>CM055900.1:37811833-38411833 GCA_029582155.1 Panopea generosa | reverse complement strand
GGTACATGAAAATGATGTTTCAAGGTCAATCAATATCATGACATAGACAACGTGTACAGAAGCACAAAATGAAGAAGTGGCAATGATTAAAAGGGGCCAATGGGAATTTTAATGTAGTTTAACCTTTTCAGCTTATTTTTACTATTGAATACAACAAAATAATCATTAGTACAACCGAGGATCTGAGAGGGAACAACCCTGTGACCACTTGTTTGGCACACCCAATATCAGTGCAAGTAACTGACAACGTTCCCACTTAAATGAGTGAAACCCAGAATAGCATTATGATTTATCTGATTTAGATACTTTATCTTTTGTTACATGGATGACAACAATATTTTGTTGAAATATATCACTTTTTAGTCAATAAAACATGATTTATAAATTGCACACCTTTGCTGTCTTTTCTTTAAAAAAAATGTAAAACGGTGTAGTTTAAAATTAGTAGTAGCAAAAAAACAAGCAAGGCGACCTATTTTTTTTCTAGTGTTTTCAACTTGTCTTACTTCAAAGTACTTGTGTGCAAAATTTAAAAAAAATCTCTGCGCTAGAAGTAACTCGAAGAAATGTCTTTAACTTGGGTTTATCCCTTCACACCGATATTTTCTTCATACCAGATAAGGTCTGTTTGAAGTGTTTCAATGTATACCCAGTGGACTGATGCTGATTTTAGTATTTGCGACGCTTAAATCTATTTTATTTACTAATTTAGTAGTTATTTACTAAGTTTTTGGTACTTACTTGTTTCCGGTCAAATATCTCTCGGCAAGTACAGTTGTTGGTATTTTGCGCTGCTGTTTTTGCTAAATGCCTATCATTGAATTCTCCTTGCACATTTTCAAAGTTGAGCAATCCATATATTCCATTACCTTGTAGACGAGCAGAGACCTTTGTGCATTGGAAATTAGCTGTTTGTATGACCCTTTCTCTGTTCATGCAAAGAAAGCAAAACACATTTCGGTAAACCCGTTTGCCTTCTGGAGGGAAAAATAAAGTGGAATTTGCCCTTAAACATAAATGATGCATAGTCTCACAGCCCAGGTAAGTGTTGTTTCTATTGCTAGATTGTGTTGAAAAAATCAAGTCGTTTTGAATACAGACCTGGTCTTCGTAGGTCATATTTAAAGATGCTGGTGGAGTGAATTGTATGTCAGTACTACTCCGCGTACTTAACTGGAGCAGTTCCGATAGTGACTTTGGAAGTACCCGTCCTCCTTGAAAACCTGTAATGCTTCTAAAACTGATATGCGGTTTCCATTGTCGTTTGACACCTTCGTCAAGGTTACATTTGGCACAATACCGATTCCAATACGTTATATTTGTATTAATAGACGTGACTGGTGTCACTTCAACCGGATTTTTAATATTTGGCCTGTGACATCTATTCACATCATCGACATCTGCATTCTCGTAAAAACACTTCGTCACCATAAAGTAAGACACCTGATCTAAATTATGTGTGTAGCGTGTTCCAGTCTTGTATACTTTTATATTTCCATATACACAACTTGATCTGATTTGTTGAAGATATGACCGCGGTTCAACTTGATTTCTTTTTGACTTACAACAGTTGCCATTTACAAAACAAATGCTCTCACAGGAGCACTTGCCGCAGCAGCTTTGGAATAGATGCGCATTTGCAATGAGAAATTCGCGTGCAAGGTTAATTTCTATCAATGATTGATTTAAAAGGAAATGTGAAGAGGAGATGTTATCTTCATTGTTCAGGTCACAGTTTGTTGAGAGCTGAGGACAGAGGTCATTCAGTATGGTATCAATGTTCTTCTCGTAAGACAGATTAGCATCAAAACTGTCGAGTACGGCCTTATATATGCCAGCGATCCCATCGGCATCGTATTGTGATGTCGTCTCCCTCAGTAAGAATATCATGAGTAACGTATTCACCAATAAGAATTGTAAGAAAAGTCCCATTCTGGTATTCTTTTTCCTGCAGTATATAAATGAGATTTGTTTTATAAATGCATTTATGTTGCATTATTTAAAAGCATCTCCTTATCGTTATATTGGAAAAATGATTTATCCAATTATAATTTTTAAAATTTTGAAAAATCGTGATATTTTCCCTTTTATATATGTATATAGAGACTAGGACAGATATTAAATTTAAACAAATGGTCTTGATGGAGAAATTCATAATAGAAACAAATGAACACTTTGGTAGATGTTCCATCGGTAAAGCAAAACAATCTACACATGAATATGTCTCAATGGCCGCGCCAACAAGAAACTCCCTGCTGATAAACACATGGTCTCTTGTTCACGTTTTACCTTCATGAGTGATATAACATCTTTATGTACGTCTTTCCATTTCGTTAAGAAAAAGTAATTAATATTCAAACGTGACAATCTGATTACATTATTATTGTTTATTTCCACCGAACAACACCAAATGTACAGTTACTTTCCATACTTTATGTTTTATTGCAAATATACTACATACTATGATAAGTAAATTCCAGTCAAAATAAACTTGCGTCGGATAAACATGTCATCCTTTGTATTTTTTTATAATTCCAGAACATATAACGAAGTCTACTATACTGTTAAAAAGGATAGCAGTTGATAAAAAACTCGACCGATAAATCATGATTAAAAACAAAATATTCAAGTTGTCCGACGAGCGAAAGGAGGGGAGAGGGGTTGAGGTATTCAAAGATGGCGAATTCCTACGAGAATGGTCTGGCCGAGATACTTTTATTAACACTGTCACGTCCGATAACGTCTTATATTGTGCCGACGGGTGTGGTGGTGGTGGGGTTGGGGGAGTGGGGAGGAGTGGTGGGGGTGGGGGCAGGAGGACGACTAGGTTTGGTTGAGTATACCCATTTACTAGGGTTAAGCTCCTCAGTGGGTAGATTTTAGTCACTGACATTCTACTTTTGTTTACTATGTATGTATTATACTTGTGTATATTAATTGTGCTATTGTTGCTTTGGAGGCTTTGTACCTTGAATTCTAGGTTTAATGTTCTTACTTTACATAAAACCCAATCACATATAAAATAAACAAGATGAAACATTCATATTTTATATAATTCAAGTGCAGATAACTCCACCTGCAACAGTTTACACGGACTAGTTGCCGAACTTGAATGAGGCCTTGTTGTTATATACAAAATTGTTTTAATTTGTTTAAATCAAAACTATTATAACGTATTTGATTTGGGTTAAACACCATTTTCATCACATACCATATTACATATTGCATATCCAGGGTTATTGGTAATGACATGAATCTGACTAGTACCATCTTCCTTCCGCAAACAACTGGCAAACCTATCTTATTTTTGGACGTAACGGGACTCCAACCTACGCTGTAATTCGATTTTTTAGACAGTTCAGTGGCAAATGAATAGGCCTATGACATTGCACACGGACTGGGAATAGCATTATATCAAGGTATTAATGTTGGGAATAACGTATTCATGTTTCAAACTGAAAATAAAACGTGACGGATTAACAAACTCAGAAGTTTAAGGACAATGAACAGATGTCAATCATTTTCCCATATACATATATTAACTAACAATTATTTGGTTATATAAATAAATATAACACAACATATTTAAACTATTCGTTTCAATTAAAACAAAGTTTCTCAGATTAGAGCATTTATTTTAAAATGTCAATTATGTTGACATTCTTAATAAAACAATTTAGTTATTTTATATTAATATATTTAATATATTTTTAAATATAGCCATAAACGTCTGATACACATGTATTTCCAATTTTACTATTTATGGTCATATATCATATTATATTATATTTGCTTTTCTGACATGACGTTTGACTCTAATATTAAATGTTTTGCATACGAATATACAGTGTACATCTTTACCATTCTTACATTTGCTTTAATATAAATTTATTCGATACTATTTATAACATGACACTAATATTGTAACTGACAAGTAGCATTGCTAAACTACTGTCTGAAACATTTATGTTTTGTATATAGCATGTTCCAGGTGGGTCTACGTACCTTTTTGATATGAGTAATAATTATATTACTTTATTTGATTTTGCTGTTCTCTTGATAAGTTATATCATGATTGGATTTTCTTCTTTAGTGAAGATATAAATAACTGATTAAATTCAGGTTAGGTTTTATTTGATAAATGTTGATGCTTACCGTGATCAGTTTGCACATGTTGTTGATGAATTCAATATAACATGTTATGGTGCCGTAGAAAACATTTATATTTTAAGGTCTCACTTAAGAATTACCTCCCTTTCATGAAGGTAGCAAGATTCTTACGCCCATGAAATTAGAGCTTTGTAAAGCGGCTGGGCAATTATTTTGTTAAAAATGTATAAAATGTCATATTTCATTGTGCATATGAGAACAATGGAACATTTTCATGATTTCTCCAAAGTTTGGATGACATTGGGAACTGTTTGATGATGCTATAACAGTTTAAAGACGCGTTATGATACACTGTAACAAATTGGAAAAATGTCAAAATTGAAGGGATGCCATGAAACCATCGAAATTGCGAAAAAGCAACCTGGTCAACCCCATGTTTTTTCCGCATAATTGGACCAACAGAGGACAATCTATCGGAACAATGCACTTTTAGAACTATTAGTAATGTATCCAGTGTTCCGGAAGTGCATGTCTCTATATGTAGAACAGTACAAAATTAATTCTTGTGTGAGACGTTATAATACATTTTCCTTTTGAGTGCAAACATACATTGTATATACATTTTATATAAATGGATACTAACCATGATCAGTTCGCCGAGGAATCCAATATAACATGCATATTACATTGCATTTTCCTCTTGACTGCAAACATATAAATATTTTTATATGCCGTGATGACTTTTGGATGTCGTGTGACTTTTTATAAAGCAATATTTCTCCTTACATTTGTTTATTTTTATTTAGTTTTAACATATTTTATTCACAAGCTGTGGGGGAGATGGGCCGTTCTCCAAAAAGAAGTAAATTGAGGGTAACCTTGATTCAGTGAGAGACTAACTTTAAAAGCGCAGTCCTTTCTGTATGGTAAGTAAAACAGACGAGAATGGAGTGGCGGGTACTTTCTGATAAGCTGCTAACAGCATTTTCATCATTTCACGTTTTCATTATTTCTATATGTTTCCGAGCAAAGATTTTTCGGAAGTGCTATGTGCTTATTTGATATATATATGTTTGTATCATCCACGTAATCAGATATTGTTACAGTACATGTCGAACGAACAGAGTGTATTTGTAGAAGATAAACGAAATAAAATCCCTGTATGTATTAGATTCCCAGACTACAGAAAACTCATATAAAGTACTTTTAATAGATAAATTGTTATAAGTATGCCTAAGAGAACAGTTAAGGGCAAATATCTTAATGCATACAATTATTCTGGTATTCATTTGCTTTGGTTTATAAAACCTTAAGATGTAGATTTAATTAATAAACATATAACGGGGTATCAATATTTGTCAGTTAATACTAGTTTTACCTTATCACATATATAAATTAAATAAAAACGAAATGTTAGCTCTGTTAAAGCCTCATTAAACTCCAAAAATGCACAATTTTTGATAATAACAAAAATGATTGCAATTAAATGTGTTTAAAGTATTGCTAAAACCATACCTGTAGACCCCTTAGTGACTTTTTCTAAAAAAACGAGAACATATATAACTTTGATCAAAATATGTATTACTTAATAAGCGGACCGAGCTTTTAACTTTTGTTAACATTTTTGTAATTCCGTTATGACTTGGGTGCTTTCCGACTGTAACTCCGCCAGTGTTCGGAAGTACACAAATGAATACATGTATTTTAATGCAAACATTATCCAGGTTATCAGATTCGGCAAAGAAGGTAAAGGCATTACTTCATACTCATCATAACATTACAATAGTAGAAAATAAGACAACTTTGCTCTCTGAATTGTTAATAAAAGTTTCATTTTTAATTTTATATGAACGTTTCGTCGTTAACGTGCAATTAACTAGCTAGTGGGTTCCAGCTCATTAATACACTGACGAAAATAAAATGGTTCCATAAAACTATCTAACCGCAAGCGGTTATTTAATTTCTTACTGCATCCCCTACAGTTTCCCATACTATGTTTCTCTCTGAATTGAATTGATCATATATTAACGACTATTACGTTTCCGAACAAGCTACGTAACTCCCCGTTTTCTACCGAAAGTGTTTATCGGAAAGAGACGAACATTGATTTGTAAACAAAACCTGTTCTTAAATATGTACTTATAATGTGCTTTATATTTAGTTTGTCGTTTGCAAAGTTTTTCAGTGACCAAATAAACATGTGTTCTGTCATCTGGAAGAGTAAAACTGACTTATATTTAAATTAAAAACGACCGCTTCGGATGTTTAATGAGCCTTTAAGCTGGAGCTCACTTGGACAATTTATTAATCATTTTTAAAAAGCTAAGCATATCTTACCTCTTTGTTTTGAGTCCACAGTTCAGTTCAGCGTCTTTACCGTCTTGTGTGACTGGATGTTGAATCTGCAGCCGATTGTTTTCACGTTAAGGCATTGTATACCCCTCGACTGAGGAGGTGTTATATCGATAACGAGTAAGCTTAGGATTATATATATATCTGTTTTGTATCTAATACTGATATAAACCAATGGCGTGTGAGGGGTGTGTACGACATTGTCGCTGAGTCCATTGCCATGCGTCGTTGTTACATTATTTATTTTCAATACTTATTCGTCCGACTTTTCCAAGACACAGTCAATTCCTCCAATATGAAGTTATATCATCAAATATATACTTTTCAAATTTAATATTTTCAGCATGAAATTTATTCCAATGTTTGACAACCAAAATATATATATATATATATATCATATATATGAAATAAATATGTTGCTGAATATAAAAAGAAAAACAAAACTAACGTAACTAACAATGCGGTTAAAGTTAAGAAACTAGAATTGCTTTCATACGGTTTAATAATTTTACTTTCCTTACGAGCCTAAAAAACGGGTTATAAGGGTAAACATTTATCAAGTTGCGCAAAGCAATAATTAGGTGAAATTAAAGTTACAACGTTACCATTCAATACCTCGCAGAATTAATACTTTTGTTACATCAATATTATTGTAAAACAATTAAGATTCTGTGATACAAGTTATATTCCTAAAGTACGACTTAAAGTGGGAAAAGTGTTTTTATCATTAAGCCTGTGCCGCAAAGACATACACAGTATATCAAAATTTGTATTAAAGTGAAATTAAAATTACACCGTTGCCTTGCAATAATTTCAATACCTCGCACAGTTGATATGTTTGTTACCACTCGGTCATTTAATACCAATGTGAATATCTTAGATTCTGTGGTGCATGTTAAATATGTATAAAATATGTCAAAATGAAAGAAATAAGATTTTTTTGAATATAGTTAAAAATGATGTTTATTATTATCTAAGATGAAATTGATCAGGACAGAAATACGTTGACGTGCTCATAGTTTGTGCTGTTTCATGTTTAAGATGATACTTATGTTAAAATCAAATATTTTATAATTTTTGATAAAAAAAAATAGGCACTAAAGATTGCATTCTATTATACATATAGAACTGAACTTAAAATACTCATCCTACTAACAGTGGATAAGAATTTTTTTAAACTTATGTTTTATTCTAATATATATTTTATATGCTTTATTAACAAAAACTCATAAACAATATAAGTTGGGATAATAATCTTTTTTTTTATCTTTAAGTTTCCACTGACCCAATGTAAGCAATTTCAGAATTTATTAAGAGTATCATAAGCTGTTGTGCATTTTAAATTAATATTTATCAAATTACCTTAAATTGTACATATTTGTGTGTGTGTTATAAGAAATTTGGTTATATTTGATAACATCAGAAAATAAATTATGCTATGCTTCAGTTTTAAATTAGTCTAATACAAACTAGCATACACTTGTACAACTTTTTGAAATAACGAAGCAAAATTTTCTATTCTGAAAAAAAAATTTATTCCACCTAAAGTTATTCCTACCCCATCTGTTTCTTAGTAAGAAAATATGCCAAACGTTAATGAACAAATTGTCAAAGAATTGACATAATTGTGGCTTTAGTCGTTCAATGTATCCATATACATAACACTGCAAGAAAGATAATGATGTCTAATTTTACTTTAAGATATAAAATTTACACACATGAAAATTTCCGAGTCAATTCCTTTAAATGAAAATCATTATTCTTTCAAGCAACTTGAATGAAATTCAGAAGAAATATACACACTATTTACTTAAGCATAACAAAGATAATTATTTAACTACAAAAAGGGCATTACTATAAGAAATAAAAATGTGTCTTAAGCAATTGTATATGAAATAACACTGTGTCTTAAGCAATGTTATATGAAGTAACACTGTGTCTTAAGCAATGTTATAGGAAACAACACTTTGTCTTAAGCAATGTTATATGAAGTGACACTGTGTCTTAAGCAATGTTATAGGAAACAACACTTTGTCTTAAGCAATGTTATATGAAGTAACACTGTGTCTTAAGCAATGATATATGAAGTAACACTGTGTCTTAAGCAATGCTTTAGGAAACAACACTTTGTCTTAAGCAATGCTTTAGAAAACAACACTTTGTCTTAAGCAATGTTATATGAAGTAACACTGTGTCTTAAGCAATGTTATAGGAAACAATACTTTGTCTTAAGCAATGTTATATGAAGTAACACTGTGTCTTAAGCATTGTTATAGGAAACAATACTTTGTCTTAAGCAATGTTATATGAAGTAACACTGTATCTTAAGCAATGATATATGAAGTAACACTGTGTCTTAAGCAATGCTTTAGAAAACAACACTTTGTCTTAAGCAATGTTATATGAAGTAAAAATGTGTCTTAAGCAATTGTATATGAAATAACACTGTGTCTTAAGCAATGTTATAGGAAACAACACTTTGTCTTAAACAATGTTATATGAAGTAACACTGTGTTTTAAACAATGCTTTAGGAAACAACACTTTATCTTAAGCAATGTTAAAGGAAACAACACTTTGTCTTAAGCAATGTTATATGAAGTTACACTGTGTCTTAAACAATGTTATAGGAAACAACACTTTGTCTTAAGCAATGTTATATGAAGTAACACTGTGTCTTAAGCAATGTTATATGAAGTAACACTGTGTCTTAAGCAATGTTATATGAAGTAACACTGTGTGTCTTAAGCAATGTTATATGAAGTAACACTGTGTGTCTTAAGCAATGTTAATGAAGTAACACTGTGTCTTAAACAATATTTTATGAAGTAACACTGTGTGTCTTAAGCAATGTTAATTAAGTAACACGGTGTCTTAAGCAATGTTATATGAAGTAACACTGTGTCTTACGCAATGTTATATGAAGTAACACTGTGTCTTAAGCAATGTTATATGAAGTAACACTGTGTGTCTTAAGCAATGTTATATGAAGTAACACTGTGTGTCTTAAGCAATGTTAATGAAGTAACACTGTGTCTTAAACAATATTTTATGAAGTAACACTGTGTGTCTTAAGTAATGTTATTTAAGTAACACTGTGTCTTAAGCAATGTTATATGAAGTAACACTGAGTGTCTTAAGCAATGTTAATTAAGTAACACTGTGTGTCTTAAGCAATGTTATATGAAGTAACACTGTGTGTCTTAAGCAATGTTAATGAAGTAACACTGTGTCTTAAGCAATGTTATATGAAGTAACATTTTGTCTTAAGCAATGTTATATGAAATAACACTGTCTTTAAAGCCATTTTATATGAAATAACACTGTGTTTAAAGCAATGTTATAAGAAGTAACAGTATGTCTTAAGCAATGTTATAAGAAACAACACTTTGCCTTAAGCAATTTTATATGAAATAATACTGTGTCTTAAGCAATAATATATTAAGTAACAATGTGTCTGAAAAAATGTTATAAGAAATAACAATGTATCTTAAGCAATGTCATATGAAATAACACTTTGTCTTAAGCAATGTTATATAAAATAACACTGTGTTTTAAGTAGTGTTATATTCTAGGGCCGATTTATAATTCTCGCGCTGTGACGTTGGAACCATCTATGACGTAAAGTATAAATATTGTTTCAACATCACACATCATTGACACATAAAGCAGGATTTTCTATATATATCTATTTCTTACATTGTTACAACTGTCACTATAAAGTTTAATAGATTCTATTAACATATATGCACGTTTCTAAATATAGTTCAAAATACGTCTCCATTTTTGTATCCGTTCCTACTTACACACCAACCATTATCTCAATCTAACCATGCAACTTAACCCCCTTGCCTTAAAAAATATCTCCATAAACTAAACGCCTGCCTGAAGTAAACTGCTCTCTAAACTAAAACATGTCTTCACATCTCACCTCTCCAAAGTAAACTGACTTTCTCTTTAATAAAATTGTAGCATGCACCCTTCTAAGTATAGTGACAGCTCATCTATCTCAATCATATCGATGCGTATATGTATTCGCTTTGTCCACTTTACTTCCGATAAAATGCCCATAAAACTTGTTAACTATCGTTATTTTTAGCCTGCTGAACAAGAACTTTTGACAGTGTTATACTAGTATATCAAAATAGTTACCTCTGAAGTATTCACATTTTGACCAGTACATAAGGACTAGGATTTTGTTATCTCACCATGACCATGAAATATCCCACATAATTATGTATTGGGTTTAAATTTTACAATATCAAACTAATAAAATATATGCTGATGAACTGAGCCAAGTGTTTGTGAAATTTATATATAGGTGACCAAGTTACAGATTGAACACGAAATCTCAGACTAAAAGTGTCATCAAAGTTATATGTGACCTTGACCTATGAACTGGGAGTCTGGGTGTTACACGCAACGTGTCGTCATGTTATGCTGATCATTTGTAGCAGGTAATCATAAAATTCATCGATGCATGACAAAGTTACAGGCTGGACACGAAACCTCACACAGACTCAAACAGCTGTTACCGTTATCGTACCTCGCCCCTTCATCTGAACAAACCTTAAATCCCTTCAAAAGTGAAACATTTACACAAAATATGAATAAATTCAACTGAAAGAGACTTTATTTTTTTGTGAGGATGTTAAACAAAGGCGTTTTCCACTTTAAGTTCTTTCACTAGTAATTTATGTCAGCTTGAATGTGACTTACTTCAGAGATTTTGGAATTACTCTGGAGTTATATTTTCAATAGAGCCAGTACTGGGTTTCATTTTTCATAGGGGCGAGTCTGTATCAAACCTGTCAAAGCCTATCCACTACACAAAACTGTCCACATTATTTTATAGCTGTCTCAAGTGATCATTGTGGTTGTCAATGAAGATATTAGAAGATTTCAAAATTTCCAGAACTATCATTTGTCATAAAATGATGGAATTCATTTGGATCCCTGGTAATTAAGCACATTTTTATAAAGTGTATATCAGAAACAAATGTCTTCTCTGAAATGAACTTTTTTAACAATCATTTTGCGGTTAATACATTTCATATTTAATACTGGCCTAAAGCTTAATTAATTCGACACAAAATGTAACCGAGGGGTCAATTTCTTATACATTATTTTAGTTCAAACATGATCCAAGTTGTCAGGAGTACACATTGTAGTAGATTTATTTCTGGAAGTCAAAACCTCCCTGATGTTATCTTGATTGGTATCTGGTCTGTATTCACTCATTCTGAAAGACAATAAAACATAATAATAAACATAATTGGGAATTGTAACTTTTAAATGATAACAATGATTTTTTTTTATATTAACCCTTTGCTCCATAAGCATTTTCTTCCACTCTTCCAAATTGAAAGCATTAATTCACCAGGTATCAGCAATGGGTGAATTATGTTTATATTAACTGACAGAGTGGAAACAGTGCAGGAAGTTTTCAGATTGCTCGTTACCAGCAATTTGAACTCTTCGTGCACTGTTTTCAAATGCCATTTGTGCTTGGTGCAGGAAAACGCGTATCTATGGAGTAAAGGGTTAAGCCCTTAAAAAAAAATGCTTTGGCAGCGACAGCAATGGATGTTTTAAAATCAAACCTGTGTATGCAGTCATCTCTATCCAGCAGCCACTTGTTTTAAGCAGGCATTTGCTATTATTTTTGTTCCTTCCCTTGACTGACTGTTTAAGACAGATTTGACTGTAATTGGGTAATGTAACTTTTAAATGACAATTGTGAATGTTTTGAAATTTAGTGCACTTAGGAAAAATGCAATGAAAGTTTTAGTATTAAATGTAAACATTGATTGATTGATTATTTAGCATGTTTTTTATGCCATCGAGGGCTAACAGATGATCAGATAACCTAACCAGTGTTTCCTGGGATTAACCATACTCGAGCACACCCCAACTCCGCAAGTAACTGATAACTTTCCCACTTGAATCAGTGGTGAGAGACGAATGATAATGAGGCAAATGTCCTAAATCAACCATCACGGAGACTGTTGCTGGGCGGGGATTCGAACTCACGTCCCCTGGATTGATAGTCAGACGCGTAACTGACTGAGCTAATCGGGCCTGGCTAAATGTGAACAACAAAAACTATATACATAATTTTGTCCAAAACATATGTATGAACATTTTGTTTATTCTTTATTATAAGTTTTGGATTATTTTATCAAGGAATTAAATGCGAGAATATTTATTATGCAACATTTCTGTATTTGTATTTCTTGCATACCAAATATTAAAGGATATCTGCATCTTTCCTTGAGCCAGATATATTTTTATTTCATTATTGGGCTGAGATAAAGTTCTTATGCTATCATCCCTGATCCAGCATCAACTAGTTTGACACCTTAAATAATGGTAAAATAAAATATAAATTACATGTTAACTAAACTACCAATGTGTTTGGTATGCAATAAAAAGAATCATTCTGGATTTTTCTGTTCAGGTAGAAAAATTGATCCACTGGGACAACTGACAACTCTCTTCCATATAGTCACCAATGAATTCTGACCATCAAGACAGTGGTATCATGAATGCAGTCAGAAACTGTATATATGGGGTGTGTTAAAATATATGTGGACTTTCTTAATATTTTCAACACTGAATATAGCACATCAACAACAAGAGCTGTTGGAGGGACAGCACGCTCGACTATTTCGCTGCTGTTCTAAAATAACAGCTTTTTCAGGAAATAAGTACCAAATAGAAGACAATTAAAACTCAGGGTTGGTAAAATTAAACTATAATTATAGCTTATCTGTTAAAAATAAATTAGCAAAATAGTTTACCAACACTATTCATTTTCATTATCAAGTTGTTTTTTTGAAAACAACAAAGGGAATGGATGGTTTGTATTGCCTTAATATTATTCAATTCAGCATGACATATAGGCATATGCACTAACTTCAGCTCAGAGGGAAATATATCGGTACCAGTTCATGAAAATGGATCTATAGTTGAAAAAACTATCACTGTAGTGATGAATACCCCCGAACGCCGCCATGACAGAAAATGGTTAACCATTGTATGAAGTTTTATTAAATTATATCCAATAGTTTTAAAGTTATTCTCCAGACAAAAGAAATTCTTAATAAAAGAGAATGTTATGGATTGAGTTGTTTGTATTGTTAATTTTTTTATGGTTTTGTTAAAATTAAAAACGGTCTTTTTAATTATTGTGCAGTGTACAAGCTTTCATGGCAATCAATAAATGTTATACTTTTTCGAGTTATGTTGAGGGACAACAATTTTATGGATAAGAAACAAACAAGAGCACTAGGAATACAATATCGAACCTGCTTTGCTCGAACTCCATGTATTCATCAACTTGGTTCCTTCATGAACTTTATTAAACTGTTATCACTGATGGCTTTAAAAGTACTTTAAAAGTACTGCACCAGACAAGGGAAATATATCAAAGGGCAATAACTCTGTAATTAGCAAGAATAGAGTTATGTTTCTTGTACACTGCACTTCCTCTCATTATATTCTACCATTGTATGAAGTTTGATGAAATTCCATCCAGTACTTTAAAAGTAATGCTCCGGACAAGGGAAACATATCAAAGGGCAATAACTCTGTAATTAGCAAGAATAGAGTTATGTTTCCTGTACACTGCACTTCCTGTCATTATATTCTACCATTGTATGAAGTTTGATGAAATTCCATCCAGTACTTTAAAAGTAATGCTCCGGACAAGGGAAATATATCAAAGGGCAATAACTCTGTAGTTAGCAAGAATAGAGTTATGTTTCTTGTACACTGCACATCCTCTCATTATATTCTACTATTGTATGAAGCTTGATGAAATTCCATCAGGTACTTTTCAAGTTATGGTCCGGACAAGAAAAAATATCAAAGGGCAATAACTCTGTAATTAGCAATAATAGAGTTATGTTTCTTGTACACTGCACTTCCTCTCATTATATTCTACCATTGTATGAAGTTTGATGAAATTCCATCCAGTACTTTAAAAGTAATGCTCCAGACAAGGGAAATATATCAAAGGGCAATAACTCTGTAATTAGCAAGAATAGAGTTATGTTTCTTGTACACTGCACTTCCTCTCATTATATTCTACCATTGTATGAAGTTTGATGAAATTCCATCCAGTACTTTAAAAGTAATGCTCCGGACAAGGGAAATATATCAAAGGGCAAAAACTCTGTAATTAGCAAGAATAGAGTTATGTTTCCTGTACACTGCACTTTCTCTCATTATATTCTACCATTGTATGAAGCTTGATGAAATTCTATCCGGTACTTTTCAAGTTATGCTCCGGACAAGAAAAAATATTAAAGGGAAATATGTCAAAGGGCAATAACTCTGTAATTAGCAAGAATAGAGTTATGTTTCCTGTACAATGCACTTCCTCTCATTATATTCTACCATTGTATGAAGCTTGATGAAATTCCATACGGTACTTTTCAAGTTATGCTCCGGACAAGAAAAAATATCAAAGGGCAATAACTCTGTAATTAGCAAGAATAGAGTTATGTTTCTTGTACACTGCACTTCCTCTCATTATATTCTACCATTGTATGACGTTTGATGAAACTCCATCAAGTACTTTTCAAGTGATGCTCCGGACAAGGAAAATTGCAACGGACAGACCGACCGACAGACCGACAGACCGACCTCAGGGTGACTCCAGTATACCCCCTCAAAACTTTGTTTGTCGGGGGTATAAAAATCTTGGACCAGCATGCAGTTTTTCACAGCTGGATACCCTTTCATAAAAATAAAGAAAATAAATCTATATTAAAAAAAGGATTAAACTTTACAAAAAAGAAAAAAAAGATTAAAAAATATTAAATTTAAAAGTAAAAATTTTTTACCCCTCACAGCGGACCAAACATAAGAGGCGAGGACGCTCTACTGACTCATAGTCACACATTTTTCGAAATTTCACAATATTTACCCTCTTTTGGGTACCTCTTAAATACCCCCACCACACCCATACTGAACAAAGAGTAACTTGCAATGAAAAGGAAATGCTTTAAATTCCCATACCATTCGTCTGTTAAACAAATATACTGTGAAATCATTTATTTTCGTGGATATTAAATTTTGTTATTTCCACTTCAATGACATATTCGTGAAGATTTGAATTTGTTGAAATTCAATTTAAATTTTTTTTTTCACTTTCCACATCTAGCTAAATCAACGCTGCATATGGTGTAGATTTAAAGATGATATGAGTATTAAACAATCTTACATTATTTACAAAATCATCAATTAAAATATTGATGCAATATGATGAAAGGATGGAATATTTACCATAATGCAATGCACATGGCCATATGAAAACAGAGGTAATTTATATTGACAGAATTACATAGCCTAAGTTTGTGGGCATTTGATTTCGTTGTCTAGGCTCCCCACGAAATCAATGAAAATTAGTACTCCACGAAAATAAATGATTTCACAGTAGTCCCTGTACAGAACCCTTATACAACTCAGTCCCTTGATTTGTCAGAACTTCAATCACCCATTCTTAGGGATTTGTTATGTGCAAAAAGGCTTTAGATTTTAAAAAGAAGTTTTTTTTTGTACACATGAATGTGAAAATGAAAATAATCAGTTTTCCCTATAATATTCCTATGTAAAAGTAAAAAATACATTACAGGGCCCCAATATACCACCAGCCCCTTTATATGCAGACTCTTCAATCCTTGCTGATGTAAGGATAATTTATATCAAATATGAACTAGTTTGACTGAAAGGTTATTGAGAGGAAGCTTTGTGAAAATCCCCAATTTTAACCTTATTGCCCCACCCACCCCCATGGCCCCTTATGGAAATTCAATCCTCTTTCTTAATAAACAAAATCAGATTTATTGTTACAAGGCAATGCTTAAGATCTCAAATTAAACAACATATTTACACAAATGGCAGAAAAAAATGAGATTTTCCCATAGTATTCCTTCGTAAAATTCAAAGACCTCTTACAGGGCCTCTTTACATCCCAGTGCCCCTTGATTTGTGCTTAGAACTCTTAATCATAGGGATAATTTACATCAAACATGAACAAATTTGACTGACTGGTTGTTGAGAATAAGATTTATAAACAATGTTCAATTTTAACCATTTTGTAACCCCCAACCTGCCCCTTTTAGAAAGTCAATCCTTCATATCGAACAAAATCTTATTTGTTAAGATTAGAAGATGCTTCAAAACTCAAACTGAATAAAAGAAGTCATAAATGAATGAAAAAAAGTTAATTTTCCATTTTCCCTTAGTATTCCTATATATAACTCAAAACCCCCTTACAGGGCCCCCATAAATACAAGACCCTTGATTTGTATAAACTTTAAACTCATACTCATTGGGATAATCCATATCAAATATGAACAAATTTGACTGACCGGTTGTTGAGAAGAAGATTTTTTAAATTTTTCTAATTTAACTCTATTTTGAATAACCCTGGCCCCTTATGGAAAGTCAATTATCCTAGATGAACCAAATCTTATTTCCTATTACTAGATGATACTTCAGAACTCATATTGAATAATAATTTTGCCTTAATAGATGAAAAAATGAGAATTTTCTGTTTTCCCATATATCCCTATGTAAAATTCTAAGTTCCCTTACAGGGCCCCTATAAATATTAGCCCCTTAATTCTTATCTACAATCAAACCCCTACACATTGGGATAATTTATGCCAAATACGAACACATCAAACTTACCGGTTCTTAAGAAAACAATTTTTGTGATTCCAAATGTTTACCCTTTTGGGGCCACTCCTGACCCCTTAAGATGTTGGAACCCAGTCATTTTTACAAATCTGAACCTCCTTGACCAAACAATGCTTCTGTGAAAATATAAGCAATTCAGTTCCTTTTTTAAAAAAAGATGAATTTATGATTATTATGACATGTGTCCCTTAATTGAACCCTTGGGGCAGTGACATTTTTAACCCCAGGGACACCATTTGAACAATCTAACAGAACTATAGTTGGTTATCAGTATTACATAAACATTTTCAAAATCTGTTTGGCGGTTCATGAGATGAAGATTTTTTTAAGTTTAAGACTATTTTTAGTAATGGTGGCCATCTTGAATTTCAGATTGAAAAAAAACAAAAACTTCTGTATAGTCTCCTATGCAATAGAAATATCCATATGAAGTTTGAGTTTAATTGGCCTAGTTGTTTCAGAGAAAGTGTCGCTTACGGACGACAGATGACGGACAATGCGCCATCACATAAGCCCTTCTGGCCTTTGGCCAGTTGAGCTAAAAACAACCAAACAATAAATAAAATTTTGCCCCCAGGGTCATGGTTTTGAATAAAAATCAAACATAAAAGATCAAGGCTTTGTACTACAAACTTTAAACTGCTAAAAATTTCTACGTCTAAAAGGGAAGTTATTCTGCCAAAATGCAATCACGAGTTACGGTTCTTATCTCTACGAGTTTCCTAAAGGATGTTGAACACACATGTGAAGTTCCATTCATGTCCTGTGATAGGAAGATGAAATAAGTACCAATCAAAAACTTTAAACCTCTAAAAATCTCTAACCAAATTTTCTCAGTACAAAAGGGCCATAACTCTGTGGTTCTTATCTCTGTGCGTTTCATTGATGATACTGAACACATATTTGAAGTTTCATTCATATCGTATGAGTGGTTGCATAGATATTTTACCTGATAAAAAACTCTAACCTGAATAATTAAGTCCAAAAAGGGCCATAACTCTGCCAATATGCAACCCAGAGTTATGTTTCTTCATCTGAACACACATGTGAAGTTTCATTCATATCAAATGAGCAAATGAGTGGTTGCATAGATATTTTACATGATCAAAAACGTTAACCTAAAAAATTAAGTCCAAAAAGGGCCATAACTCTGCCAATATGCAACCCAGGGTTATGTTTCTTGTGTCTGAGTTCCATTGATAATGCTGAACATACATGTGAAGTTTCATTGATATCTTACCCGATAAAAACTTTAACCTGAGAAACCAACACCGACGCCTGGGCGAGTACAATAGCCCCCCTATTCTACGAATAGTCAAGCTAGAAATTATATTGCCAAAAAAGTAATACTTCCTCTATGCAATTACCAAATTTGAATTATAATTTCATATTGGTATTGATAAACCCAACCCTTGCAACAGCTCCAGAAAATATGAATGTAATGGCTACAATGTTTAATCGATTAAATCTACATGAACTTCAGTTTCAAACTCATTACATCATTGTACAATGCAAGGAAGAGTGATATAGAGATGTGTATGATAAATAGGTACATGTATGAAGTGCATCCAAGAGCCTGGTGAATATTTGTCAAGATGCGATTTGGTCAGTTAAAAGTTTAGCAATTGACACAGACTGCTCCAGGTAACCATTACATTTTTAGTGCTGTTGCTACATAACCATATTCAATATAGGTCTGAAATTTTAACAGAATGTACTGTAGCCATCGCAAAAGTAGATTCTGGAAGAGCAATCCGCAGCGGTATGACTCTTGAGGAAAAAAGGACAGTTGAGGCAGTCAGTTGATCATGTTGTAGGTGAGATATTTTTATAGAGTATCTAGATACTTTGTTAGTCATTAGGTGTCGGTCTCTGTCAATGTCAACCAGTCTATTATATATTTTGTAAAAAGTGTCAAACTTTTGTACATCTTTACTCTAGGGTTGATCATCGCAATTTGTCAAGCATGTCCCCAAAATGAATAGTATTATGCCATCTTCTACATGTCCATTGAGCTACTGTTCTTTGCAACATTTCAATTTCATGTATGTTGGCCCCAAATGTGGGAGTGGAGATGCATAGTCAATTTGGGGTCGAATTAAAGTTTGGTATGCAATGTGTGGCGCCCAGTCCAATGTTTCAGTAATTGTAATCCCCACATATTTTGTTGCTTTTACATTGTCAAGCGTCTGTCAATGTAAAGTGTAGTGGTAATTAATTTGCTTTCTTTGGTTGATGTTCTCACGGAGTAACATTTGGATACATTGGAATTCATGAGCCACTGTTGCTACCATGTGCCAAGTTTCTGTAAGTAAGTCTGGTTCAATGCAGTCCTAAAGAATAATATACATTTTTGTAGAGACAGTTATCCGCAAAAAGCCTTACTTTTGATGATAAACCATTCAGTAGGTCGTTAATAAACCATAGGAAGAGAATTGGACCTAGGCAAGAACCTTGGTGAATCACAGGATATTACTGGAGCTTGGTCGGAGTGCATTCCGTCGAGTTGTCTGATAAACATGAGGCACTGTAGTGGTCTAGTTTGTATAGTAGACACTTGTGGGGTACTTTTTGGAAGACTTTGGCAAAGTCCATCAAGATAACGTCTGTCTGTTTGTGCTTCTTATTGTACTTGTATTGACTAATCCAAGTAAACAAGTCATCTTACTAAATTGAGTGTCTTACAACTGCAAAAGTTTCAATCCAATACATGCAGTGACTGCGGAGATATAAAACTTAGTCACTAGTATTGTAATAGGTTTGTTGACTGGGAAGTCTCGTTTCACTGCACTGGCTACCGAGATAAAGCCTTGCAAAACTTTTAAATAAGGTGCGACTCTGCATATTCATTTTTTGATGAATTTTTTTATCTGTATGTTGATTTGTTGTTTTTGTACATGTAGAGTGAACCTGGAATCTTCCTTCCTGTTGGCGTCAAATAACCTATAATGTGTTGGTACGCCATAAAACCCTATTCATTCATTCTTGCCGGAAGAATACAATTGCCCTCCTTATTCTTCAAAAATTCTATTTAATTGAATTTTATCTCAGATTTCAGCTTCAACCACAACAGAGCAATATTATAGAGAAAGAATCATTTGGAAGGAAAGAGTAAGGAACAAAAGACAGAGAGGTTAATACAGTGCCCCCTTATCCTAAAGGACACTGCCCCCTCTGAACATATAGACATGTTTGTTACTTACTTGGAAGTTTACTGTGTAATTATATTATATCCCAAAATGGACTGCTTCATACCAATACCAGGAGTTCCCATGTTTTAACAACCTGTAGTTATAAATATAAATAACATGCTATAGCAAAGATATAATTTAGAAAACGATCGATTGAATATTTAGTGTCATTTTTATGCCATTGAGGGCTAACAGACGATCAGTTAATCTAACTGTTTCCTAGGATCCTGAAATGTTAAACAGTAGCCCAGCACACTTCAATCAGAGGTGAGAGACGAATGATAATGAGACGCAATGTTGAATAATCAATCATCACGAAGACTGCTGCCAGGCAGGGATTCAAACTCATGACCCCTGGATTGATAGTTAGATGTATCACTCACTAAGCTAATCTGGCCCAGCTTTAGGAAATAAAGAAACAGTTTAATGAATCTCTCACCTGTGGCTAAATAAACCATCACATAACAAACTATGTTTTAAAATTCAAGCAACACAACATAGACATTAATTATACAAGAAGCAACACAACATAGACATTAATTATACAAGAAGCAACACAACATAAACATTAATTATACAAGAAGACATGTTAAATTCAATAGACTGACTGATCAAATATTTAATGTCATTTTTGTGCCATAAAGAACTGATGATCAATTAACCTTACCGCTCTTTCCTGGGGCTCTGGAAGATTAACCAGCACTCGAGCAAGCAAAATAATTGAATACTTGTTGTATGGTGTTTAGTGCTGCTTTCAACAATTTTTCAGTCAAATCGCGATGGCGTCTACTTGAGACAGTATTCTCAGCACTGTCACATGGTATGATACCCCACTCAGTCACATTATACTGACACCAGGTCAACCAGTCCTAGAATTTTCCTCTAAATGCTGAGCGTCAAGCGAGGAAGCTTCTAGTACCATTTTTAAAGTCTTTGACCCGGTCGGGGATTGAATCCAAGACCTTCCACATTCGAGGTGGACGCTCTACCACTAGACCATGCTGTGGTCTTAAGTATTTGATTACTTTCCACTCACAGTGAAAGACGAATAATAACTAGACAAGTTGTATATAAACTATCAAAGAGTCTGTGGCCGTGCAGATTCAAACTCACGACTTCTGGATTGATATGATAGTCAGACGTGCTACCAACTGAGCTTATCAGGCCTGGCAAACCTGTTAATTTTTTTATCCAAGATCATATCATTACACCACTGTTTGGTCAATATACAAGGTGGTAGAGTGTACAAAAGGTCTAATTAGGCATATTTTTTAAAATGCAAGAACACAACTAAACCACTATGATCTGACTTGATTAGTTAACAATTTGTCTCAGATATGGTTACAAAACTTCTCTTATACTCTGATCCAATAAATAACTTTTAAAGTGCACATCAGACGGGACATATTTCTATAATTAAAGTGCCATAATTAGTACATAATGCAATATCTGACGAGTGCACACACGTGGTAAAATAGACAAAATGTTACAAGTCAAACAAACAATCCAAGAGGCCCCAGGATGCTCTACTGGCTTATAATGGCCATAGTATTTTATTTTATGAATTAATATTGGGGAGTTTGTATTCAGTTAAGCTCTTAGCTTTTGTTATCGCAATTAGGCTAAAATAAATTGGTAAACTAAATCATTCTTATTAACTCAAATTTACTGTAATTGGACGCTTTCAGATCTCAAACTAAAAAAGAATTATTGTACAAATGTTTGTCCTTTCAATGCCATCGAGGGCCAACAGACAATCAGATCCTGGGATCTTGAAATACTAACCAGTATTCCAGCCACCAATCTCTGCAAGTAACTGAGAACTTTCCCACTTAAATCAGCAGTGAGACAAATGACAATAAATGGAATGTCATATATCATCAAGCAGACTGGCTGGACAGGGATTTGACATTGCTGAATGTACGAAAAAATGCCAATTTTCTGTTCCTGACAGGGCCATGTAACCTTGCACTTGGACTTGGAAAAAAACTTCACTGAAATACTTACTTATAGAATAAGTATAAACATATTTGACCAACAGGCTTTAGAGAAGATCTTTGAAAATATAAATATTAACCATTATTGGACCTTTCCTGTCCTTTTATAGAAATTCATTCTAAATGAACCAACCTGGCCCCTTATTGACATTCAATCACCATTTTTCAGCGAGTATGACTGAAATATTGAGCAGACTGGAGATGTAGTCTCAGTGGGCAAGTTTTTTAACCTATTTACAATACTGATGTCAAACCTTCTATAGTTATAGAATTAATGAAGGGGGGAAGCCTACACAACTTATATAAAATGTGAAAAAAGCTATAAGTAAAGTTCTTTTTAGAAAATATAATAGTAGACTCAATATGACTATTCAAAATCTGTTGCCGGGCCCGATTAGCTCAGTCAGTTACGCGTCTGACTATCAATCCAGGGGTAGTGAGTTCAAATCCCCCCGCCTGGCAAGTCTCCATGATGACTGATATACAACATTTTGTCTCATAATCATTCGTCTCTCACCACTGATTCAAGTGGGAAAATTATCAGTTACTTGCATAGACAGGGTGTGCTTGAGTACTGGTTAATCCCAGGATTTGATAAATATTGGACGGCATGGTTTTGTTAAAGGAAAATCGTGTCCAACAAATTAACTGGAACTGCGTCATCAATAGTTGGAATGACCTCCCCCATGATGTTATTGCGTCAAATTCAGTCGACACTTTCAAACACAGGAGACTGCCGCTGGATTAAGGCTATGCCTAAATCTTAAATTCCCATAAAAATGTAAATGTCCACTATCAATCAGTTCTTCAGAATATTGAATTTTTTGGAAATTTCTAAATGGTCGACCGTTTGGAACACCCTCACTGACCCCTCAAGACAAAGGAAGCTAGTCATTTTAATAAATTTTGATATTTTTTAACCAACAATCAACAATACCTCTGTGAAAAATGTTCAACCCCACCCACTGATCCTATATCTTCATATGAATATATTTAAGCATGTAAAAATATGACTTACAAGTCATGCACATTTGATTACTTTTTTATTAAATTTTGTATTTAATTAAAAACAAAATTCATTCAATTATATTCCCTCAACCCTCCCCTAAAATATCTATAAAATTTAAATGATTTTTTCAATAATTTATGTTTCAGATTCTTTGTCAGAGTAATGACCCTTGAATAATAAACTTTGACAGTGTGCACTCTTTACTGGATCTTTATCAATGTTAAGAGTTTAGTTATGTAACTTCAAAATTACAGAATTAAACATGAAACAATGAAGGAGAACTATCTCCGCTAGACGTTGCTCAGTTGATGCTGACATTTTAAAGAAGAAAGAAAAATAGACAAAGGAGTTAATGCAGTGTTCCCTTATCTTAAAGAACATCTACCTCCTCTGGAAAGTAAGAATTGTTACATAACTGTTTACTTACTTATCTGCAACCCATGGTTATGGCACTGAAGTGGACTCACAGCTGTGCCTATGAAAATAAATCAATATGTTGAACACATAGTTGATTCTTTTTTACTTCTATTTCTAAACAAAAACAAAAGGCCCAAGAAGGCCTGATGATGCTGTACTAGTTAAAGTGACCATAGTAAATTCGTAAATTTCACAATATAAACCATTTTAAGGACTGTCTTGACCCCAGCATTCTATACAACAATTTTCTTTCAAATAACAATTTGTTTGTTTGGGATTCTTTTTTTTTGTAGTACTTCAGTAAACAGTGGTCAGCACACCTAATCATTGTTCTTTGGATTCTTAAGGCAGTTAACCAGCACTAGACACACCTCATCTCTACACGTCACTGACTACTTACCCACATATTCAGAGGTAGGAAACTCATGGCTGTAGAATAAAGTGCATGACCAATCATCATATTCAAACCCACCGGAATTAATAGATGCATTACTGGCTGCACTGGCCAGGCCCAGTAAAAATATCCGGATATTAACTATTGAACAAGAGTTGTCAGAAGACAACAAAGCTCGCCTCTGGGTCTCTAAGTCCAAAAAGGGCCAAAACTGTGCCAAAATGCAATCCAGAGTTATGGTCTTGTCTGTGTGTGTTTCACTGATGATGGTGAATACACATGCAAAGTTTCATTCACATCCAATGAGTGGTTGCATAGATATCTTAAACACAAAAGTATAACTTGGGTGTCTACAGACGACGCTGATGACAACCCCGGGGTTGGCAAAAGCTCTCCTTGGACTTCGTCCCGGCGAGCTAAAAACACTTTAATATCCCAACATTTTTATACATAATTCTTCATATATTGCAATATAATATACAACTATCTACCTTTTTAGTGGTCAATGGTTAAAATTATTTATCCAAGAAAAACACATATTGAATATCAATAAAAAGGTAAATCAAGAAGTAGTATTACATTACAAATGTATTAGGTTCCCCACTGTCACTTCATTTATACTTTCACTGCATTTCAACAGAGGTGTGAAGTCTCCATGAACCAATTCAACTATTAGCCCTACATTCCTAACGACAAACTTACTTAAAATATGTCCAGTTATTCAGAGTGCAATGTCACCAGTATTTAGCTCTACATTTCTGATCCTCTCTTGATCAAAATAACGTCATCAACGCCAATACATATACAACCTGACGTCATTATATAAACATATCAGTTGTGGAAAATGGTTTAATTATATTTTAGCATTGAATAAGTGATATTTCATTGTCAGTTTTAATTTACCAAATATAAAGAACAGTTCATTTAACTGTTGTTTTATCGAGTAGTGCAAATGGAGCTTAAATGGACTATCAGCATGATAATGGAAAGAACATTTTATTTGAACTATTGACTCAGTAACGGGATGAAACTGGTTTTGAAAGACTAAGTGGTCAATAGTTCAATTTTAAAGAAATTGGTGGTCAATAGTTAATATTATTTGACCGGTTTAGTTCAGTTTTCAACCAGTCAGATTGAAGCATTTATAATGATATATAATAAAAAACAATATTACCTTTTGATCTACGTAGAATAAATATTTGGTGGACTTGTTTCATCCTATCCATACAAAATTTGCTTGCGTCTGCATGGTTCACCATAGGTACTGGATAGTCTTTTCCCACAATGCACTTGGTTGCTATTTGGACACTCTCTGGTGTATTCCAGTGTTCATAGATATATTGTGGTGGATAACCTTTCAATACAGGTAATGCCTGAAAACAAATCACACAATTACTCAGTAATAATGTTGACCTCCAGATCACAACAAATGGCTTGATTGTGATACAGTATAGCAGATATATATTTTTAGTTAAACCATAGCATAATATCAATCATCACAGAGATTGCGACCTGTCAGGGATTCAATATCATGACCACAGGAATGCTAGTCACAAGCTACTGACTGAGCCAACCAGTACTTTGTAAAGAATGTCTGTAATATATATCCTAGCATCATGCATTAATGTTTGACATAATAAAGAGTTGACCTATTAAACCTACTACTGTAAGTTTATTTGGCTGGTAAACCTTCATTCAGACTACTTGTTAATCCCAGGAAACAGTGGTTAGGTTAACTGATCATCTGTTAGACCTCGATGGCATAAAAATGACGCTAAATATTCAATCAATCAATCAATCATCAGCAGGATAAACAAAATACTAGAGAAAAGACTGTTGCTACATGTTCATTAGATTCGGCACATCAATGTAACACTGCCTCAGCAGAGCCGGCCTTGCCTTTATGCTTTTTAATGGAACTTGACAATTAATTTATACTTATTAATTTTGCCACAACTAGAAAGAAGGCTCAGGGCTATTCGGGATCACTCTCCAGTCTATTTCCCGGGAAGAACCAGAACTGAGTGTTATTTTCAGAGAGATCATCAAAATGAGACTGACAATGAACAACTGACCTATGGCATGAGCAGCCAACACTATATCCACTGTACTTACACCCAGATTATTTGACTATTGACTCTATGAGTTCACACATTATTCTCCATGTCAAAGGCATCACAATGACATCAGGAGTATAGATAGTCTGAGAGTTATATTAAGCTACTAGTGATTCTGCGATTGTACCGACACCAAAGATACAATACTTGAACAAAAACAACCAATCCTTTAGCCAGTAACACATTTAAAAAAAATGTTGTTCATTGAATTTTTATTTTACACACCTGACAACATACCTGACAAAATCACAACATACCTAATAAAATCGCAACATACCTTATAACATAACAATATACCTAATAAAATCACAACATACCTGATAAATTCACAATATACCTCATAAAATCACAACATACCTGATAAAATCACAACTAGGCTAATTAATTCACAACATACCTGATAAAATCACAATGTACCTAAGGCGATCCTTACAAAAATGTTTTGTTTGCTGTGCTCCAACCCAGTATTTTTCATTTGTGTAGGTAGACAGCTATTTTTTTTTTTTGCCAGATTTTCATTTTTAGCGTTGAATTTTTTCATGATTTCAAAGTCAATAAAAAAATTCGAGTAGCTACGATTTTGAGTGAGTAGCTAGGAGCACGACAAACAAATAAATTTTTAAGGACAGGCTAATAAAATCTCAACATACCTGATTAAATCTCCTGTTGGATCTGCCTGCTTACTAATGCCAACAGGACAGTAAGAGTAGAAGAATTGTTGGAAGAATGAACTAAACGACAGCCGCAACCACATGCCCGCATTCACCGACCAATCAGCATCCAACAACAGCTTGTCAAACACCTGTAAATATGATTAAGGCAGCTCAGGGAATGGATTCATATTAGGTTAAAATGTGCAATACAATTCATACTTTGTGTATTCTCGAATCACTTTACACTGAAAATTATATCTCAGTGCATAATAGTTGCATTTGAAGATTTATATCCAAATCCTTAAAATTTAGAGTGAAGATGTTTATATGTATATTACAAGCTAAAATTTCTATTTTTCTTCAATGATAAATTTACAACCCATGAATGTAACATACTGTAAGGTATGTAAATAAGATTGTCTTTGTTTAAACCATGACATCATAACATTAAATTTATGAATTATTCATTTTTACCTTATACTACCAATATAAATATAATAATGAATTATAACAAGTAAATATTTGAACAATATTACTGGTGAAATGGGTTTAGAAGAATAAAAGACAGAAAACAGATTGACGTTTATGGTAAGCATTTTTTACTGAAAATAAATCTATAATGTCAGTTTAAAAAATGTTTATATGTCTTATTATATTTTATTCAGAATGTATAAGAACCAGCACTAAGTGTAATGAATATTAGACTTGGCCACAACTCAGGCCTATGGTCTCTGGGAGGCAAGGCAAAACTGTATTAATTTTAAAATTTAAAGCATTATTTATTTAATAAAGAAGAAATTGAATGAGATAAAAGAGAAATTTTTATTTTAGGGTCTTATTATATAGAATCTATAGATGGTAAAATGCATAATTTCTAACTTATCAATTTAAACCAACTCACTTAACCAACTGCAGCTATATTCTTTTTTGTTCATTATCAAAAGCTAAACTTTTTTTATAAACTAGAGCTCTAACTAGTATTTCTTGATTCAGAAATGACATTGGTATGGTAAAGTCTGTGTTGCCATACACATTAACGGTGAGATTCTATGTGCAGTCTCACTTAATTTCAAAGCAATGTTTCCTTTGAAATTACTCCATTCAAGGATACAAGTGGCAGTGTTACTCTTGAAAAAAGTAATGACTCTGACATAGAATCTGATATTTCTGGATTTGATCCTATTTCAGATGAGAAATATATATACAGTAGTGCGATTTTGTATCTCCCAAGACAGCACATCGCATATCCAAATAAAGAAAAAAAATGTCCATGTAAGCTTTATTAAAATGAGGCCAATATATAAACAGCTGTAAACTTTTATCAGAAGAGGCTTCAGGCATGCTGAAACATTTAGTGGTGTTTCAGATGTGTCTCAGTTCCATATCTGATTATGAGCATTCACATTCAAACAGATGAATGCATTGATGACTTAAATGACAGTGTTACATTTTTCAAAGGTATTGATAGCACTGTGTTTGATGCAAATTTTGTCAGTTGATCTAAGTTTGTACCTAGATATACCAATTGTGCAAACAAATATTTGAACCAACTGACTTAACCAGTCTTTTTAATAGATCAATTTTCAACTGTGAATTCAATATTTCATTCTGACCAAAGAAGATCAAGGTAATCTATGCAATGCATTTGAAAATGCCTCGACAGGAGAAAAAGAATACATATAAAGAATAAATTACATACTAGGCAACAGAAAGAGGCAAACAAAAACAAGGTAAAAAGTAAAGATTTCTTTGACACTACAGTGGCTTGTTTTGACCTTGAGGTAATTCATTAATGCCACACTCTTTTCATCATGTTTACACTATAAAAGGACTCAGTTCATTTATATTAACCATTTATGGGCTCCAATGAAGTCCATTGCTATATTTGGATGGAGTCAATAGAAAGTAGAACAATACATGTATGTGAACTTGCTTCCAGTCTTTTTCTTTTTATCAAAACAATAATCAAAGTCAGAAGAAATTTTATAATCTAGAGTGACAACTGTACCAACCAAAACAAAAATAAGTTTTACTTTAGCATGATATGGTTTTGCCTGTAGAGGTTCAATCTTCTTTCTATCACTCATAAATATATAGAAAATGCACAGAATGAGTGAGACTCTATCCATGCTTCTACAGAGTGTGCCAGTAAAACTATTTCTGTATAATTATACAACTGCACAGTGGGTAACAACTTTCAGATTGATTGATCAAATATTTAGCATCATTTTTATGCCATCAAGGGCTAAGACAATCAGTTAACTTTTAAACCACTCTTTCCTGAGAAAATAGAAGCCTAACCAGTACTCCAGCACATCCATCTCCCCAACCAACTAACAGAAGTGACAGGCCAAGAAAACCTTATTAATTTTATTCGGGAAATGAGCATTTTAATTTTTTTGTGATTTTAAAAGTATTACCTTTTAAATCAACAATTTTGAAATTAACAGTAAGAATGACAATGTATACTGGTGATCAATAAAAGTATAATCTATGTTATTTTCTCTGTACTCATGATTTAATAGTTATAAATAAGTTTAATGAGGCTTTTTTAGTCAAAATTATCAGTATATTTTCCATAGTGTTGGGTAACATTCAGACAATGTCATGGTCTTTATCATACCTAATAGTGCTAAAAATGTAGACTATATAAGAAACATTAGTCCCCTAAATAACCTGTATTTTATAGGGATATACATTTGTTACAGACAGTTTATTGAAGACAATATAATGTTGTTAGTTATAGAATTTAATACTTTCCCATTGTCATACAATAAATGAAAGAAAAAGATTGATTATAAACACATGAAAAACAGATCTTAAATTATGTCTTTTACATTTGCTGGAATTGGAAACAAAAATACAGATACAACCATTTTGCACCAGGAAATAATTTTAAAAGTTGCAGAATTGGTTAAAAGTTGCAGAAAAGGGTTGTAATTTGATCTTTGTCAAATATCTCTTCTTTTTTTTTAAAGCTAAATGACTGCTTCATGTCAATCTCTGTTAAAATCATCCACAAAAATGACAAAAACCATGAATAAAAACTAAAGGAGTTAACAATATTTTGTCTTTCCTGAACAATTTAGAAATACAACCGTTTTGCACCAAGCCCTCAGTATACATTACTGAAATTTTCAAATTGTAATGATAAATAATTATGATATTGAAATATCATGTTTTTAGATTTCAGTGCCGTAAAATTTGCCCAGTATAACCCTTTTATACACTCAACTTCAGGACAACGCTTATATTATGGGTTGATATATAATAGGCATAGATCTGTTATTAAGTTAGTGCAATAAAACCCTTTCATTCATTGCTTGTGAATAATTACTTCCCTGATTTTTAACCTACCTTCTGCCAGGAAGAAGCTAGTGATCGCCCCATATCTAGAAGCAAACTGTGTCATGTCTTGCTAGATGGTGTACCCATCCTACTTATCTGGACCATATAGTATAAATCCATGGAATCCCAGAATAACCCTGAAATACAAGATGCAGTAGTTCATATACCATAGAGATTTAACTATAGGATATGTACTTTTTTTCATGAATTGTTGGCTAAAACACGTTATTCGCCTGATTTTCATGTTATATATCAATTTCAGACCAAATGGAACCTTCCTGGTTTGAGTATTCAGAACTAAAACATTAAAACATATGTACCCTTAATGCTGCCATAGTTTCAAGCACAGGGATCAATGCGTTTTTACTAAGATGTAAAAATATGTCCCCAAAAAGACCTTTTTTGAGTGTTATGCTGTCTCACTTGAAAAAAATAATATTTTGACCAGTATTTTTTATATCTTATAATATAAATTTATTTTTCTAAAACTATTGTTTTCCTGCAGATAAATATTTAACTTACAAAATGATGCCAAGCTGAAAAAAAATCATAAATATTTGACAGAATTATGGTAAAAAGACTGAGATCAGTACATTTTTCAAAAGTTAGAATTTCTAACACTGTTCACATGTTATATGCATAAAACTATTAGGAAAAATTGTTTTCAGTATCTCTTGTTTGTCCTAGGTTATTCAGCTTTGAATGTAGCTTTCAGAATAACCAATTTTTGTAGCAATTGCAAGTCAAGAAAAATATCATTGTTGGGTTTGTCTTAAAAAAGAAATACTGTAGTGTCCGTAACCACAGGCAATTTTCTTAGAGTTTTATTTAGTTGAAAACTTTAATATTCCATGTTTACATGACCATCCATAAACAAGCTACAAATTCTTGAAGTTTTGAAAAATACTAATCTTGTTTTGATTTTTAGTCAAATTTTTGGTTAGGGACACTACAAAAATTAATCTCTAAAATACTCTAAAAATTGTTCATTTCAATTGGGACTTGTTTTTATAGCTCTTTATTATTTGGGGTGTGTTTCATCATAAAGGTATTGCAGCATCATTAGTCTGTTGGTAATTTCCAAGAAAGTAGCTGAAATAACTTGATTATTAAAATATATTGCATGGTACCACATGTGTTCCATCAGTGTAAAAAAACCCAATCCATTTAAGAGTTAAGGACACAGTGTTGTTAAATAGATGTGTCTTATATTTTTATGCTGCTGTGAATTAAAGACAGGCACCCTATATAATGACAGGAGGTGAAGAAACAGTGGCTAGCAGCAGTAAACTTATGTATTATATTAATTACAGAGAACCGACATTTTGTAGTGTCCGTGGCCCAATATAGCCATTTGAGTTTCCCATGCCACAGGACAAATACTTTCAAAGATATGTTATCCTATACAGATCTCTTGATGTCAAATGACTAAATTATATAACATAATGAGTTTAGACCACCATATTATTGAAATTAGTTTTTGTAAAGGAAGACCTTAAGAGACCTTAAGAAACCTTACATGTAAATACAAACAGAACTATAAACCCCTGCCCATCTCAGGCCGTGAAATAACCAGGACCTTGACTTTTCTTTCTGCAGAGCCTAGGTAAAGTCCCTTTCCTGCAGGGACACTTTGCTAAAAGTCTTTTGCTGTTTGGGACCTCTTATGGTTATATAACTACTGTGCAAGTTTGGATAAGATTCTTAGAAAAATGAAAGTATTATACCACAGTACATAAGATCAAATAAAGCAAAAAAAAATATTCATGGGAAGGTAACTCAGACAGTAATTATATGATCAGGCCAATTCAAGAAAGGAACAGCCATAATCACAGCTATTTTGGCACAAAGTAAACTCCTATACCTCCACAGAACTGCAGAGACATTCATGCTGTGATTTTAATGCTGCATTTTAGCTCAACTGTCCCCAGCTATGTCTCAACTTTTGGGGAGCAGAGTTTAGAAATGAATGGTGCCTAAGACAGAAAATATACTTAACTGCAGTTGGAAGTGAAAAGTTACAGTGAAAATAACATAAAAGCGGCAAATGCATATATAAAGAAACTTAAAACATTCTCAGCAAAATATTTCACACTGACCATACCACTGAAGAATCAGAAAGAAAGAGCATGTTAACAAGTTTTTGTTAGAGCATCAAAATACAGACACCTACAAAAAGTAAACTGAGTTCCAATGTAGCACTCCTCGGAAAAAAGCTGAAATCATTGATTCACCATCCACTTATTCTAAAATTATGTTAGAAAATGCAACTCATTTATTACACCAGATTGCAAAAAGAAACTTGAAATGGTTCATGTATTTGTGAAATATGTGTTAAAGTAACTCTGAAGTTAGATGTTGTAAGAAAGATGAAAAGAAAAGAGCAATGTTTACAAAATAATAATTATGTAGGTAAATCATCAACAACTAGAGAAAAACTATGAAGAAGCACCTGAAACTGCATTAGAAATCTCATTGGTTCAAGCAAGTCTGGTGGAGAGAGCAAATAAGAGACTGGTAAGAAGTTTAAGACTTTGAGAGTGTTGAAAGTAGCCAGTGAACAAGTTTATTTGAGCGCCACAAGCTCCCGAGAAGTACCAAGAAAACATCAAGCAATTAGAATCAAGAGACAGTATAGAGAGAAGGAAAAAGCATGTGATGACAACACTATTTGAGGAGGATCATAAACATCTGACACACAGCCTAAAAAATTGGGTTGACAATTTATTCATAAAGCTGAAGCCTGAAAATGTCAAGAAAGTGTCAGAAACAAGCAGACAATCAGCCTGTGTCAGTTATGTATAAATATGTATCATAGAGCACTTGATTAAAATGAGATTTTACTAAAGTGCCAAATTAACTATTAATGATTGTTGATTGATTGAATATTTAGCATCATTTTCATGCTATCGAGGGCTAACAGACGACCAGTTAACCTAACCACTGTTTCCTGGGATTAACCAGTACTCGAGCACACCCCATCTCCGCAAGTAACTGATAACTTTCCCACTTGAATCAGTGGTGAGAGACGAATGATAATGAGACACAATGTCGTATATCAATCATCACAGAGACTGTTGCCGGGCGGGGGATTCAAACTCACGGCCCCTGGATTGATAGTCAGATGCGTAACCTACTGAGCTAATAGGGCCCGGCTAACTATTAATGGTTGTGTTCATAACCCGTGCAGTAACAATTCTTAATTGATCTGTTTGTTAACAAAGCATTTTTTGTGGGTAATGTCTATATTATGTTTAAAGTACTTTGCTCAGACAAGCTTTTACATGCCTTTAATTTGATCTAACTGTCAGTATTTTAGACAAACTAGAAATAATGTAATTCAAAAAGTCTGTGTTTTACTGTAAACAAAGATTGACAGGAGCATTGTTCATACAATCCGAATCATTTGATTAAAATTGCTTTTTCTGTTTACATATATCCTAAACATGTTATTTCTGTAAAATAATAAAAGTAAATTTGATTTTTACACTAATTTTTACCATGTTATATGCACCCTGTAATGTCCGTAACTTCCCCATGTGAGATGAATTTGAAAAAATGTATTTACAGTTACCTCTCAAATAAAATATGGCCAATAAACTAAAGGTCTTGATACATGTCAGAAAAAGGTACATTTCAATTGAGTTTCCAATGTTGAATTTTTGACACTGGTGGGACACTTTCTGGGCATATACTGTGTTTTAGCCGTGTATGAAACTAAACTTTGACCTATTTGTATTATGAATATTTAATAATAAAAAAATATACATGTAGTCATATTGGAACCAGTATTGGATTTTGAGACTTAAAAATATTGTTTTACATTTTTGAAACAGAGTGTCAGAAAATTTTAGAAATATGATCAATAATCCATAGTCTCAACCATGTTCGTCTCTAACTGAATACATACCTCAGCCCATTTGATTAGGGCTTCCAGGCTTTTGTCTCGCAGTATTTGAACATATAGTGGATTGCTCTCAATTCTATCGAAATTGGAATTATTTGTTGCTGCTGTGTAGAAAATATTCACGCTCAAACAGCTGACCATGTGATGATAATGATGGATCAGTCTGCTTCTTGACCTGAGGTACATAATGTTCACAATGCACTTATCATAGATTTAGAATTTGTTTTATGGAGTTCAAGTTAAACATGGCATCCACTTTTACTGTTGGAGGAAAACCACAAAATGAAGCTGAGTTTAAGCATCTTTGCATTTGTTACTGGTAAACATTGTTGCATACTGTACAACTGCAATGGCGAAAAGTAAGTGATATTGATATAACGTCTTAGCTCTGCCATGGAGGACCTGCATTTAAGATAAAATTGATGTAATTATAATTTAAGATATTGTACTTAAGTAGAACGGAAATTAGTGATAATAGTTGTATGAGAAACATACTGGCCTAGTGATAAAAACTTACTGCCCATACCTACATGTCAATTCTGACTCAGCAGACAATCTTTATAAGTAACTATCTGGTCCCTGTTCATGTCATGTGTCACATTCATCATCTGGTTCCATCAAGGCTATCAAAACTATGGAAAAACAATAAATGGACATCAGTTGAGACATTTACAATATATGTATGATGACAAGAAAATGTACTAACTTACCTATACATCCAATCACTTTCAACCTAACTAACCTATCTACCTAACCAACCCACCTACCCACCCATCCTTCCACCTTCCTAAAGACCACCTTCCTACACAACTACCTACCTAAGCCTGCCAGCCCAACCACCCATAACTACCTACCTACAGGTCTACCTACCTACTTACAGTTCTACCTACCTATAGGTTTACCTACTACTTATCTACCTACAGGTTTACCTACCTACTTACAGGTCTACCTACCTATAGGTTTACCTACCTACTTACCTACCTATAGGTTTACCTACCTACTTATCTACCTACAGGTTTACCTACCTACTTACAGGTCTACTTACCTACATACCGGTCTACCTACCAACACGTCTTCTAACTTACAGGTCTAACTACCTACATACAGGTCTACTTACCTACTTACAGGTATACATACTTAAAGGTCTACCTATCTATTTACAGGTTTACCTTCTAACAGGTCTACCTACTTACAGGTCTACCTACCTACATACAGGTCTACCTATCTACTTACAAGTCCACCTACCTACATACAGGTCTACATACCTACAGGTTAACCTACCTACCTACATACCAGTCTACTTACCAACTCGTCTACTAACCTACAGGTCTACCTACCTATCTATTTACAGGTTTACCTATTAACAGGTCTACATACTTACAAGCCTATCTACATACATACAGGTCTACATATTTACAGGTTTACCTATTTATTTACAGGTTTACCTACTAACAGGTCTACCTACCTACATACAGGTCTACATACTTACAGGTCTACCTATCTACTTACAGGCCTACCTTCCTACAGGTATACCTACCTACCTATAGTACCTACACAGCAACATGTACCTATAGTACCTACCTACCTACCTACAAGTCTACCTACATACCTACAGGTCTACCTACCTACCTACAAGTCTACCTACCTACTAACAAGTCTACCTACATACCTATAGTACCTACCTACCTACAGGTACTTTGATCAACATATGCATTTTAAAACATCCTATTGGTACTTCCAATACAAGGCATCTTATGCAATGTTTATGACAGCCCTACCTGTTTCAATATCTGTGACCTTTGTGACCTTTCTCTTTGTATATATTTTAACTGTGACGTCACATTAAAATATATGTATAAACAAAGGTCACAAGGGTTGCAGGCATAAAAACATTAAGGGCTGACAAACATACACACAACATAAATAAATGAATATTAATACTAGTAATTATGACCAGGACTACACAAGCAAAAGCAAAGCAGCAACCACTCAGATTCAAGTACTTTTTCACAGTGGCTTTAACCCCAATCATATAAAAACAAAGGGCCATAACATTTGTTATTCAATCAGGCCTGTTCAAGAACTTGGTAAAGAGGGCAATTAATAACTACGGTTAAACAATAAAAAAGAAGTGTCAGAGCACACAACATTTAAATCATTGACAAAAACACAAGTGATCAGATAACCCAAGCACAAGGTAAATAAGTTTGCAATGTAAACATTACTTTTGCCAAGAATCTTAATTTAACCCAAAACATATAACATTTAAGCAGAAGTAATTTGCATTTTGACTGGTCATTCTTTTACTGGTATTTTCATAAATTATCAAGACACTGGAGTATTGCAAGTAATACACAATTCCCCCAACGGTTTACCGGATTACCAGTTTTGATGCCACGGCAATCATAATTTTTACCAGACTGAAAAAATAAAATGGCCTGCATAATTTTCTTATTGCACTCTAACCACAATTTAAGTTCTACAAATGTAGCTTGGACACTTTTTGTCAATTTTGTTGCCTTTTTGTCTGAATGAAAAAATAAAATGACCTGCATTATTTACTTATTGCTTTCTATCAATATCAACAGTTTCTCAAACCTTGCTTGGATACTTTTTTAGTAATCTATTCATATGGATGGCCAGAAGGACATACGCCAGACAAATGGACGAAGGGTAAACCCTCCAGTGAAACCAGGAGGATAGGGAAAAGATATTACAACTGCTGATGTATGATGTGAATTGAACCTACTGTGAAAATAATACTTAAATATGAGTGGTAATTGTTTGCATTTACTTTGCAATAGAGGCCTTGTATATATAATATATATCAAGTACAAACAGGATGTTTTAAGCAATGTTGTTCAAAGCACCTATCACCTTACCTCGCACCCTTCCATGCTCTACCAACCGCACTCACCCCATTCATCCATCCACTCCCCCCTTGCCCTACCCACCCCCTTCCCTCCCCCACCACACCCCACCCCCTTACCTCCCCCCACCCCTTCCCCCACCCCACCCCTTCCCTCCCCCCATCCTCCCCCCCCCCCAAACTTCCCCACCCCCCTGCCCCCATAAATCTCCCCACCCCCCAAAATAATATCCCCAATCCCCCCAAAAAAGGAAAAAAAAGGAACAAACAAAATAGAAGAACAAACAAAATAGAAGAACAAACAAGAGATGTGTCCTATAAGAACATGGGTAACCCCACTGACAATACACCCTTGGTCAGGAGAAGATGTATAACAAGCTTGATTAGAATCAGATGAAAACTGTAGGTGGTGTTGAAGCCTCAAGGTACGTCTGTTTATGAAATATTTAATGCGGACATCAACCCTGATGATATGCTCTTGTTCAAGTGATGATGTATAGCAAGTTTGATTAGAATCGGAAGAAAACTGTAGTAGTTGCGGCCACAAGGTACACATGTATGGATGGACGGACGGACGATCTAACAAATGTATATTTGTCTTTTTAAACTGTCCAAAAAAATCACTTAAATACCCATTTGCGTGCAGATGGACAGATGGACAGTTCAAACACTTCGACCTTTGGGGGCATGGAAAGGGAAACAGACAACAACATCCACACCTGTTACGATCTGCTTATTCAGCAAAAACTTACCATGTAAAAATGAAGACCTATTATAATTTTAAGACTTGTTCCTTTTTTTTTAAAAACTGTGATAAGGCTGCTGACTTTTACCCTTGATACAACTAATTTACCCAGTACTCAAGTGCACCATTACTGTTTATATTTCATAACAGGCCCAAGTACTCCTGGGATCTTTGAAGGTTAACCAGCATTCAAGTACACCATTACTGTTTATATTTCATAACAGGCCCAAGTACTCCCGGGTTCTTTGAAGGTTAACCAGTACTCAAGTGCACCATTACTGTTAATATTTCACAATAGACCACAGAACTCCTGGGATCTTTGAAGGTAAACCAGTACTCAAGTAAACCATTACTGTTTATGTTTCATAACAGGCCCAAGTACTCCTGGGTTCTTTGAAGGTAAACCAGTACTCAAGTACACAATTACTGTTTATATTTCATAACAGGCTCAAATGATCCTGGGATCTTAGAATGTTAAACAGTACTAAAGTGCACCTTAACTGTTTATATTTCATAACAGGCCAAATTTCTCCTAGGATCTTTGAAGGTTAACCAGTACTCAAGTATGCATTACTGCTTATATTTCATAACAGGCCAAAGTTCTCCTAGGATCTTTGAAGGTTAACCAGTACTCAAGTATGCATTACTGCTTATATTTCATAACAGGCCCAAGTACTTCTTAGATCTTTGAATGTTAACCAGTACTCAAGTAAGCCATTACTGTTTATATTTCATAACAGGCCCAAGTACTCCTGGGTTCCTTGAAGGTTAACCAGTACTCAAATGCACCATAACTGTTTATATTTCATAACAGGTTCAAATACTCCTGGGATCTTTGAATGTTAACCAGTACTCAAGTACACCATTACTGTTTATATTTCAAAACAGATAACAGGCTTAAAGACTCCTCAGATCTTTGAAGATTAATCAGAACTCAAGTGCACCATTACAGTTTATATTTCGCAACAAGCCCAATTACTCCTTGGATCTTTGAAGATTAACCAGCACTCAAGTACACCATTACTGTTTATATTACATAACAGGCCCAAGTACTACTGCGGTCCTTGAAAGTAAACCAGTTTTCAACAGCACCATTACTGTTTATATTACATAACAGGCCCAAGTACAACTGGGATCCTTGAAGGTTAACCAATACTCGAGTGCACCATTGCTGTTTATATTTCAAAACAGGACCAAGAACTCCTTCGATCCTTGAAGGTTAACCAGAACTTAAGTGCACCATTACTGTTTATATTTCATAACAGGCTCAAATACTCCTGGGATCTTTGAAGGTTAAACAGTACTTAAGTGCACCATTACTGTTTATATTTCAAAACAGGCTCAAATACTCCTCAGATATTTGAGATTAATCAGAACTCAAGTGCACCATTACTGTTTATATTTCATGAAAGGCTCAAATATTCCATGGATCTTTGAAGGTTAACCAGTACTCAAGTACACCATTACTGTTTATATTTCGTAACAGGTCCAAGTACTTCTTGGATCCTTGAAGGTTAACCAGTACTCAAGTGCACCATTACTGTTTATATTTCACAACAGGCCCAAGTACTCATTAGATCTTTGAAGATTAACCAGCATTCAAGTACACCATTACTGTTAATATTTCATAACAAGCCCAAGTACTCCTGGGATCCTTGAAAGTTAACCAGTACTCAAGTGCACCATTACTGTTTATATTTCACAACAAGCCAAAGTACTCCTTGGATCTCTGAAGATTAACCAGCATTCAAGTACACCATTACTTTTTATATTTCATAACAAGCCCAAGTACTCCTGGGATCCTTGAAGGTTAACCAGTACTCAAGTGCACCATTACTGTTTATATTTCATAACAAGCCAAAGTACTCCTTGGATCTCTGAAGATTAACCAGCATTTAAGTACACCATTATTGTTTATATCTAACAACAGACCCAAGTACTAGTTGGATCTTTGAAGATTAACCAGCACTCAAGTACACAATTACTGTTTATTTTCCATAACAGGCCCAAGTACTCCTTGGATGCTTGAAGGTTAACCAGTTCTCAAGAGCACCATTACTGTTTATAATTCATAACAGGCCCAAGTGCTCCTGGGATCCTTAAATGTTAACCAGTACTCAATTGCGCCATTACTGTTTATATTCCATTACAGGCCCAAATACTGCTAGGACCTTTGAAGGTTAACCAGTACTCAAGTGCACCATTACAGTTTATATTTTATAACAGGTCCAAGTACTCATGGGATCCTTGAATGTTAACCAGTACTCAATTGCACCATTACTGTTTATATTACATAACAGGCCCAAATACTCCAGGGATCCGTGAAGGTTAACCAGTACTCAAGTACATCATTACTGTTAATATTTCATAACAGGCCCAAATACTCCTGGGATCCTTGAAGGTTAACAAGTACTTAAGTGCACCATTACTGTTTATATTCCATAACAGGCCCAAGTGCTCATGGGATCCTTGAAGGTTAACCAGAGGCCCAAATACTCATTCGATCCTTGAAGGTAAACCAGTACTCAAGTACACCATTATTGTTAATATTTCATAACAGGCTCAAGTACTCCTTGGATCATTGAAAGTTAACCAGTACTCAAGAGCACCATTACTCTTTATATTTCATAACTTGCTCAAATACTCCCGGGATCTTTGAAGGTTAACCAGTACTTAAGTACACCATTACTGTTTATATTTCATAACAGGTCCAAGTACTCCTGGGATACTTGAAAGTTAACCAATATTCAAGTGCACCATTACTCCTTGGATCTTTGAAGGTTAACCAGCATACAAATGCACCATTACTGTTTATATTTCATAACAGGCTCAAGTACTCCTGGCTCTTTGAAGGTTAACCAGTACCCAATTGCACCATTACTGTTTATATTTCATAACAGGCCCAAGTACTTTTGGAATCATTGAAGGTTGACCAGTACTCAAGTGCACCATTAATGTTTAGATTTCATAACATGCTCAAGTACTCCTAGAATCCTTGAAGGTTGACCAGTACTCAAGTACACCATTACTGTTTATATTCCATAACAAACCCAAGTACTCCTAGAATCATTGAATGTTAACCAGTACTCAAGTACACCATTACTGTTTATATTTCATAACAGACTCAAGTACTCATGTGATCCTTGAAGGTTGACCAGTACTCAAGTGCATCATTACTGTTTATATTCCATAACAGATTCAAGTACTCATGGGATCCTTGAAGGTTGACCAGTACTCAAGGGCACCATTACTGTTTATATTACATAACAGGCCCAAGTACTCATGGGATCTTTGAAAATTGACCAGTACTCAAGTGCATCATTACTGTTTATATTCCATAACAGATTCAAGTACTCATGGGATCTTTGAAGGTTGACCAGTACTCAAGTGCATCATTACTGTTTATATTTCATAACAGGTCCAAGTACTCATGGGATCCTTGAAGGTTGACCAGTACTCAAGTGCACCATTACTGTTTATATTACATAACAGGCCCAAGTACTCATGTGATCCTTGAAGGTTGACCAGTACTCAAGTGCATCATTACTGTTTATATTCCATAACAGATTCAAGTACTCATGGGATCTTTGAAAATTGACCAGTACTCAAGTGCACCATTACTGTTTATATTTCATAACAAACTCAAGTACTCATGGGATCCTTGAAGGTTGACCAGTACTCGAGTGCACCATTACTGTTTATATTCCATAACAGACTCAAGTACTAATGGGATCCTTGAAGGTTGACCAGTACTCAATTGCACCATTACTGTTTATATTTCATAACAGACTCAAGTACTCATGGGATCCTTGAAGGTTGACCAGTATTCCAGTGCACCAATTACTGCTTATATTCCATAACAGACTCAAGTACTCATGGGATTGAAGGTTAACCAGTATTCAAGTGCACCATTACTGTTTATATTTCATAACAGGCCGAAGTACTCATGGGATCCTTATTGTTTAACCAGTACTCAAGTGCACCATTACTGTTTATATTTCATAACAGACTCAAGTACTCATGGGATCTTTGAAGGTTAACCAGTACTCAAGTACACCATTACTGTTTATATTTCATAACAGGTCCAAGTACTCCTGGGATCCTTGAAGGTTAACCAGTACTCAAGTACACCATTACTGTTTATAATTCATAACAGGCCCAAGTACTTATGGGATTCCTGAAGGTTAACCAGTACTCAAGAGCACCATTACTGTTTATATTTCACAACAGGCCCAATTACTCCTTGGATCTTTGAAGATTAACCAGCACTCAAGTACACCATTACTGTTTATAATTCATAACAGGCCCAAGTACTTATTGGATCCTTGAAGGTTTATAAGTACTCAAGAACACCATTACTGTTTATATTAGATAATAGGCCCAAGTACTCATGTGATTCTTGAAGGTTGACCAGTACTCAAGTGCACCATTACTGTTTTTTTATATTCCATAACAGACTCGAGTACTCATGGGATCCTTGAAGGTTGACCAGTACTCAAGTGCACCATTACTGTTTATATTTCATAACAGACTCAAGTTACCATGGGATTCTTGAAGGTAAACCAGTACTCAAGTGCACCATTACTGTTTATATTTCATAATAGGCCAAGGTACTTATGGGATCCTTGAAGGTTAATAAGTACTCAAGTACACCATTACTGCTTATATTTCATAATAGGCCCAAGTACTCATGGGATCCTTGGTTAACCAGTACTCAAGTGCACCATTACTGTTTATATTTCATAATAGGCCCAAGTACTCATGGGATCCTTGAAAGTTAACCAGTACTCAAGTACACCATTACTGTTTATATTTCATAATAGACCCAAGTACTCATGGGATTGTTAAAGGTTTACCAGTACTCAAGTGTACCATTACTGTTTATTTTTTATAACAGACTCAAGTACTCCTGTGTTCTTTGAAGGTTAACCTGTACTCAAGTACACCATTACTGTTTATATTTCATAACAAACCCAAGCACTTCTTGGATCCTTGAAGGTTAACCAGTACTCAAGTACACCATTACTGTTTATATTTCATAACACACCCAATACTCCTGGGATCCTTGAAGGTTAACCAGTACTCAAGTACACCATTACTGTTTATATTTCATAACAAGCACAAGTACTCCTTGGATCTTTGAAGGTTAATCAGTTCTCAAGTAAGCCATTACTGTTTATATTTCATAACAGGCCCAAGTACTCCTTGGATCTTTGAAGGTTAACCAGTACTCAAGTAAGCCATTACTATTTATATTTCATAACAGGCCCAAGTACTCCTGGGATCCTTGAAGGTTAACAAGTACTCAAGTACACCAATCTCCAAAAGTAATTTTTCCATTTGAATCAGTGATGAAATACAATGTTGTATATCAAACATTACAGAGACTGTCGAAGGCCGGGGATTGTGCTTACAACTGAACTAACCAGGTGTGACAGAGAGGGAATAATGTTGTGTTGCAGTTAAATGCCAACATAACATTCTCTATTTGTTATATGAAAGTCCATGTGCTGATTCAAAGATAAAATCATAGTGGTGGAGAGTTTGTTCGAACACTATAGTTATCATTATACTATAGTTTAAACTTATTTATTTTACTTTGATTGTGAAACAAGTTCTTACAACTTAGACAAATCATGCTTGAAGACTTCCTGGGCAGAACCAGTATTAATTATATGTGGAAAAGTATCTTGCTTAAAAGCACTATACATAGCAGTGTCAGAGGAGCGAACCCACAACCCTCCAATCATGGGATCAGTGCTCTACCACTGGACCATGTGCTCCACATTATTACACTATCATGAATAAAAAGACAATCTAATCCCTTATTCCTTGGATACAGTATTTGAGCAAACCTATCTCTGCAAGTAACTGATAACTTTCCCACTTAAACCAGCGGTGAGGCAAATGACAATGAGATGCATCGCCATGTATCAATCATAACAGAGGCCAGGTTGGGATATCAGATGCTCTCCCAAGTGAGTCAACTTAGGTAGGGAGGATCCAATGAAAACTGCCAGTATTTGGTTTCACACAAATTCAAATAATAATGAATGAATGAATGAATAGGGTTTAACTGCGTACCAACACAATATAGGTTATTCGACGCCAACAGGAAGGAAGATTCCAGGTTCACTCTACATGTACAAAAACAACAAATTTACATACAGATTTAAACAAATATACACCAACAAATGAAAATGCAGAATGAACCTAGAACTTTGATACCTGCAGAACTGCAGAGTTTCAGCAAAATATATTGTATTACTCAAATTGTCGCTTCTTACAACATGCATGAGCCACAGTGGTCCTATTCTTGCCATCACTCATATGGTTCCCTGAAACCACACAGGGGTTGATAATTTAACCACAATAGTGAACATGACAAAAAATGATAAATGAACATGACACCCATTCGGAGGATTCCTACCCCTCTGCAGAGATCGGCAGTGATTCTATTCTTAGCCCGAACCACACGGGCTTCAAATAATAAAACTTTTGACATAATTATCCATTTTGACCAATAAACCAATTTGTCTCGAGATGGTAATATATCTATTGTTTTGTGAAGATCACACAGCAATATGGGAATAAAATATCAGTCATGTCCATGCACCAAACCATTTTTTTTAATGGGGTTTAATGCCATTTTCAACACATTTCAGGTTATATATGGCATATCCAGTTTTACTGGTGGAGGAAGACCTCAGACTGAGTCAAATGAGTAGAACCACAGTCCTTTGTAAGTAATTGACAAAAATTCTCACATAAAGTTCTGGAGTGTGCTGGACTCAAACCTGTGACCTAAGCAATGAGAGGTAAGTGATCTTGAGATTGCACCTTAGACCACTCGGCCAAGGAGGACCCTGCCACATCAAACCAATCTTTACACCTGAACAAATAATCACATGAAAATATTAACCACCATGTCTTTGTCTTTATAACGTCATATTTAAGAAAGTTTAACCATTTTATAAAGAAATGGTGGTGTCGCTCTGGTTTAGAAGATTTGAGTAGTGTTCTTAAAATCATTTAGTATTCTTTTCCGTCATTTCAATAACAGGAGGCCAATGAGGGCCTGACTGAATCACTCAACATATTGACAGGTGAACATTTCAGAGGAAATGTTTTCTGTAACAACCATGCAATGCTAGATTTAAAATATCTAATGTCTTTGACTTGGAACTTTCAGAGAAAATATTTTTAAAGCTTATAAAGCTTACAAGCCCTGTGGTCGGGGCATTTGTGGTCAAATCACGCTGATTCACGAGTTTGTCAGATTTTGTGGTTAAAAAAACTGCTGTTTATGTACATGATTTATGCCCTTTGTCCAGAATAGAAATGAAATCAAGGGTCTGCACACATACTTGGGTATTTCAATTTCATTCCTACAACAAAACTTTATTTAAAAAAAAATGAATTCTGCACATTTATACATTCATAAAAATATCTATAAAGTTATCATTGTCAAAATTTTAAGTGTTTAAATTACATGTAAAACACTGATTTTACTTGACAAACACTTAATAACATGTTACTACATCAACACTACAAAATCATCCTACAGTCATGTAGAAAATCTCATATGTTTATATACACTCGAGTCCGATTATAATGTCGATCTCGGCTCCACTAAATGGTATTGTTTGCATTGTAATGTAATTTGATGCATATTTGTGTACAGCAGATTGAGATACACTTAGATATGTATAAAAATCATCAAAAAGAAAAACATACTCATGTTTTGATAAAACTAAAATTGACAGCTCTACCATAACCCAGATGTAAAAAAACAGTGTCTATGTAAAAACTAGCTTATGATAAAGTTTGAAAATGGCTACTGTGTTTGGACGTGTCAGCATTTAGTAAATCACTCTTAATTATTATAAACTGTTTATAATTAATGCTGTCACGAATCAATCAAATAAATTGTCCTTTAAACCATCATTATGTAAGGTTTTAAACAGTTTGTTCTAAGCAAGTAGAAGTTGAGCGATGATCAAATTCAAGCAAAGCGACAATATATTGTTTGGTTGTCATTCCCCCCTCCCTACCCCTCTCCCATCATAAAAAATGGGAGCAAAGAAAAAAAAAACGCGTTACAACGGAATTTGCGTTGTATCAGTCTGCATAATGATACAAATACAGAAAATTTACTAAATGTAAACAACTTGGTTTTAAACTTTGATAAAGAACAATATGGCAGATGATATATGACAACATAAAATAAAAAGTAATAAAAACTGACGTGAACAAAAAATACATAAACACATAAACACAAGCCAAAATATATTTGAGAAGCCAATGTTAATCTTGTGTAGCGATCAGAGGTTTATACTATCGATCACAGTTGTTTTACACCTTTGAGCAAGACACTTAATCTACATACCTGGGAGGACACAGAAGAGAGATTTGCATAGCATATTGACTAAAAAATTGAAAAGAAATGATAAACTGTAACAACTTGTAACAAGTTTGATTATAAGATAAAGATATATAAGTATAACATAATTTGGGAATACAACCTCAGATCCGATCTATAATAACAAAATAACATCCACTTCTCAACAGATAGATTAATACATAAAAATAACAAGGGTCAATTTAAAACTAACCAAAATAAACTTAAAAAAAACAGCTATGTATACAAACAAAAAGCAACTATTACCAAAATGCACTTACATATAAAAATAAAAGAATACATGTAATTAAGAACACAATGTTATTTTTTTAACAATAGTCTTACAAAGACATGAACTTCTCAAAATGTAACTCAACAAAAGTACAGGCATTAATACATAGAATACAAGACAAAAACATTACCAAAAATGCACATCACAAAAATGATTCGCATACAATTGTTAACAACACTGTCAGCACACATAATAAACTTACAGGTAGGGTCACTCCACTGACCAGCCTCACAAAAACAACCTTCTGACAATTGGGAGGCTGTTCTTATCATAAGAAGTATTTCTATATTTGGTTAGTCACGAGATTATATTTCTGAAAGAAGATTAAATATCTTTTTGGTTAAAACAACATATAGGTGGTAGTTCACAGAAGTAATTAATTGAATATATTAAACAGGGCAGCTATAATGAAAATAATGCTATCAGATGTTATTGAGTCAAAATAAAAATGAAAACACATGCTAGCCCATCCACCCTCCCAGAAAACCCGGTTAAATAAAGTGAAATGAGTTTTTATGCAACACTGGTAGATGACAAGACCAACAGATGTTCCTGACCTCCCTCCAAACCCCGTTTCTTATCAAATTATGTAGATTGTTTACTCATTATCTACAAGTTCAAATTATTCTTAAATTATTTATCCCTTGTCTTGACAGAAAGTTTCACATATTTTTTGGACCAAGCTGGGCTTGTACCCACAACCTCTGAGGAGAGTAATCATATCAATTGTTTGGACCAAGCTGGGCTTGTACCCACAACCTCTAAGGAGAGTTATCACATCAATTGTTTAGACCAAGCTGGGCTTGTACCCACAACCTCTGTGGAGAGTTATCACATCAATTGTTTGGACCAAGCTGGGCTTATACCCACAGCCTCTGAGGAGAGTTATCACATCAATTGTTTGGACCAAGTTGGGCTTGTACCCACAACCTCTGAGGAGAGTCATCACATCAATTGTTTGGACCAAGCTGGACTTGTACCCACAACCTCTGAGGAGAGTTATCACATCAATTGTTTGGACCAAGTTGGGCTTGTACCCGCAACCTCTGAGGAGAGTCATCACATCAATTGTTTGGACCAAGCTGGACTTGTACCCACAACCTCTGAGGAGAGTTATCACATCAATTGTTTGGACCAAGCTGGGCTCGAACCCACAACTTAAACCAGCACCTGAGGCTATAAAAAAAATCCTTAAAAGAACCTTTCAAAGTCAATATATCAACACTAACTTTTATAACATAATGTCTTTTTTAAAAATATTTAAATTCACTTAATAATAGTGTACATCATTACATATACTAAATTTAAATGTCAACAGTACAATGTGAAAGAAAAATACTTTTGCTATTTTGGCAACACCAATTTCAAATGAAATTCGTGAAATCACGCAATCTTTTGTTTTATTTACCGCTAAAAAATTCTATCATGAAATATAAAAATAATAAATTAATACAAATCTACTCCAAGCTACAAAATATACAAAACATACATAAACTTTGAGAGCAAGTCACAAAATCAAAAAGGACAATAAATAAATAAATTGTCAGAGTAAATATTTCTTCTGAACATCTTGTATATTTATTGTGCAAAAGTTCAATAATTATCACAGTTGGTGAGTTTATTAACAGATATGTGGTGAATTTATTTTTATATCATAATTATAACCTTGATCTGCTCTCATAGATTATGTAATGTTTGTGATATAAAATACTATGTTATAAAAATCTATTGTACCATATTTTTGTTTATTTTTTTTTTGTTTATTTTTTTTTTCTTCTTTATTCTTATTCATCTTTTATTTTTTCCATCAGTCTTTCTTTTTTTCTCCTTTTTTCTCTTTTTTTTATTTCTCTTTTGTTTATGTTTTTTTCTCACATTTTTTTTTCTATTAATGGTACATGTCTTAAAATATTGAATAATACAATAACAATACTACTACAATTACAATAATACTACAATAACAATAATACTACAATTACAACAATACTACAATAAAAATAATACTACAATTACAATAATACTACAATTATTTCAATTTAAATGTACATACCTAACAAAAGAGTTTAGCGAAATTCAGACAACACCATTAACCATTACAAGTGTTGTTTAGATTGTTTATTCCTATTTGGTCAAAATTCAGCCCCAATGTTGTGTAAGGTCTCTCTACACACTTGTACTGTATAACAACTTCACAGAATATTGTCTGATTACTCTACTTCGACCTTTTTGTCCATGTTTATATCTATGAAGCTGCTAGTAGTTCCTCTTCAATATCTTATTCCACACTAGACTTAACTATCACATCCAGTCTGCAGGCAGAATGGCAATCCATGATGTCACATAAATTGGAGAATTCCAGAATTACTGGCATAGAACTTGGAACAGTGTTGTATCTGCTCTGCATATGGGTTACTTCCGATAATTGTCTTGTAAGAAGTGAGTGTTGTTTCTGGTCAATATAAGTTTTATTCCAGACTGTTGTTCCGTTAAATCTGAAACAAGAAACCACAATCTGTATAGACTATTTGATGAACAAAAACTAGACCTATCACTGTAGTAATGAATACCCCCGAACGCCGCCATGACAGAAAATGGTTAACCATTGTATGAAGTTTTATTAAATTATATCCAATAGTTTTAAAGTAATGCTCCAGACAAAAGAATTCTTAATAAAAGAGAATGTTATGGATTGAGTTGTTTGTATTGTTAATTTTTTTATGGTTTTGTTAAAATTAAAAACGGTCTTTTTAATTATTGTGCAGTGTACAAGCTTTCATGGCAATCAATAAATGTTATACTTTTTCGAGTTATGTTGAGGGACAACAATTTTATGGATAAGAAACAAACAAGAGCACTAGGAATACAATATCGAACCTGCTTTGCTCGAACTCCATGTATTCATCAACTTGGTTCTTTCATGAACTCTATTAAACTGTTATCACTGATGGCTTTAAAAGTACTTTAAAAGTACTGCACCGGACAAGGGAAATATATCAAAGGGCAATAACTCTGTAATTAGCAAGAATAGAGTTATGTTTCTTGTACACTGCACTTCCTCTCATTATATTCTACCATTGTATGAAGTTTGATGAAATTCCATCCAGTACTTTAAAAGTAATGCTCCAGACAAGGGAAATATATCAAAGGGCAATAACTCTGTAATTAGCAAGAAGAGAGTTATGTTTCCTGTACCTTGCACTTCCTCTCATTATATTCTACCATTGTATGAAGTTTGATGAAATTCCATCCAGTACTTTAAAAGTAATGCTCCGGACAAGGGAAATATATCAAAGGGCAATAACTCTGTAATTAGCAAGAATAGAGTTATGTTTTCTGTACACTGCACTTCTTTCATTATATTCTACCATTGTATGAAGCTTGATGAAATTCCATCAGGTACTTTTCAAGTAATGCTCCGGACAAGAAAAAATATCAAAGGGCAATAACTCTGTAATTAGCAATAATAGAGTTATGTTTCTTGTACACTGCACTTCCTATCATTATATTCTACCACTGTATGAAGTTTGATGAAATTTCATCCAGTACTATAAAAGTAATGCTCCGGACAAGGGAAATATATCAAAGGGCAATAACTCTGTAATTAGCAAGAATAGAGTTATGTTTCCTGTACACTGCACTTCCTCTCATTATATTGTACCATTGTATGAAGCTTGATGAAATTCCATCAGGTACTTTTCTAGTTATGCTCCGGACAAGAAAAAATATCAAAGGGAAATATATCAAAGGGCAATAACTCTGTAATTAGCAAGAATAGAGTTATGTTTCCTGTACACTGCACTTCCTCTCATTATATTTTACCATTGTATGAAGCTTGATGAAATTCCATCTGGTACTTTTCAAGTTATGCTCCGGACAAGAAAAAATATCAAAGGGCAATAACTCTGTAATTAGCAAGAATAGAGTTATGTTTCTTGTACACTGCACTTCCTCTCATTATATTCTACCATTGTATGACATTTGATGAAATTCCATCCAGTACTTTTCAAGTTATGCTCCGGACAAGGAAAATTGCGGACAGACCGACCGACAGACCGACCTCAGGGTGACTCCAGTATACCCCCTCAAAACTTCGTTTGTCTGGGGTATAAAAAGCCAATCAAAATAACAGTATTTTCACAGGTTTATCTCCAACAAGATACACAGTGCTGCAAATCTATTAAGTATGGACTATCTGACATATACAAACAGAGGCCTATGGTCCTTAACGGTCACCTGATTATCCTTGACGGCATAAAGCTATATAAGAACCTATTTCTAACTTTTGTCAATAAAACATAAGTATTAACCATCATGTCAGCAACAACAAATCACACCAAAATCCATTCAAATGAGTCTATTCAGTCTATCTATCTAACTGCTTTGAAAGATAAAAAAAACATCTTATAGATAGATTCTATTTGAAAATAATTTTATCAGATTCCTTCTATTTAAACTTTGAAATATACAGCCATAAATCTTTAACAAATCATAACATTATCACTGACTAAAATTAACAATGACCATTCTCAAATCAAATTTTTATGCACGATATTATTATTGCTGACCGAGATTTGTGGATGATGCCTTTGTAAATGTGAAGTTAAATTTGCCTAGCCATCTGCCAAATTTTAGTTCTCTGGCAAAATCTACATGCATCCACATTCGCTAATATTTCTTTGTTAATTTTCTTCTGAGCCAGACCCAAATGTGTCCAATCCAAAGCTCTACTCTTCAAGTTTTTTATATTTTCGTGTTCTTCGCCTATCTCCAACATGTTTGTTGGTACTGAATCAGCAGTATGTGTAAAAAATTATGTGACACAGCCTTACGCACATGGGTGCTGGTTACCAAATTTGCCTCAAGTCAAATCAGTAAAATATTTTGAACAGGAGACCAGTGGGCACTATGCTATAGCCTTGTTTTGAACTCGGAAACTCCATAACATTATCTAAAATAACTGACATCGTTCAGCTTAAATATTTCCTTTGCCGGATTATTTTGAACAGTTTACGGAATTCAACAAGCGTATTGGGATGTCAGTAGTCTATCATAATAGTGATTCTGTATTGCAGTATGTCATAATACCGGTAATACTGTGCACCACTATCTAAACGTGAAAGAGTGATTTATTATTTTACAAGTATATAATGCATTTCCAAGGTATGTGGTATTGAAAAAATAATTTTCTATTTAAAAATCCCTTTTTGAAAAAATAAAACATCCCAAGGATTATTGGACTGAATATTTAGCATTGTTATTGTAGGTAAGCACATGATCATTCAACCTAACAGCTCTCTCCTGGAATCATGGAAGGTTAACCAGTACTTGAACACTTAACATCCCTGCAATTAACTGATAATTTTCCCACTTGAATCAGCGATGAGAGACAAATGACAGTGAGATGCAATGATGTATATCAATCATCACTGAAACTGTGGCCAAACTGGGATTTAAACTCACAACCTCTAGATTCATCATATACCAGAAACAATACAGTTATTTTTTACAAAACAAGAATTCTGTATTTTATAAGAAATACAGTAATTTTTGTACTTCAACTTTAACAGTATTTAAAAGTATACTCTTACTCTCATTTTTACATAGTATAAATATTAAGGCATATTTTTTACACTTTCAAATTTAATATTTATTAATATTTACTACACCAATTGAAGTTTTAACAACTTGTTTCAAGTAATTGCCCCGTAATAAATGAAAGATTTTCAATGTAAAATCAGCCATGTTACTACTGCGACAAACAGACACACAAGCGAGCTGACCATATAACTCGTAGCTTGTCTCCAGTTTCATAAGTCTTCAGGTAAGAATCCATTGTCAAAGTTATACATTTGCTCAATTATTGATAATAAGTGACATTTAATGTCATCAAGGGCTAACAAACGATCTGTTAAACTAACTACTCGTTCATGGGATCCTGAAAGGTAAACAGTACTCGAGCACACCCAATCTGATAACTTTCCCACTTGAATCAGCAGTGAGAGATGAATCACAATGAGACACATTGCATTGGCGTATATCAATCATAACAGAGACTGTGGTCAAGCGGGGATTTGAATTCACGAACCCCGGGATTGATAAGCGTTAAGTAAACAAGTTATTTCAAAACAGTTCAATTCATGTCATAGTGGCTTCTGTAAGCATAACTAAAAGGTTCTTTGTTGTTTTGTTTTAAATTGTCTTACACAGAAAAGTAGATTCCATCTACATACAACTACAAATTAAATTACACTTGTACTAAGTTTCTATCAGATTGTTTTCACTTAGGGCTGTTCCAGGAAAAAATGTATAAGGGGGGAGGAACGACTAGCAATTTTAAGGGTACCACCTAGTAAATTTTAATTATTTTTTGGGCACCCCCCATTAAATTTAATTCCTAATTTTACCCCCCACCTAGCAAATTTAAATTATCACATTAACAATTTTATTTATGTTTGTTTTTACTTTTAACACATTCATGTGTTCAAAAAATAAACAAACTTGGCATGGAAATGTGTATGTTTCATTTATATGAACCAATTACTCCAAGGGTCAAGCTGGGCCAAGATTTTAGGGAGAAATCACTTCTCCCCCTGGCAGCTGGAAATTGGGAGAAGTAGGGAGAAGTGGTGTGTTCTTGCGTAAAGTATGGATGCGTATATGTTTATAATATGTGTTTTTGTTGTTTGTCTCTCTCTCCATTTCATAATCACATTCTCTCCCCTCTCTCTCTTAACTGTGTTTTTAAGATTGTTCAAAGTGTACTGGACAATCAACTTTCATTTTCTTTCAGGAAAGCAACTAAAGTTTTATTTTATTTTTTAAAACATCAAAATAAGAACTTTATATAGCATAGAAAATCATGTTATATTACAGTAACTTTGAAAAAGTTCCCAACATACATTAGTAACTAATGTATATCAGTTTCTGTCCATATACGTTAAAAGGTCTCTATAAGAAACTTAATAGCAGATTCAAATTAGACTGCAAGTATTAAAAGTCATATCCTGGGCCCTAATTCATCAATCTTTTAAGTCTATGTTTTAGGCTCAGACTCAAACCATGCAAATTTTGAAAATGATGTTTAACTCAATCTATGCATTTATCAGTAATGAGGGATGGAGTTATTGAACTTAAACAGGTAAATATTATTTTGCATAAATTATGTGCAAAACATTCATTATTTGAAAAGATATTGGAATTTTAAAAATCAAGAATTCTAAGTCTGAGTCTAGAATTTAGACTTAAGAGATTGATGAATTAGGGCCACGGAGTATCATATTTGACCATACAAAGAGTGTGCCTTCCTTTGTATCTGACATACATTGTACAATTGGTTGAAAGACGAGGCCAAGTTTTTAACTGTTCTTTATCAATGCTTAATATGGCAAGCTGGTCCAGTACTGAGATATGGAGTGATCAAAAGAAAATGACACAAAATGTAACCAGAACTAGATGAAATAATGAACATGTACTTCAATCCATGTTCCAACAACCATTATATTCACTTCCAGGGCATCAAACTGCCTTACAATATAAAAAAAATGTTTCAGAACACTGTCTAAATACTTGTTTTTTTATGTGCATCGAAACATTGTGAAGATTTGGACTCAGTTCCTCAAAGCCCGATCTACTATGAAGCTTACAGCATGTCAACTTCTTTGGACCTTAAAACTAATTTTCATTTTGTGCAAATTTGTTGCTTCTATAAAAGTGAGCAAATTGTTCTTCAACTGTTAAATGAGTGGTCATTCATTACAAACTTTATCAAACGAGTTTTCTAAAATTGATAAAAAAGAGCCTAGTTGAGTTTTTATCAATTTTAGTAAACAAGTTTAATAAATTTTGTATTGAATTACCACAATTTTAATATGATATTCTATTTATATCATAAATAGTAACTTTATGATTTACAGTGCTAAATACAGAACATGTCACTGTATAAAGCATTTATGTGACACCTAGTATTCATTAGACTGTCTAGTGTCTTTTCATTCTCATTAAAAGAACTGTCAGTTTTAATGCAAACCTAAAAACTGTAAGGAACACAAGTTTCAACAGATTAGTTTAATAAACTGCAATTTATTTTACTTATAATTGAAACTATCAACCAGTTCAGCTTCATCCATACCCTTGTTTTTTAATTCATCAGAAAGTAACAATAGTAGGTCAGCTTTGTTGTTTTGATTTCTAGTGTACTTGACATTTAACCCTTCCAGGGAAATTTTTATTTCTGCACAAGTCAACTTTCCGAGACATGATGAAAATCTGTTGACAATATCTTTCTTCCCAGATTTAATGAGTTGTTTTTCCTCCTCAAGATGAACATATGAAAGAATTTCATCAACATCAACGCCTACCATATTACTTAACATCTTAACTTTAAAGATATTTTTGAAGAAATCAGAGTCTTTTTCGAATACATATTGAATATTTTTTGATGGTAAAAAAAAGTCTGGAATTGTTAACCACTCTGGCAAATCCAATTGATTGCTTTCAAAATGTTCAACTAACAATTTCGCATCATTGAGAGGCAAATAATGGAAATCTGGTAATAATGACACATCCAGAATAGGCTGTATTTCAAAAGCTCGGGCTGCACTTGTCTCAACTCTGCGATAGCAGGTAAAGGCATAATGTTCGGGCCATGAAGTGCAAATATCAACCGACTCTTGATATACAGCTGCTGCATTTATGGCCTGATTGTTGTTTATTCCATACATGTCGCAGAGTGAATCCCAAATTTTCCATAGACCGCGTGTTAGCCATTTTGTAACCGGTGTTATTATAAAATTGGCCTTGTAAGAAGAACTGAACCGTTATAATCGCTTTTTAGATCGCAAATTACCAATGTTTATCTACACTTTCGATCTCAAGTCCAAAAATTATATAAAAAAAATTAGAAAATGCTTGAGATTAGATTTCCGGTGATTTATTTTTATTTATTTTTTATAAAGTAAAACAATGACAACCGCATAAATTTAAATACACATTTTGGCAACCACCAAGCAAATTTTATTTGGAAAATACCCCCCACCCACCAAATAAAAATAGCTTGTTGTTCCTCCCCCCCTATACATTTTTTCCTGGAACAGCCCTTAGAAACTTTTCCCCATCTCTTTATTCAAATTTGTCTATATAATACCTGTAAAGTTTGCTTCTAAAACTGCCCTGTAGAAATACTTCAAAGTTCCATTATTTACTCCCTGGCCCCTCGCATGCATGTTTCAGTTGACACTGTGTATCTGCAACATATTCAGGAAATAAGATTAAATTCCAATGCAAGTATATAAACTACAAAATGATAGATACAAGGCCTATACAAGATTAGATTTAGGAAAATTTTATAGTTTCCATGTGTACATCACTACTACAATAGCCATTTAACAAGTCTCTTAAAAATAATTGCCAGTGAAACTTTATTAACCCACTGTTGACTCAGACAAAGAAACTGCTTAAAGGGAAATATTGACATTTAATACTCAATGCGGTGGTGAAAATAAACATTACCAACACACATATATAAATATATAACTTACGCATCAGGGAATTCAAAGTATACAATTATATTTATTTACCACCTTATTATAATTTTATGCGTCAGTTTTTAGAAACTACATCATTTGATTTGTTTACCTTTTCTAATTTGAATAAACTGCCTTTGTTATCCCCATGTGCTTATAAGCCCCATGGCAGGAGCTTTTGTGGTTGAATCACGCTGTTTCAAGTTGTAATTACATAACTGCTGTGCAAGTTTGGTTAAGATTCAATGAAAAATAAAGGTGCTATCGCGTCTACAAGAAAAAGGTTATTTGAAGGACGATGAAAGGACAGAAGACGACAGACAATTTACCATGACATAAGGCTCCAGTGCTCCAACAATAGGATAGCCCGATGCCAGGGGCCTGTCAAATCTGGATCCGGGCATGTGCCTTTTTCAAAGTTACTTGCCCATCGGGCTTGTCTTAAAAATCGTACAAGCTAGTTTTCACAATACACAGGTTTGCAAATATCTCTATTCGATACGACACAGGTCAAACTGTTGTTTATAGACTGTAACTAATCAGTATAAACAATTGACCCCTGCGACATTTATCACACCACATGCCCGATAATGCGACTTTGGAAAACTTCTCATGCATATTCATTTATCTATTTTTATTCCTCTAATGCGATTGGTGGATAGCTTTGAATATAAATTAATCTATTTTTAATAACCGCTCTGATTGGTCGGATATCTAGGACCAAGGTACATGTTTCTTACAACCTACCCGAGCAAAGCCAAAAACAAAAAGACGATGACGTAATTCACGGGTGTCTCTCAAATTCTCCATTATGTAGAGTATAAAATTACCTCCCTTTTCCAAAATGGTAACGATTTCTAAAATCTGATTATGTTTTTATAGATAATTTGCGATTGATCGCGTTATGTAAAATGTCAGCGTTAGGTTCTGGTAATTTTATAAATATTTCGTAGATTTACAATAATTGGAACTGTATGTATATAAATTTTCTTCTGTGAAAATGTGAAAGTTGATATTTAAATTGATTTTATCGTAAAGAAAAATGTGGGTGGGGTATTATAGTAATAAACTTTGCTTTTTGGTTATGTAGTTTCAGCGTATAATTTTCTATGGCATAATTTAAATATAGTATTGAAAACAACAATTAAGGTGAATTATGTGGGTTTTTTTTTTAATATTTGAAATATAATTGACTAGTTGCACTTTCTAGATATTTGAAGGCAAATAAAGACTGCATTTATTTATCATATTGCCAAGTTCTCTTGGATAGAATGAATAGCTTTGTAGGCTCCACATTGCCATTATTGTAGTTATGACAGCAATAATTAGAAAACAAGAGAAAGGTATTTAAAATAATGTTTTTAACTCCTGCTCCCACACTGCCACTGAATCGACAGAACAGAAATGAAAGTCAATAAAGAACAAAGATTTAATACAACATAATAAGTCAGGCATACTGATAGAGATGTAGTCAGTTCTCCCGAAATTCTCTCACTTCTCCCGGTCTTATTCAACCTCTAAAACGTGTGATTTAGACATGCATAATGTAAAGGGGAGCTAACCCTACATAACATGAATACATTTAAGTCTATGTTTACATATTTCATATTATACCGCAAGGTGTATTGGTAATAATATCTGGGCATGTGAACCATTGATCAGGGCAAGTTATTTTTCAGCAAGGGCAAGTAGATTTTTTCAACCTACTTGCCCTGGGCTAGTTCCAAAATCATTTTTTTCTTGGAGCACTGCAAGCCCTGCTGGGCTTTGGACAGAAGAGCCAAAGTCCTGTGCTGGGCCTCAATACATCCTGGACCCTCCATTTGAACAAACAAGAAACACCTTTTCATATTGATCAGTTTTCCAATTAAATACAAATTGGGCTGGACAGATTTTGGGAAGAAAATAAATTTCTGTATGTTTAAACTGATAAGACCCTGTGGTCGGTCAGATTTTCACCCTAAGGATTGAATAAAACCTAGAAGAATATCATTACATCAAAACTTTGTTGTAGTTCCAATGAAGATGATTTCAAAAAGAAAAACATACTTAAACAAGAAAATATCGGTGGAACCGATGGATGCTCCCCAAGTGAGTGTTTAACTCTGCACCGGCTACTTGGTTGAAAAATACCAAACTGTATAGCAGGAACATCATGTGGCTCTGCACTTTACGCAACACATTCTCAAATCATTGAACCGGAACAAAATGACAATATGCGCAGATCTTAACTAGTTTTACAAAATTAGAACCAGGTTGTAACGAAAAAGCGTCATGAAGACAATATGCACATCTCCACTTAGTAATGATGCATCCTAGCAAGTTTCATAAAATTCCAACCAGAGGTTGTAGAGAAATAGAGCGGAGAAGAATTTGGTCACAGACAGAATGAAAGGACCATAACTCCGTGAAAAATCATTGAACGGGAACATAAACAAAACAAGTTGCATAAAATTCCGACCTGAGGTTGAAGAGAAATAGCGCGGACAAGAATTTGGTCACAGACATAATCAAAGGGCCATAACTCCTTGAAAAATCATCAAACTGGAACAAAAAGATATTATGCACATCTCCAATTGGTAGTGATGCATCCTAGCAAGTTTCATAAAATTCCAACCAGAGTTGTAGAGAAATAGCATGGACAAGAATTTGGTGACCTTCGGATGGACGCTAGCACGCACGAAGCAGCGACTATATGCTTCCCCTCTTTGGGGAGCATAATAACAATGCTCCATACCAAATTTGGTGAAAACCTGTCAAGTTGTTCCAGAGAAGAATTTGTTTAAAGAAATGTTTGATATGTTATTATCTGTTGTAATGTGATGCCTGTACCTTTTGTCTGCCATGTGGTAACTGTACCTTTTGTCTGCCATGTGGTACCTATACCTTTTGTCTGGTGCCTGAACCCCAACAAGTATATACATCTCCCTCCAGCAGTAACATCACTGCCAAATCATGTCTCTGTGTATAAATCCTTCTCTAGACCAAGACCTGCAATAAAATAGAATAGAAATAAGTAGTTCTTTACTACAAACTCAGTGATAATGTGGATACCTATCAAATGATGTGATGCTCCCTAGTAACTCTTAAACTGGCAGTATGACCTTTTCTACAACCATTCTGTAAAATGTTGTAAATGTTTACACACGACAAGGTATCAGCAAACCTGACTCATACCTTCAAAACATCGCTTTTACAGCGATGTACCAAAGTGTACACAAAAATGTAGAATTAACAACCTACAATTTTAAAGAGAAGAGCAATTACTCTGCATGAAGTTAAGCCAGCAGCACAATGACACATGGAATGATATTCATCAACCATTCTTAAGAATATTCTTACAACTTGAACTCAAGAATGAATATATATAGAAACAAACACTTTGACACCATTTTAAACTTTTTTTAAGGCCAAAATTTGCAAGCATGCAAGAACATCTAATATATATTAGATGACATACATGTAAAGCATTATGGTATTTAAATCATTTGATTTTTAAATATTCAACCTGTTTGTTTAAGCATTGCTGTAGTGTAGTGGATAGATTGTTGGCCACTCACAACTGAAGAAGCAGGTTTAATCCCCAGCTCAATGCAATGCCCCTCAAAAAACAACATTCAGTAATGGCCCTTCCCAGTAAGGGGAGTTGAAAGTGGTTATTACAAGTTCTGAGCTTTCTTCACAATGACACTCAGACAAAGAAAGCCTGGCAAAGATCTGTTAACATGACAAACAAAACTGCAGACATTGTGAAAGCATGAAATGTGTCAAGTCTCAAAAGATACTACTTACCAAAGATACCTGTGAATGGAAGAGAAGTTCATGTAAACTGTTCGTGTAAACTGTTTGGGCAAACTAAGTACATGACATAACCAGTCGTCACCTTTCCCTGAAACACCAATGTGACCAGTGTTCTGAAAAGAGTTGAAGTCCAGAAGGGATTATAATAAAGCATACATAAAATCCACAAACAAAAACTAGTCACATATAATACATTATTTGATTATTTCTATAACATAATATGAATGTGTTTATGAAGTTTAGTCACCATAACACGAGTAGTTTGTTCTAAAAAGAGATATGAAGCTGAATTTTAACTGATGGATGACAACACTATGCCAGTGTCATGACAATAGCTGTTCATTTTTTGCCCAAAAAAGACAAGCTTATAAAATGCATTGAATATCAGATGGAATCAACTTATTACTTGCATATATATAAAAGCAGGTACAGACGTGGACACATGACACATTGAATATTGATACTGTTTAAGTCAATGATTTTATTTTTTATAAAAAAAAAAGTACCTGTTTCATAGGGGAAATCTACATCTTTGCCTACTACACATGAAGTTGTTGGTACTTCTTAACAACTCGCTCCATGTTTTATTTTCCAAACAGTTTCTCTGGTTTGCTGCATAATGACAAAATCTGTATCTTGCTTACTGCACATAAAGTTATTGGTTATACTCGCTCCATATTTTATTTTCCATATGGTGTCTGTGGTTTGCTGCATAACAACAAATTCTGCATCTGTACCTACTGCACATGAAGTTGTTGGTACTTCTTAACAATTCACTCTATATTTTATTTTCCATACAGTTTCTCTGGTTTGCAGCATAACAACAAAATCTGTATCTTGCTTACTGCACATAAAGTTGTTGGTTATACTCACTCCATATTTTATTTTCCGTACGGTTTCTGTGGTTTGCTGCATAACAACAAATTCTGCATCTTTACCTACTGCACATGAAGTTGTTGGTTATACTCGCTCCATATTCTATTTTCCATACGGTTTCTGTGGTTTGCTGCATAACAACAAATTCTGCATCTTTACCTACTGCACATGAAGTTGTTGGTACTTCTTAACAATTCGCTCTATATTTTATTTTCCATACAGTTTCTGTGGTTTGCTGTGTAACAATAAATTCTGCATCTTGCCTTCAGACTTAACTCCCACCTTTGTCCAATATCTGTAATATGAAAAAATTAAAATCAGCATGAAATTTTGTGAAATATAGTCCAATTCCTCTTCTTCTTTTTTTTAAAAGGCTTAGTTTGTACATGATTAAAAAGTAAATATTATACAACATTCATGTCCAGTTAATAGCGAGCAAATACGAGCGAATGCGCGGCAAAGCGGTGCATACGCGAGTATGCGGGCTCTTATGGTATCACGTAAGATTAAAGAAAAAAGATATATTTACATGGAATAGGGGGTCTAAGTATGAGAGACTGGCGGTCAGTACGAGAGACCATCAATGGGGTCATTTGAAAAGTTTTTTGTTTGAAATTGGCAAATACAGTCAGTGGTTTTATTACAAAAATGTCGTAAATTGAAGTTATATTATATAAAAATATGAAATAGGGGTATCAATATGAGAGACTGGCAGTCAATATAAGAGACCATCAATGGGGTAGTTAGAAAAGTTTGTTTTTTTTGTTTGAAATTAAAATTAAACACTGCCCCAATAGGACAAAACAATTGTTAAACACCATACAATTCTATGTTTAGAGCTCAGTTTCAGGTGCTGTCTTTTCAAGATGTCAAAGTCCAACAAGCTGGGTCTTTCCTCTTGTTTACATATATATACATCTTGTAACAAATTTCACATCTGTTTGACAGTGGTATATGGAGGCCATTTTAAAATAAAATGTTAAGAAATCACAAGTTAATTAACTAATCAGAAAATACCATTTAACAGGGAGTCTGATATGTCACATATATATATATATTTGGGTTTGTATGTGTTTGTTTTTAAATGTTTAATTATGTACATGATGCTACTGATGAAATATACATTGTTCTATTAATAGTATGCAGTATAAGTATACACATTGGACTTAATTTCAATATGTTTTTTGTTAAGTTAAAATTTAATTAATGTTATTTTAATTTCCTGTTTCCTGCTGTTTGTGTTAATACATTTGTTTATTGTTCAAGGTCCTCTCTACTAATTTGTTGTTTGATTTTAACATGTCTAAAGAAAAAAAGTGAACATTTTAAAAATTGATGAAAAAAAGTCTTTATATTTTAGTTTGTCTATTCTAAATAAAAAAGAGCTATTGTAGCTAAACCAACATTGTTCCTAGCGGGGCTGCTAAAGGCAGTTTTTCTATATTTTGTTTAATAAAAAGGATGTTGATATGAATCTACATCATGACATGGGTAAATTTTATGTCCCTTTCATCATATACTTGTATTTGAGATTTCATCCAAACATACACTGTGGGATCTCAATACAAATGAAGCCATCACAAATAATAGGAGCATTTATAAAATCAGGACAAAATATAGATGCCATTGTACAGTCTCTTTCCAAATGTTAATTTACATTAAATGTAATTTCAGTTTGCAAGACTCAAGACGGCTTTGTTGGACCATTGTGATTTGAAACTAACCAGTAAACATACTGATATATGTACCTTGAGGTAAGCTTATCTAAGAATTACATTTATATATTATTTACAACTCCAATTTCAACACATTGCCTTGGACAACTCGGCCATGTAGGACCATGTGCAGGGCCTAGCCATAGCCAGTGCATGCTAAATATCTCACTGAACTTCTGTTTTAATCAGTGAATAAAATGAACATTGACCTCGTGCAGAAATAACGTTTCTGGAAGAAATTGTTTTACAATCATTTCAATTAAAACCTGTACTTGGAAACAATATAAACAGGGAGATTAGTTTACTCAGTAATAATTTCCACTCTGTCAGTTGATATAAACATAATTCACCAATAATTCAAAAGCCTTCCATATTATAGGTGTCCAAAGGCGTCTGTATGAAGTAAAGGGTTAAATGGCCTGTGGTGAAGCCTGAGTGAAATGGTACAACAGACTTAAACGAAAAAAAAAATATATTAAAACTTTTTTTGCCAATGTTATGAAAAATATGTCATTACCATAGTGACTGTGAATATTACATGTATCATAATCAGTATAAAAGTCTTGAATAATATTTAAAAGGTCATCCTTAAAAAATATCTGTTTGCCGTGCTCCTACCTACTCACTCAAAATTGTAGCTACTCAATTATTTTATTGACTTCCAAAGTGTTAATGTTTTTCTTCATGATTTCTGTCCATTGTTGAAATGACTGCACAAAATTGAAAAACCGACATGAAAAAAAAAAACAGCACAGCACAAACAACATATTTTTAAGGATGGCCTAGGGGCCCTGTAATGGGAATTTACTAAGGGATACTATGGGAAAGCAGACAATTCTCATTTTTAGCTCTACTGGCCAAAGGCCAGAAGTGCTTATGCGATGGCGCGTTGTCTGTCGTCCGTCGTCTGTAGGCAGCACTTTCTCTGAAACCACTAGGCCAATTAAACTGAAACTTCACATGGGTGTTTCTATTGCATAGGAGACTATACAGAAGATTTTTTTTTTTTTCGATCTGAAATTCAATATGGCTGCCGTTACTAAAAATAGTCCAAAACTTAAAAAATATTCTCATGAATGGCCCAACGGATTTTCAAAATGTGTATGTAGTAATGATGACGAACTATAGTTTTGTTAGATTTGTTCAAATGGTGTCCCTAGGGTTAAATATGACCCCGCCCCGAGAGTTCAATTAGGGGACACATGTCATTATAATATTTTTTTATTTTTTTTTTTAAAATGGAAATGATTTTGCCTATATCTTCACAGAAGCATTGCTTGGTGAAGGAGGTTCAGATTTGTAAAAATGACTGGGTTCCACTGTCTTAAGGGGTCAGGAGGCGCCCCAAAAGGGTACAAATTGGGAATTACTAAATTCGTTTTCTTAACAATCGGTATGTCAGATTTGATCATATTTGGCATAAATTATCCCTATGTGTAGGGGTTTGATTGCAGGTAAGAATTTAGGGGCTAATATTTATAGGGGTCCTGTAAGGGGACTTAGAATTTTACATAGAGATACTATGGGAAAACAGAAAATTCTCTTTTTTCTTTCATCTGTTCCGAAACCACTAGGCCAGTTAAACTGAAACTTCACATGGGTGTTTCTATTGCATAGGAGACTATACAGAAGATTTTTATACCCCCGACAAACGAAGTTTGAGGGGGTATATTGGAGTCACCCTGTGGTCGGTCTGTCGGTCGATCTGTCGGTTGCAATTTTCCTTGTCCAGAGCATCACTTGAAAAGTACTGGATGGAATTTCATCAAACGTCATACCATGGTAGAATATAATGAGAGGAAGTGCAGTGTACAAGAAACATAACTCTATTCTTGCTAATTACAGAGTTATTGCCCTTTGATATTTTTTCTTGTCCGGAGCATAACTTGAAAAGTACCAGATGGAATTTCATCAAGCTTCATACAATGGTAGAATATAATGAGAGGAAGTGCAGTGTACAAGAAACATAGCTCTATTCTTGCTAATTACAGAGTTATTGCCCTTTGATATATTTCCCTTGTCCGGAGCATTACTTTTAAAGTACTGGATGGAATTTCATCAAACTTCATACAATGGTAGAATATAATGTCAGGAAGTGCAGTGTACAGGAAACATAACTCTATTCTTGCTAATTACAGAGTTATTGCCCTTTGATATATTTCTCTTGTCCGAAGCATTACTTTTAAAGTACTGGATGGAATTTCATCAAACTTCATACAATGGTAGAATATAATGACAGGAAGTGCAGTGTTCAGAAAACATAACTCTATTCTTGCTAATTACAGAGTTATTGCCCTTTGATATATTTCCCTTGTCTGGAGCATAACTTTAAAACTATTGGATATAATTTAATAAAACTTCATACGATGGTAAACCATTTTCTGTCATGGCGGCGTTCGGGGGTATTCATCACCTTCAGTGATAGCTCTAGTTTTTTTTCGATCTGATATACAATATGGCCGCCATTACTAAAAATAGTACAAAACTTAAAAAATCTTCTTCTCATGAATGGCCCAACAGATTTTCAAAATGTTTATGTAGTAATGATGACCAACATTAGTTTTGTTAGATTTGTTCAAATGGTGTCCCTAGGGTTAAATATGACCTCGCCCCGAGGGTTCAATTAGGGGACATGTCAATAATTTTTTTTTTTTTTTTTTTTTAAATGGAAATGATTTTGCCTATATCTTCACAGAAGCATTGTTTGGTGAAGGAGGTGTCAGATTTGTTAAAATGACTGGGTTCCATTGTCTTAAGGGGTCAGGAGGGGCCCCAAAAGGGTACAAATTGGGAATTAGTAAAATTGTTTTCTTAAGAACCAGTATGTCAGATTTGTACATATTTGATATAAATTATCCCTAAGTGTAGGGGTTTGATTGCAGATAAGAATTTAGGGGCTAAAATATATAGGGGCCCTGTAAGGGGACTTAGAATTTTACATAGGGATACTGTGGGAAACAGAAAATTCTCTTTTTTTTTTCATTTATTCTGAAACCACTAGGCCAATTAAACTGAAACTTCACATTGATGTTTCTATTGCATAGGAGACTATACAAAAGATTTATTATTTCTATCTAAAATTCAAGATGGCTGATGTTTCCATTGCATAGTTGAATTTCAAAAAGTGCTATGGCCACTATGAGTCAGTAGAGCGTCCTCAGGCCCTCTTGGGCCTCTTGTTAGCTGTACTGGCCAAAGGTCAGCAGGGCTTATGTCATGGTTAATTGTCCATTGTCCATAAGTTAACTTTTTTCTTGTAGACCTGATAGCACTTTCATTTTTTTCATTGAATCTTAACTAATCTTGCACAGCAGTTACCAGTATACAACCATAAGATATTTGACCACAAATGCACCCCCCCCCCCCCCCACCCTAAAGGACTTATAAGCACATTTTAAGTGAAATTTTAACTGAAAGCTTAAGGCCTATCCTTAGATATTTTACATGTAGCATTGCATGGTGGTCCCCTAAAAGATTTTATTAAGTCCGGTCCCTGGGATCAAATTTGGGGCCACCACAGGGCTTATAAGCACAAAAAAATGGTGACGTTTTAGGCAAAATTTTAAAAAACATTTTCTCTGAAAGTTTAAGACCTAGACCTTAGATATTTTACATGTAGCATATGTTGCAAGTAGAGCTTTCAGGTCCTCTTGGGCCTGTTCTATATTTAGATAGAAAGTAAATATATAGGAGTTTAGTGTACATAAAAGAAAACTTGCTTACTTATTGTACTGGTAGAACTTGAGCTACATTCCCAATATATTTATCTTATTATTTTCAGGTCTGGTCAGTTTTCAGAAGGAAGATCTAGCTGATAACAAGATAAATGCACTGCTGATTTTATTTTGTCTCTTTGAAATAGTTAAAAAAATAAAGATAAATTATGCTTACTTACTGTTTCCTTTTAACTTGAGTCTTTGTTCTATTGGACAGATTTATAGAACTTATTTGATAAGGTAAATGTTAGGATTGTACAATCTTCTCAGGGAAGAAAAAGAGAGAAATATGTTACTTTCTGTTAGATGACTGAAATATTGTTAAGAAAAAGCATATAAAAATTTGTTCAACCGACTAAATAAAAGAGCAACTCAAATGAAAGTATTAAACGAAAATGGTCCTAACCCTAGATTTTATAAGCTTTCTTGGCCAAAGGTCACGAGGGCTTCTGCGATGACGTGCAAGTTGTTGAAATCAAAAGCGGGGTATGTGGGCGAGAAATCTAATGCGCTATCTCGAGATCAATTGCCTCTCACTGCTTAGTTACAAGTGGCGCTCGCTCAAAAAATTTCCATGTGACTTACTGAGAATGCTGAAGGATAGTAGTTCTACTCAGATTCATTCTGGGGTTTCTCCATCAATAAAACGGGATATGCCATAATTATATAATCTGAAATGTGTTGAAAATGGCATAAAACCTTTCAAAAAAAAAAATTGAAACCAATACACCTGTTGTACTAAAATTTTATGTGCTACTTGTGAATGTGAGAATATAAAGAGGATTATTTCCAATTTGTGATGTTTAATACTAGAAATAGTGAAAAAATACCTTGCATATCATGTAGGGGTAATATATGATTATAATTATGCTCAAATAAGAATTCATTTTTGCTAGTCTTAGGTGAAGGCTTGTTATATAGAGCTTTTGTGATCACTCTGTGTCTATCGTTAGTCGTTAACTTTTGTTTCAGATGATTTTTTCTCTAAAACAATTTCACAAATTTTCACCAAATTTATTACAAGGCTCCCTCATGTTTTTTTCAAATCATGACTGTGGGTTCAGTTTGGCCAAGGGCCCTGCCAACATCAGCTGAAATTGAGGAAATTTAAATATAAAAATATTCAAGATCCCCAAGAAGTAATTTTTTTTTTGGCTAAGTGAGCTTTTCTGATCGCCTCGTGTCCGTCCTTAACTTTCACTTGAAACCACAAAGAATTGTTACATGAAGCTCTCAAATTGGGGTCCATTGGGTCCCAGTAAAGGGACTGATGTTTACATAGGAATGGTATAGGAAAACAGGAAATTATGCTTTTCTCTTCCATTTCTTGGTATTAATTTATTCCAGTCATAATGGTGTCTGATGTATTGTTTAGTCAACAGTTGAGGCTGAGTGTTTTAAAAGGATTCTTAAAAATCTTCTCAAGAACTGATGAGTCAAATTCATTCATGTTTGGTACAAATGATCCATATGATGAAGAGTGAATTTTGTTCAAATGGAAGGTTTAGGATATATTGGGGCCCAGTAATGGGACTTTCATGCTTACAAAGGAATAGTAAGGGAAAACAGGTAATTGTGTTTTTCTCATCAGTTTTGGGAATTATACCAATCATATAAGTGTCTGAAGCGTTGTTAAGTCATATCTGTTTAGACTGGGATTTAATATCCATAAGGGGCCAGGTGGTGTCCAAAATGGGATAACAATATGAAAATTGAAAAATCTTCTCTAAAACTGATGAGTCAAATTCATTCATATTTGGTGCAAATGATTGATATAATGAAGAGTGAATTTTGTTCAAATGAAAGGGTTAGGATGTATTGGGGCCCAGTAAGGGGACTTTGATGTTTACATAGGAATAGTATGAGAAAACAGGAAAAGTTTTTTTCTCATAAATTTTTGGTATTATTATAATCATATGGTGTCTGCAGCATTGTTTGTCATAACTGTTGAAATCCTTGTAAGGGGATTTGATATCCAAAATGAACCAGAAGGGTTCCAAAAAGGGATAACATTTTGAAATTTCAAAATCTTCGAAAGAACTGACGAGTCAAATGCATTCATATTCAGCATAATAAAACATTGTAAAAGTAGGAGGTTCAATATTATTCAAAAGAAGGGGTTAGGATATATTGGAGCCCAGAAAGGAGTCCTTTGTTTTTACTTATGAATGCTATGGGAAAATAGTTAATTCACTTTTTAATTATGCAACCACTCATACACTATGAATGAAACTTCACAAGTTTGTAGTACAATACCTTGATCTTAGATGTTTGACAAATAGGGTCTGTTTGTGGTCCTCTCTCAAATTTGTTCAAAAACCATGACCCTGGGGGCAAAAATAATTTTTCCTGTTTTTATTTTGTAACTGAGGGGTAAAAAAATCCCTCTTCTTAACTGTAAAGTTAAATCCTTTTTTTTTCTCTTTTTTTATCTTCATTTTCATGAAAGGACATCCAGCTGTGATCAACTGTGCATGCTGATACAAGATTATTTCAACTATAGATCCATTTTCATGAACTGGTACCAGTATTTGCACTCTGCAGTGAAATTGGTGCATAGGCCTATATGTCATACATTCCCATTGTTTTCAACAAAAAAAAAACTGTTGATAACGAAAATGGATAGTGTTTGTGAATTATTTTGCTAATTTATTTTTTTAAAGATGAGCAATAATTATACGGTAGTTTAATTTCACCATCACTGAGTTTTACTTGTCGTCTGTTTTGTAGTTATTTCCTGAAAAAGCTGTTATTTTAGAACAGCATCGAAATAGTCGAGTGTGCTGTGCTGTCCCTCCAACAGCTCTTGTTATCATCTTTTGTAGGAATTATTTTATGTATACGTTTTTAGATGTTATCAGTAAAATGAAACCTAATTATAGTGTTTCAATTGCTTGTGAAACAAATATCAAACACAATATCGTTTGTAAAACTCTTAAAAAAATAATTTTATTTTTTTTATCCCCCCTTTTGATTTCAATGGGCCACACAGTGCCTTTTTCTGGAGATACAATACTAAGAAGCCAGTAGAAACCCAATACTGGTTAAAATTGTGAAACTTAGAAAGAAATTTTGTTATAAAAGTTGGCTTTTAAAAAATTAACAAAAATACCAATATATTTTCTAAATGGTGAGTACAAAACTGTATAGTTTTAATTTTTCTATTAATTGTTTGTTTGTTTAATATCATAAACAAACATGACCTATTAAGCACATTATTAGGCTCTATATATCTTTATGCTAGTTGCAACTATTGTCTACCAGATAAATGAAGCTATTTTCATGAAAACCTATAAAAATAAAATATTTGAAAACGGATGTAATGTATTTTATAAAAACTCGTACAATAAAGTGCCTCTGGTTGATAGAAAGAAAGGAAGGAACAAATAACAATGTAAACATCACGGGTTGCCTTCCTTTTACTTTTGAGACGACCCCCATATAGAATCGATCTACGTGAACTCGCCACTTTCACCACCGTAAACATCGAGCAAGTGGTGTTAAAAAATCTAATATTGTTTATGTTTTTCGTCGTTATAAATAATTGTTAAAATGTGGCAGACTTACTAAAAGCTCTGATTTTATAGCACATGTATAAAAAAAGGAAAAAACACATTCATATAATAGCGTAAACGTGAATCGAAAATGACCGATTTTCAAGAACGGCGAAACAGCGGAGCATAAAAAGTGGCCTTTGCGCAGGTTAAAATCGATATTTTGAACAAACAAAGCAAGTATACTACATTTTTAAACTATTCCAGCATTTCTTTTATTATTATAAATATTTCCGAATCGAACATCAAGCTGAAATCGTGGTATTGAGACCACAATTACAATTTTCCCCCGAAGTTTACCCAATAAAATGGCGACCAAAATAGCTTGGGATGCTGAAAGGGGACTATTTTCACCGTTGCTACGCTGTCGTTAAGTGAGCAGGGTTGCGTACTAAAATGACCGTGTGGGTCCTGACTGTTACAAACATACTAACGTTAAAAAACGGAAATGACCCTCTACTGTTTTCATGCGTAATTTGGAACACTCGGTTATGTAGGTTGTTTTTAATTTGATTACATAAAATATAGGAATTCTATACGAAAATCAGGGTTTACAAAATCACTTTTTTATCTTGAATCATGAATAGTTATTTCAAATCTCTCCTTATAATTACGTACAAAATATAATATATTTAAAAACACTAAAATATACACAAAACGTACATTATAATAATTTATTTATTTCACAGATAAATTCTCTGCTATAGGGAAAATTACCAGACGACTTCGTTAAATAGAACGTTCGCCTGGTTCCCTGACCTACAAAATAAATAGTCAATTTATCGAGTAGGTCCAAAAACCAGGCAAAATAGAACATATGCAAATGAGTATGACCAGAAGTGAGCCAATCGAAACAAAGCTAATTTGACAATGCATAATAAGTAAACAAACGCTGTCTTTAAGAGGGTATTTCACTCCATATTCTGCAGGTTATTAATGCTTTAGTCACTACCATTTTCCATAAAATTGAACATTATGTAGACAATAAATTTAAGTAAAACTACAAGTTTTCTTTCTTTCTTTTAGCTTTCAAATAAAAAATAATGAGATATCTATTTATGAAGATGTATGTGTTAAATCAAATTAAGTAAAAAAATATATAATAATTTGAGTCTCTTTCAATGCATGAATATTTGCAACAATAGATTCATTGTAAAAAAATGTACCTGGTGATGGAAATTGTTTTTTTCACTGTCTCGGTTACATATAGAGTCTACAGTGGGGATTGTTCCATCTGAGTTGCAAAGCAGAACAGACATGCTATCTGCAGCAATATATACCTTAACTGGAACAGTGGGAGGAAGAAGCAAGACTTTTTAATAGTCTGTCATTAACCAAAAGATCATATTGGACCTCAATGTTGAAACTGAATGGATGGGCCACAGCTTGTGAAAATGAGGTATCACCACTTCTGTATAACTGCAAAATTAAAGTTTGGCTAAAAGGTGCAAGAGAAACTTTTACACTTTGTACATATGAACCACCACAAATTGAAAATGAAGAAATATTGCCAATTAATCTGTTGCTTGACAATGGTCATTTTCAAATTTTGTTACCAATGCCCATAGCAAACGAGGTAAACCAATCAACCAAAAGCTTAACTGAACAAGAAAAAGCGGCCTCAAGTGCTGATGAAAACGTTAATGCATCTAACATTCACTTGGAATCAATAAACACACACAAATATTTTAATTACCAGGTACCATGTAAGTTGTATCAAAAGCATATTCGTAATTTCTTTTCTTTTTTCATTCATTTACAGCATGCATCACCATATAATTATTGGAACAGATTCGAGAGGGAGGTATCTGCATCAACACATAAACAAGTTTCATCCATTTCCTGATCACTATCATATATCTTTGATTGTCATTCCTGGTAGTAAAATATCACAGGTCTATCATGCTGTCCAAAATAAAATGGCTTCTTATCCTGCTGAGCAAACAGTCATTTTGATAGCAGCTAGCCTTTGTAATTTGACAGAAAAAGTGACCTGCAGAAATGGAACATACATTACATATAATTCAACAAATAAAGTCCAATATGTTTTAAACTATCTCTTTTGACTAAATTCACTTATTTATTCAAGATGTATGAGACAAGTAATACTCTTCAAAACTACAGCTCTACTGTCTTTAAACCTACGTAGTTCCGGGTAGGAATAGAATCACTGTCAATCTCTGCAGAGGGGTAGGAATCCTCCGAATGAGTGTTCTGTTCATTTTATTATTTTTTGTCATGTTCATTATTGTGGTTAAATTACTAACACATGTGTGGTTCCATAAACATCAACTAATTTTTTAATATCTGTATCTGTCATGGTGTGTGCCACGAATGTAGCTAACCTAACATTAACCGACATAAACATCAACCAGTTTTAAAGTGGCTGTATATGTCATGGTGTGTGGTGTGAAAGTTGCTTACCTAACATTTACAGACATAAAAAAACATTTTTTTAGTATCTGTATTTGTCATGGTGTGTGGCGCGAAAGTCGCTAACCTTACATTTACTGACATAAACAACCAATTTTTTAATATCTGTATTTGTCATGGTGTGTGGCGCGAAAGTCGCTAACCTAACATTTACAGACATAAACAACCAATTTTTTAATATCTGTATTTGTCACAGTGTGTGGCGCGAAAGTCGCTAACCTAACATTTACGGACATAAACAACCAATTTTTTTAATATCTGTTTTTGTCACAGTGTGTGGCGTGAATGTTGCTAACTTAACATTTACGGACATAAACATCAACCATTTTTTTAATGGCTGTATTTGTCATGGAGTGTGGCATGAAAGTCGCTAACCTAACATTTAAGGACATAAACATCAACCATTTTTTTAATATCTGTATTTGTCATGATGTGTGGCGCAAAAGTCCCTAACCTAACATTTATGGACATAAACAACCAATTTTTTAATATCTGTATTTGTCATGGTGTGTGGCGCGAAAGTCGCTAACCTAACATTTACGGACATCAACATTTTTTAATATCTGTATTTGTCATGGTGTGTGGCGCGACAGTCGCTAACCTAACATTTATGGACATAATTATCAACCGTTCTTTTAAATATAACAGTCCCCTGTCACAACAAAGATAAATTTTCATTGTCTTACAAAACATTAAACTTGTATCCTCATTGCAGTCAGTTGATTCTTAAAATCATTGAATGTATCATTGACTGTCTAAATATATTTTGTAATGAAACTCATCATTTTCAAGCGTAAATTTTACATTATAATACTATTATTTCCTTCCTTGAAATATATTATTGAATTAATTAAATAAACAACGAATATTCATTGTCAATTGAAATATACATTACAAATTTAATATGTCAACAAAAATAGTTCACTTTGTTGTTAATAAGTTTCCAAATTGTATTGATTCTGCTGTTTAACTTTGTTGTATATATTTTGTTATTACTTTGTTACCATGTATATAATAGAGGACCACAGGGAAGATTGGAGATTGTTCCAACTGTGTTTTCTCTTTAAATAAAGACTTTATTATTATTATTTCCCAATGAAAAACACTTGCAGCAGGGCAGAGCTAAAAGGACCAGTTTTGCATTTCATCGGATGCACGCTTTTTGGTTGCACAATTTTGTTTTGCTGACGTTGCCGTTAGTTTCACTTGACGTTTACTGGAAGTTGTCCTACAAATGTGTGCACTTATTCAGTATGGTGACAACTTCGCTGTTACATTCATGACATTGGCTTTGCGGTTTAATGCGTATGATTTGCTTTTTAAATTTCAAAATTATAAAATTAACGTAATTGTTAATCTAAAACTGCATATATTCCCTTATTAACGCCTCCAGGGGCGTTACATTTAACAAGATGGGGGTGTTCATTAAAGATAAACAAGAGGGCCAAGATGGCCCTATATCGCTCACCTGACTGACCTTGAGTCACCAAACTTAAGTAGATTATATAATACCAGGGTTTTCATTTTTAACCAATCGTCAATAATCATCGGTTAAAATCAGGTTTGGATCAGTTGTTTTTCAAGAAACATTGAACATTTGTCCCCTTGACCCCCAGCCTGATCTGTTGTTTTTCTCTTTCAATCTGTTGTTTGATTTTAAAATGAAAACCCTGAATACATGAACACTCAAAATTCCAGAAAAACGAGATGGGCAAGTAGTTCGAATTTTGATTTGTTTTGAAGATGTAACAGATGCGTAGAGGTTCACCCATGGTAAATGTCAGTGAAATTACATGGAAATCAGGTCAGTAGATTCTGACAAATAGGCTTATATAGTAAACTAACCCCACCCCCTGGTCGCCATGTCTTTTGAAGAATCAAGGTGGCTTGAACAAACTTGGTAGAGGGTCACCCAAGGAACATTTCTGTGAAATTATTTTAAAATCGAACCAGTAGTTTCTGACAAGAAGATTTTTTAAGTTTTTACCAATCAAACTTGCCCCACCCCCTGGCGGCCATGTTTTTTGAGGAATCAAGATGGCTTGAACAAACTTGATAGAGGGTCACCCAAGGGATCATTTCTGTGAAATTATTTTAAAATCGAGCTAGTAGTTTCTGACAAGAAGATTTTTTATGTTTTTACTAATCAAACTTGCTCTCATTCTGCCATCTGCAGTGGTGGAAACAATCTCAACTGGATAACAAAGAGTGTTTTTTTCCCCAAATCTTTCAAAATAAACTTGTCTCATAGCGACAGTGAGCAAACTTTAATGGAGTGCATTGAATATAGACTTGGATATGACATGCTTGTTCAAACCAAACCTAACACAAATACTAAAACAAGAGTTGTCAGAAGACCCAACAAAGCTCGCCTCTGGGTGTCCAAGTCCAAAAAGGGCCATAACTGTGCCAAAATGCAATCCAGAGTCATGGTTCTTGTCTCTGTGTGTTTCAATGATGATGGTGAACACACATGCAAAGTTTCCTTCATATCCAATGAGTGGTTGCATAGATAGCTTACCTGATAAAAAAATTTAACCTGAAAAATTAAGTCGAAAAAGGGCCATAACTGTGCCAAATGCAATCCAGAGTTATGGTTCTTATCTCTGTGTGTTCCACTGATGATGGTGAACACACATGTGAAGATTCATTCACATCCAATGAGTGGTTGCATAGATATCTTAAACTTAAACGCAACTAAACTTAAAGTTTAACCTTGGTGTCTAAGTCCAAAAAGGGCCATAACTGTGCCAAAATACAATCCAAAGTTATGGTTCTTCTCTCTGTTTGTTCCATTGATGATGGTTAACACACATGTGAAGTTTCATTCACATCCAATGAGTGGTTGCATAGATATCTTAAAACTTAAACGCAACTAAATGCAAAATTTAACCTGGTGTCTAAGTCCAAAAAAGGCCATAACTCTGCCAAAATGCAATCCAGAGTTATGGTTCTTATCTCTGTGTATTCCAGTGATGATGGTGAACACACATGCAAAGTGTCATTGACATCCAATGAGTGGTTGCATATAAAACTGAAACTTAGACGCAAAAGTTTAACCTGAGTGTCTACAGATGACGCTGATGATGCCGCCGATGACACCGGGGTCATGACAATAGCTCTCCTTGGACTTCATCCCGGCGAGCTAAAAACCCATCTATACATGACAAAGTCACAGACCAGACACGTAATCTCGCACAAACTCAAAGTGTTGTCAAACAAACTCAAATTGTGACCTTGACCTTTGAGGTACAGGTGTGGGTCTTACTTGCAACATGTCATGATGTTATGTTGATCATTTGTAGCAAGTATCAGTAAAATTTATCTATGCATGAAAAAGCTACAAGCCAGAAATGAAATCTCACACAAACTTAAAAGTGTTGTCAAACAAACTCAAATTGTGACCTTGACCTTTGAGGTACGGGTGTGGGTCTTACTCGTGACATGTCGTCATGTTATGTTGATCATTTGTAGCAAGTATCAACAAAATCTATCTATGCGCCAAAGTTACAGGCCGGAAACGAAATCTCACACAAACTCAAAGTGTTGTCAAACAAACTCAAATTGTGACTTTGACCTTTGAGGTATGGTTGTGGGTCTTACTCGCAACACATCGTCATGTTATGTTGGTCATTTGTAGCAAGTATCAACAAAATCCATCTATGCATGACAAAGTTACAGGCCGGAAACGAAATCTCATACAAACTCAAAGTGTTGTCAAACAAACTCAAATTGTGACCTTGACCTTTGAGGTATGGGTGTGGGTCTTACTCGTGACATGTTGTCATGTTATATTGATCATTTGAAGCAAGTATCAACAAAATCCATCTATGCATGACAAAGTTACAGGCCGGACATGAAATACCAGACAGAAGGATGGACGGAAGGACAGAAGGATGAACGGACGGACGCTGCGATTACTATATGCCACCCAAAAAATTGGGGATGGTAGTGGGGATAGGGGTGAGGGTCTTTGGGTTGGTAACAAAGTTGAAATGGGCAGAAAATTTGATTTAATACAAAACAAAATTTAAAAAAAAAAAATGGACAGGGATGGTGGGGTGGGGTGTTGTGAGAGTCTTTGAGTAGGTAACAAAGTTGAAATGGAGCAGAGTATTTTGACAAAACAAGATTTAAAAAAAAATGAAAATTTGGACGGGATGTTGAGAGTGGTGGGGTGGGGGAAAGTGAGGGTCTTTGGGTTGGTAACAAAGTTGAAATAAGCCAGAGTATTTGATTTAATACAAAACAAAATTAGAAAAAAAAAGTGGGGATTGGGATGGGAGGGTAGGGGTCTTGGGGTCAGTAACAAAATATAAATGAAGCAGAGTAATTTTGATTTAATACAAAACAAATATTTAAAAAAAAATAATTTAAAAATGGGCGGGGATGGGGGGGTATGGGTGAGGGTCTTTGGGTAAGTTACAAAGTTGAAATGGTATTTGATTTAATACAAAAAAAAAATGGGAAAAAAAAATGGGCGGGGATGGCGTGTGTGGGGGATGGGGGATAGAGGTGAGGGTCTTTGGGTCAGTTACATAGTTGAAAGAGGGCGAGTATTTGATTTAATACAAAACAAATTTTAAACTAGAGCTATCACTGAAGGTGATGAATACCCCGAACGCTGCCATGACAGAAATGGTTTACCATTGTATGAAGTTTTATTAAATTATATTCAATAGTTTTAAAGTTATGCTCCGGACAAGGGAAATATATCAAAGGGCAATAACTCTGTAATTAGTAAGAATAGAGTTATGTTTCCTGTACACTGCACTTCCTGTCATTATATTCTACCATTGTATGAAGTTTGATGAAATTCCATCCAATACTTTAAAAGTAATGCTCCAGACAAGGGAAATATATCAAAGGGCAATAACTCTGTAATTAGCAAGAATAGAGTTATGTTTCTTGTACACTGCACTTCCTCTCATTATATTCTACCATTGTATGAAGTTTGATGAAATTCCATCCAGTACTTTAAAAGTAATGCTCCAGACAAGGGAAATATATCAAAGGGCAATAACTCTGTAATTAGCAAGAAGAGAGTTATGTTTCCTGTACCCTGCACTTCCTCTCATTATATTCTACCATTGTATGACATTTGATGAAATTCCATCTGGTACTTTAAAAGTAATGCTCCGGACAAGGGAAATATATCAAAGGGCAATAACTCTGTAATTAGCAAGAATAGAGTTATGTTTCCTGTACACTGCACTTCCTTTCATTATATTCTACCATTGTATGAAGCTTGATGAAATTCCATCAGGTACTTTTCAAGTTATGCTCCGGACAAGAAAAAATATCAAAGGGCAATAACTCTGTAATTAGCAATAATAGAGTTATGTTTCTTGTACACTGCACTTCCTCTCATTATATTCTACCACTGTATGAAGTTTGATGAAATTCCATCCAGTACTTTAAAAGTAATGCTCCGGACAAGGGAAATATATCAAAGGGCAATAACTCTGTAATTAGCAAGAATAGAGTTATGTTTCTTGTACACTGCACTTCCTCTCATTATATTCTACCACTGTATGAAGCTTGATGAAATTCCATCAGGTACTTTTCAAGTTATGCTCCGGACAAGAAAAAATATCAAAGGGCAATAACTCTGTAATTAGCAAGAATAGAGTTATGTTTCTTGTACACTGCACTTCCTCTCATTATATTCTACCATTGTATGACGTTTGATGAAATTCCATCCAGTACTTTTCAAGTGATGCTCCGGACAAGGAAAATTGCAACGGACAGACCGACCGACCGACAGACCGACCACAGGGTGACTCCAATATACCCCCTCAAACTTCGTTTGTCGGGGGTATAAAAAAAAAGAGAAAAAAATGGGCAGCAGAGTGGGGGTATTGGTTAGGCTTGGGCAAAGTCGATTAAATAGGTCAAGGTCAGTGATGTTAACATTTTTTTTAGCTGATGGTGATCAGTTTACAGAATTAATAGTATTATTGAAAAATAAAATTGATTTAAAATCAAGCCTAAGCTAACAAAAAACTGAACTAAGGTATGGAAATTTATATAAGCTTGCTGTATACATTGTTTCTACATGATATAAATGTGTTTATGAAGTTTAGTCACCAAAACATGAGTAGTTTGTTCAGAAACAGAGAAAATGCTGAGCTAAACAAAAAACTTAAACCAAACCTAAACAAAAAACTTTAACAAAAGGTTTTAGAGCCAAAAGTATGTCAATTTAGTTAAATTAGCTTTATACCTTGTTAGTATAACATGATATGGATGTGTTTATGAAGTTTAGTCACCATAACACTAGTTGTTTGTTCATAAACATAGAAAAAATTGAGCTAAACATAAAACTTTAACCAGCGGACGACAACGACGACGCCGCCGCCAGTGTCATGACAATATCTCTTTTTTTCTTCAAAAAGACAAGCTAAAAAGGTTAAAATGAAGGAGATAACACAGACAGATAATGGATGGACGACGTACAATTTAGCATGACATAAGCCATTTGGCCTTTGGTCAGTAGAGCTAAAAATCAACAAGAACTGTACAAGCACATATAACTAATCATCATGATTACATGAGAAATCGATCACAGAATCAATCAGTATGAAAAAGACACACAGGAACATGTTGCCTTGCACAACCTCCTGTATTGATTAGTAGATCCTGAACTTTATATCTCCCAAATCAGGTCTATTCACTGTTAATGAAAAAGCAGGGAATTCTATGCCTGTCTCACAATTCATAGCAATTGAACGTTTTGAATTGATGCAACTGACAAATCAATATGCTCAAATGGAGCTTTCCCAACATTACTAAAATTTTAACGGACCCAATCAGGACACTAAAGACTGCATTGACACAGTAAATTCGGAAATATATATTGATGGCACTCTAAAACAAGATGTTCTGAGTTTACACAGGCCCTATTGGGACACGTGGCTGACCTCAAGCTAAATTATGCTCTGGCAGCTCATCACCCATTAAACTGTGGGCCAGCATACAAGAAATACAATAAGCATGCTCTAAACAAACACCAAGTAACACCTGTAACACCATACTCATCTCTGTTTTTGCACCCCCACCCACTCCATACACTCAAAGCAATCTGCAACATATTTGTTAAAGGTTTTTAATTTTTAGCCATTTTATGTATTTGACAGTATTGGCGTCTGCTCGTTTCCAGTAAAAACAACAAAAACAAACCTAATGTTTCAAAATACAGGTGACATTTCTCCTGATTAGGCCAGTTACCACCATAACATTTCCCATAGACTTACATTGTAGTGTTTGTGCTTACAGCATCCTTTTTAACATTTGTTCAAGAAATTTACCTATCTTGCATATACATGTAAGTATCAACATACAACAAGAGGGCCAGGTTGGCCCCAAAGTGCTCATCAGTGGTAGAGATGGCAATGCCAAAGAAATTCAGATGATAGATATTGATATCTGCTGTGTAAGTCTCAAATAACTCTACAGATTACATTACAGATCTTCGTAATAAACATTCAAATTTTATCTTCTATATCACTTTAAATTATGATTTTATTCTTAGCCCAACTTAACACAAACATCACCACCATTATCACAGAATTGGCAAAAAAAATTATATTTTTCAACTAAATTGATGTTGCACCTGTTACTAAATGTAGAAATGCATCACAAAATAGCAATTGAATATGAAAAATAAAATAGTAATATTAAAATGAATAAATATAACCCAAGTCTAGCAATTCCATGTTTAAATGTACAAACACACCTGATTATATCACCTGTCTAACCTATACAAGTTAATGAATAAATGTATCACAAAATAATGATTGAAATGGGAAACTATGGGAAAATGTAAATACAAAAATATAAATATTAAATACATACATTATATACCCAGACAAGCAGTTCACATTCTCCAAATGGACACCCATACATTAACTAACCCCAGGTAAAATTGGCAGGTAACAATTCTATCACCTGTTACGGTGAATACTTTTCACTGGTCAATAGATTAATATCAAGGTGGTAAGGTCAAAAGTTAACACAGTGTTAACATTCCCCAATTGGTACCTCACTTACACCCTGTATTTTGATAGATGTATAATGATAGCACAATATATAAATATCAACATTCAATCTTTAACAAAGGACATTTTGCACAATGCATGGACAGATCTAGAATTAATTACCATCACTCATGTGTTGCCCAGCAAAACCACACGGTCATATATAATGTTGAGTGAGGCAATTTTTAAAGTTGTTTTATTTATTTAAGCTCATATGAACCGCTCCAGAGTCTGCTTCCTGGGAAGAAACCAGTATTGAGGGTTGTTTTTTGAGAGGCATCGGGGTGGAGCTGAAGATCAAACCTGCAAACCTAACAAATCAATGACTTTTGTTAATATATTTCAACAAATTTAAAACATTATAGATTTAAAGCATTTTTGGCTAGGCAATCAAACACAAACGGATGCAGATGCTTGTCTTTCAAAGTCCATTAAGTTGATCAAGATGAAAAATGTAAATTTGTTTGAGCATGATGGTGACAGAATCAATACTATTACTGAATACAAAGTAGATTTAAGATCGAAGGACTATAGGTCCTGAGAGTTGCCAATTGGTTTGACTGAATATTTGTGGTCATATTTATGCCATCAAGGACTAACAGATGACCAGTTAACCTAACAGCACTTTCCTCGGAACCTGGACGGTTAACAAGTACTTGAACACACTCATCTCTGCAATCATCAATAACAAAGATATGCAATGTCATACCAATCATCATGGAAACTGGCCGGATGAAGATTCAAACTCATAGCCCCTGGATTGATTGTCAGACATGTTACCGACTCAGCTTACTGGGCCTGACACAGGTGAAAATGATAGCAGGGTATCTTTAGTGCCTAAAAACAGATTACAGATCATTGATAAAACATACTGCTGTTAAATATCAGAAAGTTGGACCTTTCTAAAACAAGAATTCTGCGGAATAATATGTCTTGCCATGTCTGCTTTGACCATTAATACACACATGGGAGAGAAATAAATTAAAATACAGTGACAAGAAAATATAAAAAAATTTAATTAAATAAAAATTTAAATGAATAAAAGAAAGTTAGATGAAAATAAAAAAATGCATTAGATCTATAGTAGGGTAGTTCTCAGTTATTCGGCAATTCAGTACAATGGAACTTTGATTATAATTTGTAATAAAAATAAAGTGTAATTGACATGTTTGTTGTGTTAATACTTTTTCATATGATCTGAATGAATAGAAAAGATAGTTTTATGGAGATATGGTCAGAAAGAAAAAAATTACAACATTTTTAAATTGAAAAATGCCAGTTTTGACAGGGACCATTTTGGGACATTTGGCCATAAGTATATACAATAAAGTTTTATGGTTACTTTCCAATGGATTATACAACCATTTTTATGTTTACTTTAAAAACATAAATAAAATTAAAATACTAGAACTATCGCTGAAGGTGATGGATACCAGCCCCCCCCCCCCCCCCAAACACCACAATGTCATAGTACATAAAATATAATGTAATATTTTATGATGAAATGGGGGAAAGAGAGCATAATGCAGTAGGTCTTTCTTCTGTTTTAAGTAAGAAAGCAATTGATTTTAAAGTTTTGGAGGAAAGTGGACCTGGACAAACAAAGGTTTACCAAGGTATATTTTCAATGTAGATGCCAATGCAAGCAAGAGTAAGAAAGACAATATTAAACTTACAGTAATTTCTTTTATTATAATATATTGTACAACATATAAAAATAATTTGTCACTTATGATTGTTGGGGAACATACATGGGAAATATAATATATATAACATATGTTCATATAATGTATAACATAAAATACAGATATGAAGTTTGTAGATCTATGCAGATGTTTGTGAATAATAAAGATGGAATCTACAGTGTCCATTGCCTCATGAAATAGACAACTGTACTCTCGGAATCATGGTGAAAATGTTTATACATGGAATTTGATTAGCAGGAAGTCGTCCTATTGATGTCTATTTTATCTGTTTGTTTCCTGGCTTGTTAGTTGTGTGTGACGTCGATTTGTCACTGATGAAGCATTTTTGGACATGTTTATTTATCCACTGAGGGGTGTTAGATATGGTACGATCATAAAATTGAAAATAAACGACGATTTGACCAAAACAAATCGTCGTTTATTTTCAATTTTATGATCGTACCATATCTAACACCCCTCAGTGGATAAATAAACATGTCCAAAAATGCTTCATCAGTTTGTGTGTACACAACTCAACCACCAGCAGGGAGAATATAGAGGTAAGTGTTGTCGGTCAATCAAAAAGTCAGAGTAATGTCCAGAACATTTCATCACTGTATTGATGATAACATCTATAGTGAATCCATGTACTTTTGTGATGATTGCAAACAATAAACAATAAATGTTTATCGAAAGAAAAGACGAAAATTGCCATATTGATGCAGCTAGCGGTCCATGTTATGAAATGAGTATACCGACGTTACACCTTGACATCTTATCATGTTTTGGATGTTACTATTTGACATGGTCAACTTGTCAAATGTCCTACTCTTTAATACAGTTAATAGCTATAATGTATACCTCAATATTTGATATCATGCCATTTTCTCTGTAAATGAACACAACTGTTACAATACTAGTTTGTCTATTCTGTAACCAAATATCTCCTTCGTCATTTTGGATGTTACAGTTCGACACAGAGGTAATATTGTGGATGTGACTTTGACATATGTTTCTACTTGAATGTGTAACATCCCAAACTGATTTTATTATCTCTTATTGAAATAATATGAGAGGCAAGAAGATTAACAATTAATTATCATTATTTTGGAAGAAATTGAGTTGACCTAAGCAGAGATGCCAACCCTTAATTACTGAAAATGTGTGGTCGAAAGCGAGGGGGGTCTGGGGGTTCTCCACCATAAATTTTTTTAAGTTGTAGATGCTCTGAGGTGGCATTTCAGCACTTTTCAGTGATAAAGTCATGTATTCATTAAGAAATATTTCATAATACCTGATGAAAAAGAATATTGAGTGATCGAGTTTTATAGAATAAATTAAAAAAGCTGACAAACTGATGAAAAGCAAGGCTTTATTGAACATTCAAATTAAGCTTTATTGGGTTTTAATTACCGACTCATCCATTGGTTGAGTTGTCGCAACCATTGTCGATATTTTCCTTGACGACTATTGACAAGTTGAGCGGGTGATGTGCTGTTTTGTAGCAATGTTTTTTCAAATCACCCATCCCACCGTGAGATAACAATTTCTGCATTGCAGACCCTACAGAATGCACCCCCATCGGCACGGTGTAAAACGCTGACGCTTAAGCTGACAATATAGGTAAAGAAGGAAACCGCTGACAATTCCACTTTTAAGTTCTCCGACATAGTTATGCCATCGATGTATTCCTTATGGAAAAGCATTTCTCACATCGCGCGAATCGATGCACCGATTTTATATAAAATGTTCAAAATCATACTTTTCCTACATTTTTCCAATAAATAAACACATTTTATTTTTGAAATGATCAAAGATATTTAATCGAAACAAAACATTTATTAAATATAACGTGCTATCACGCTATTTGATGGACTTTTCACCATCGTAGTTTTCGACTTTTCACCATCGTAGTTCCGTTGTTTCGACTTTTCACCATCGTAGTTTTGACTTTTCACCATCGTAGTTTCGTTGTTTCGACTTTACTTAATTTAATAAATATGCCGCGATGGCCCCAACGGACACCGTAGTGACGAGCATTCGTTTGCTACGGTGTTCTGAATTTGGTTTGCGAATTTTATATGTATTGATTACTGCTCTTCTCTTAATAAACCATTAATTACACAATGGACACCGTTGTATGCGACAGGTACATGTAGGTATCCGAGATGACCCAGTATTTGTATAGAATGTGCACGCGCCTCGGTGTTAGTCTGATATCACCCTGTCGTTTTTTCCCTTGCAGGGTAAAACTGTAAACAAAAGAACAGACACCATGTTAGAGGAAAGCAAAAGTTCCAGAAAGTGTATGTGTGTGTACGTGCATTTGTTCGTGCGTATGTGCGCGCTTGTGTGTGTGTGTGTGTGTGTGTGTGTGTGTGTGTGTGTGTGTGAGAGAGAGAGAGAGAGAGAGAGAGAGAGAGAGAGAGAGAGAGAGAGAGAGAGAACGAATGAACGGAGGGAAGGAGTGAGAGAGAGAGATGAAGGAAGGAATATTAAGTACTGTTCGTTATTTATTGTATTTTGTTATATTGATAACAAGTTAATTAACGAAAATGTACGTGATTAATTACTCTTAATTTAATATAATCTAAATGAGTGCGAATTATATCTTATATAGCTACTTGTACTGCCGTCTCAATTTAGGTACAAAACGGCAATAAGTAATTAAGTCATTCAGTCAGTCAATAACAAAGTAAGTGAACAAATGAATTAATCAGTCATCAATCAATCGATCAATGAATCAATAAATCAATAAATAAATTATTGATTCGTCCATGCTTTTTTTGAAACGGGCGTATAAAAATAAGCTCAATTCGTTTGCTTGCACATCGACGCAGTGCAATTAGCCATAAAAGTACCCAAGACAGTAAGTCATATGAAAAATTCCAACAGAAAATTTTCGTATGGCTTATTGCGTCAGTAAGTAAACACACAAACTATGATATACAATACTATGCCGCAAATTGATATAAAAGAAGAAAATTATCGACGAAATATACTTCATTATTATTTTTGTTAAAAATACAACTGTATAATAAACATTGGAAAAATTCTCGAAAGGTAATGTTTAGACAAAATTCCCAATTACTGGAATTATTTCTCGTCCTTTGCAAAGAAAACTCTTGTTTTAGCCCCACCCCTCCCTGAACTTGTGACAATGTCATGTTTTAGCCCCACCCCACCCTGAACATATAACAATGTCATGTTTTAGTCCCACCCCACCCTGAACATATAACAATGTCATGTTTTAGCCCCACCCCACCCTGAACATATAACAATGTCATGTTTTAGCCCCACCCCACCCTGAACATATAACAATGTCATGTTGTTTTAGCTCCACCCCACCCTGAACATATAACAATGTCATGTTGTTTTAGCCCCATCCCACCCTGAACATATAACAATGTCATGTTGTTTTAGCCCCACCCCACCCTGAACATATAACACTTTCATGTTTTAGCCCCACCCGACCCTGAACAAATAACACTTTCATGTTTTTAGCCCCACCCCACCCTGAACCTATAACACTTTCATATATCAGCCCCAACCCACCCTGAACATATAACACTTTCATGTTCTAGCCCCACCCCACCCTGAACATATAACAATTTCATGTCTTAGACCCCACCCTGAACATATAACAATTTCATGTCTTAGCCCGACCGCACCCTGAACATATAACAATTTCATGTCTTAGCCCCACCCCACCCTGAAAATATAACAATTTCATGTCTTAGCCACACCCCTCCCTGAACATATAACAATTTCATGTCTTAGCCCACCCCACCCTGAACATATAACAATTTCATGTCTTAGCCCCACCCACCCTTCATGTCTTAGTCCCACCCCACCCTGAACATATAACAATTTCATGTCTTAGCCCCACCCCCACACTGAACATATAACAATTTCATGTCTTAGCCCCACTCCATCCTGAACATATAACAATTTCATGTTTTGGCCCCACCCCACCCTGAACATATAACAATTTCATGTTTTGGCCCCACCCCACCCTGACATATAACAATTTCAGGTCTTAGCCCCACCCCACCCTGAACATATAACAATTTCATGTCTTAGTCCCACCCCACCCTGAACATATAACAATTTCATGTCTTAGCCCCACCCCACCCTGAACATATAACAATTTCATGTCTTAGCCCCACCTCTCCCTGAACATATAACAATTTCATGTCTTAGCCCCACCCCACCCTGAACATATAACAATTACATGTCTTAGCCCCACCCCACTCTTCATGTCTTAGCCCCACCCCACCCTGAACATATAACAATTACATGTCTTAGCCCCACCCCACCCTTCATGTCTTAGCCCCACCCTGAACATATAACAATTTCATATCTTAGCCCCACCCCCACACTGAACATATAACAATTTCATGTCTTAGCCCCACCCCATCCTGAACATATAACAATTTCATGTTTTGGCCCCACCCCACCCTGAACATATAACAATTTCATGTTTTGGCCCCACCCCACCCTGAACATATAACAATTTCATGTTTTGGCCCCACCCCACCCTGAACATATAACAATTTCATGTTTTGGCCCCACCCCACCCTGAACATATAACAATTTCAGGTCTTAGACCCACCCCACCCTGAACATATAACAATTTTATATCATGGCCCCACCCCATCCTGAACATATAACAATTTCATGTCTTGGCCCCACCCCAACCTGAACAAATAACAATTTCATGTTTTGGCCCCACCCCAGCCTGAACATATAACAATTTCATGTTTTGGCACCACCCCAGCCTGAGCATATAACAATTTCATGTTTTGGTCCCACCCCACCCTGAACATATAACAATTTCATGTTTTGGCCATACCCCAACCTGAACATATAACAATTTTATGTCTTGGCCCCACCCCAGCCTTTGGCCCCACCCCAGCCTGAACATATAACAATTTCATGTTTTGGCCCCACCCCAGCCTGAACATAAAACAATTTCATGTTTTGGGCCCACCCCAGAATGAACATATAACAATTTCATGTTTTGGCCCCACCCCACCCTGAACATATAACAATTTCATGTTTTGCCTCCCCCCCCCCCCCCCCTGAACATATAACAATATCATGTTTTGGCCCCACCCCACCCTGAACATATAACAATTTCATGTTTTGGCCCCACCCCAACCTGAACATATAACAATTTCAAGTTTTTGCCCCATCCCACCCTGAACATATAACAATTTCATGTTTTGGCCCCACCCCGACCTGAACATATAACAATTTCAAGTTTTAGCCCCATCCCACCCTGAACATATAACAATTTCATGTCTTGGCCCCACCCGGCCCTGAACATATAACAATTTCATGTTTTGGCCCGACCCCACAAAGAACATATAACAATTTCATGTTTTGGCCCCACCTCACCCTGAACATATAACAATTTCATGTTTAGGCCCAACCCCACCCTGAACATATAACAATTTCATGTTTTGGCCCCACCCCACCCTGAACATATAACAATTTCATGTTTTGGCCCCACCCCACCCTGAACATATAACAATTTCATGTTTTGGTCCCACCCTGAACATATACCAATTTCATGTTTTGGCCCCACCCCACCCTGAACATATCACAATTTCATGTTTTGGCCCAACCCCAGCCTGAACATATAACAATTTCATGTTTTGGCACCACCCCACCCTGAACATATACCAATTTCATGTTTTGGCCCCACCCCACCCTGAATATATAACAATTTCATGTTTTGGCCCCACCCCACCCTGAACATATAACAATTTCATGTTTTGGCCACACCCCACCCTGAACATATAACAATTTCATGTTTTGGCCCGACCCCATCATGAACACATAGCAATTTCATGTTTTGGCCCCTCCCCACCCTGAACACATAGCAATTTCATGTTTTGGCCCTACCTCACCCTGAACACATAACAATTTCATGTTTTGGCCCTACCCCAGCCTGAACACATAACAATTTCATGTTTTGGCCCCACCCCACCCTGAACACATAACAATTTCATGTTTTGGCCCCACCCCACCCTGAACACATAACAATTTCATATTTTGGCCCCACCCCACCCTGAACGCATAACAATTTTATGTTTTGGCCCCACCCCACCCTGAACACATAACAATTTCATGTTTTGGCACCACCCCCCCTGAACCTATAACACTTTCATATATTAGCCCCACCCCACCCTGAACATATAACACTTTCATGTTCTAGCCCCACCCCACCCTGAACATATAACAATTTCATGTCTTAGCCACACCCCTCCCTGAACATATAACAATTTCATGTCTTAGCCCACCCCACCCTGAACATATAACAATTTCATGTCTTAGCCCCACCCCACCCTTCAAGTCTTAGCCCCACCCCACCCTGATCATATAACAATTTCATGTCTTAGCCCCACCCCCACACTGAACATATAACAATTTCATGTCTTAGCCCCACTCCATCCTGAACATATAACAATTTCATGTTTTGGCCCCACCCCACCCTGAACATATAACAATTTCATGTTTTGGCCCCACCCCACCCTGAACATATAACAATTTCAGGTCTTAGCCCCACCCCACCCTGAACATATAACAATTTCATGTCTTAGCCCCACCCCACCCTGAACATATAACAATTTCATGTCTTAGCCCCACCCCACCCTGAACATATAACAATTTCATGTCTTAGCCTCACCTCTCCCTGAGCATATAACAATTTCATGTCTTAGCCCCACCCCACCCTGAACATATAACAATTACATGTCTAAGCCCCACCCCACACTTCATGTCTTAGCCCCACCCCACCCTGAACATATAACAATTACATGTCTTAGCCCCACCCCACCCTTCATGTCTTAGCCCCACCCTGAACATATAACAATTTCATATCTTAGCACCACCCCCACACTGAACATATAACAATTTCATGTCTTAGTCCCACCCCATCCTGAACATATAACAATTTCATGTTTTGGCCCCACCCCACCCTGAACATATAACAATTTCATGTTTTGGCCCCACCCCACCCTGAACATATAATAATTTCATATTTTGGCCCCACCCCACCCTGAACATATAACAATTTCATGTTTTGGCCCCTCCCCACCCTGAACATATAACAATTTCAGGTCTTAGACCCACCCCACCCTGAACATATAACAATTTTATGTCATGGCCCCACCCCATCCTGAACATATAACAATTTCATGTCTTGGCCCCACCCCAACCTGAACATATAACAATTTCATGTTTTGGCCCCACCCCAGCCTGAACATATAACAATTTCATGGTTTGGCACAACCCCAGCCTGAGCATATAACAATTTCATGTTTTGGCCCCACCCCACCCTGAACATATAACAATTTCATGTTTTGGCCATACCCCAACCTGAACATATAACAATTTTATGTCTTGGCCCCACCTCAGCCTTTGGCCCCACCCCACCCTGAACATATAACAATTTCATGTTTTGGCCCCACCCCAGCCTGAACATATAACAATTTCATGTTTTGGGCCCACCACAGAATGAACATATAACAATTTCATGTTTTGCCTCCCCCCCCCCCCCCCCCCCCACTGAACATATAACAATTTCATGTTTTGCCTCCCCCCACCCCCCATGAACATATAACAACTTCATGTTTTGGCCCCACCCCACCCTGAACATATAACAATTTCATGTTTTGGCCCCATCCCAACCTGAACATATAACAATTTCAAGTTTTTGCCCCATCCCACCCTGAACATATAACAATTTCATGTTTTGGCGCCACCCCGCCCTGAACATATAACAATTTCAAGTTTTAGCCCCATCCCACCCTGAACATATAACAATTTCATGTCTTGGCCCCACCCCGCCCTGAACATATAACAATTTCATGTTTTGGCCCGACCCCACCTAGAACATATAACAATTTCATGTTTTGGCCCCACCTCACCCTGAACATATAACAATTTCATGTTTAGGCCCCACCCCGCCCTGAACATATAACAATTTCATGTTTTGGCCCCACCCCACCCTGAACATATAACAATTTCATGTTTTGGTCCCACCCTGAACATATAACAATTTCATGTTTTGGCCCAACCCCACCCTGAACATATAACAATTTCACGTTTTGGCCCAACCCCAGCCTGAACATATAACAATTTCATGTTTTGGCACCACCCCACCCTGAACATATACCAATTTCATGTTTTGGCCCCACCCCACCCTGAATATATAACAATTTCATGTTTTGGCCCCACCCCACCCTGAACATATAACAATTTCATGTTTTGGTCACACCCCACCCTGAACACATAACAATTTCATGTTTTGGCCCGACCCCACCATAAACACATAGCAATTTCATGTTTTGGCCCCTCCCCACCCTGAACACATAGCAATTTCATGTTTTGACCCCACCTCACCCTGAACACATAACAATTTCATGTTTTGGCCCTACCCCAGCCTGAACACATAACAATTTCATGTTTTGGCCCCACCCCACCCTGAACATATAACAATTTCATGTTTTGGCCCCACCCCACCCTGAACGCATAACAATTTCATGTTTTGGCCCCACCCCACCCTGAACGCATAACAATTTTATGTTTTGGCCCCACCCCACCCTGAACACATAACAATTTCATGTTTTGGCACCACCCCCCCTGAACACATAACAATTTCATGTTTTGGCCCCACCCCACAATGAACACATAACAATTTCATGCTTTGGCCCCACCCCACCCTGAACACATAACAATTTCATGTTTTGTCTCCACCCCACCCTGAACATATAACAATTTCATGTTTTGGCCCCACCCCACCCTGAAATTATAACAATTTCATGTTTTGGCCCCACCCCACCATGAACATATAACAATTTCATGTTTTGGCCCCACCCCACCCTGAACATATAACAATTTCATGTTTTGGCCCCACCCCACCCTGATCATATAAGAATTCCATGTTTTGGCTCCACACCACACTGAACATATAACAATTTCATGTTTTGGGCCCACCCCAGCATGAACATATAACAATTTCATGTTTTAGCCCCACCCCACCCTGAACATATAACAATTTCATGTTTTAACCCCACCCCACCCCACCCTGAACATATAACAATTTCATGTCTTAACCCCACCCCACCATGAACATATAACAATTTCATGTTTTAGCCCAACCCCACCCTGAACATATAACAATTTCATGTTTTAGCCCCACCCCACCCTGAACATATAACAATTTCATGTTTTAGACCCACCCCACCATGAACATATAACAATTTCATATTTTAGCCCCACCCCACCCTGAACACATAACACTTTCTTGTTTTAGCCCCTGCCCACCCTGAACATATAACAATTTCATATTTTAGCCCCTGCCCACCCTGAACATATAACAATTTCATGTTTTAGCCCAACCCCAACCTGAACATATAACAATTTCATATTTTAGCCCCTGCCCACCCTGAACATATAACAATTTCATGTTTTAGCCCCACCCCACCCTGAACATCTAACAATTTCATGTTTTAGCCCCACCCCACCCTGAACATATAACAATTTCATGTTTCAGCCCCATCCAACCCTGAACATACATGTATAACAATTTTATGTTTCAGCCCCACCCCACCCTGAACATATAAAAATGTCATGTTTCAGCCCCACCCGACCCTGAACATATAAAAATTTCATGTCTTAGACCCCACCCTGAACATATAACAATTTCAGGTCTTAGCCCGACCCAACCCTGAACATATAACAATTTCATGTCTTAGCCCGACCCAACGCAGAATATATAACAATTTCATGTCTTAGCCCCACCCCTCCCTGAACATATAACAATTTCATGTCTTAGCCCCACCCCACCCTGAACATATAACAATTACATGTCTTTGCCCCACCCCACCCTTCATGTCTTAGGCCCACCCCACCCTGAACATATAACAATTTCATGTCTTAGCCCCACCCCCACACTGAACATATAACAATTTGATGTCTTAGCCCAACCCCATCCTGAACATATAACAATTTCATGTTTTGGCCCCACCCCACCCTGAACATATAACACTTTCATGTTTTGGCCCAACCCACCCTGAACATATAACAATTTCATGTTTTGGCCCCACCCCACCCTGAACATATAACAATTTCAGGTCTTAGCCCCACCCCACCCTGAACATATAACAATTTCATGTCTTAGCCCCACCCCAGCCTGAACATATAACAATTTCATGTCTGAGCCCCACCCCACCCTGACCATATAACAATTTCATGTTTTAGCCACACCTCACCATGAACATATAACAATTTCATGTTTTAGCCCCACCCCACCCTGAACATATAACAATATCATGTCTTGGCCCCACCCCAGCCTGAACATATAACAATTTCATGTCTTGGCCCCACCCCAACCTGAACATATAACAATTTCATGTTTTGGCCCCACCCCAGACTGAACATATAACAATTTCATGTTTTGGCCCCACCCCACCCTGAAAATATAACAATTTCATGTTTTGGCCCCACCCCAACCAGAACATATAACAATTTTATGTCTTGGCCCCACCCCAGCCTTTGGCCCCACCCCACCCTGAACATATAACAATTTCATGTTTTGGCCCCACCCCAGCCTGAACATATAACAATTTCATGTCATGGCCTCACCCCAGCCTGAACATATAACAATTTCATGTTTTGGCCCCACCCCACCCTCAACATATAACAATTTCATGTTTTGGCCCCACCCCACCCTGAATATATAACAATTTCATGTTTTGCCCCCCCCCCTCCACCCTGAACATATAACAATTTCATGTTTTAGCCACACCCCACCCTGAACATACAACATTTTCATGTTTTGGCCTCACCCCACCCTGAACATATAACAATTTGAAGTTTTGGCCCCATCCCACCCTGAACATATAACAATTTCATGTTTTGGCCCCACCCCGCCCTGAACATATAACATTTTCATGTTTTGGCCCCACCCCACCCTGAACATATAACAATTTCATGTTTTGGCCCCACCTCACCCAGAACATATAACAATTTCATGTTTTGGCCCCAACCCAGTCTGAACATATAACAATTTCATGTTTTGGCCCCACCCCACCCTGAACATATAAAAATTTCATGTTTTGGCCCCACCCCACCCTGAACATATAACAATTTCATGTTTTGGCCCCACCCTGAACATATAACAATTTCATGTTTTGGCCCCACCCCACCCTGAACATATAACAATTTCATGTTTTGGCCCCACCCCAGCCTGAACATATAACAATTTCATGTTTTGGCACCACCCCACCCTGAACATATACCAATTTCATGTTTTGGCCCCACCCTACCCTGACCATATAATAATTTCATGTTTTGGCCACACCCTTCCATGAACATATAACAATTTCATGTTTTGGCCACACCCCACCCTGAACACATAACAATTTCATGTTATGGCCCCTCCCCACCCTGAACACATAGCAATTTCATGTTTTGGCCCCTCCCCACCCTGAACACATAGCAATTTCATGTTTTTGGCCCCACCCCACCCTGAACACATAAAAATTTCATATTTTGGCCCACATCCCACCCTGAACACATAACAATTTCATGTTTTGGCCTCACCCCATCCTGAACACATAACAATTTCATGTCTTGGCCCCACCCCACTATGAACACATAACAATTTCATGTTTTGGCCCCACCCCACCCTGAACACATAACAATTTTATGTTTTGGCTCCACCCCACCCTGAACACATAACAATTTCATGTTTTGGCACCACCCCACCCTGAACACATAACAATTTCATGTTCTGGCCCCCACCCCACCCTGAACACATTACAATTTCATGTTTTGGCCCCACCCCACCCTGAACACATAACAATATCATGTTTTGGCCCCACCCCACCCTGAACACATAACAATTTCATGTTTTGGCTCCACCCCACCCTGAACATATAACAATTTCATGTTTTGACCCAACCCCACACTGAAATTATAACAATTTCATGTTTTGGCCCCACCCCACCATGAACATATAACAATTTCATGTTTTGGCCCCACCCCACCCTGATCATATAACAATTTCATGTTTTGGCCCCACCCCACTCTGAACATATAACAATTTCATGTTTTGGGCCCACCCCAGCATGAACATATAACAATTTCATGTTTTGGCCCCAACCCAGCCTGAACATATAACAATTTCATGTTTAGGCCCCACTCCACCCTGGACATATAACAATTTCATGTTTTAGCCCAACCCCACCCTGAACATATAACAATTTTATGCTGTAGCCCCACCCCACCCTGAACATATAACAATTTCATGTTTTAACCCCACCCCACCCTGAACATATAACAATTTCATGTTTAGGCCCCTCCCTGAACATATAACAATTTCATGTTTAGGCCCCACCCCACCCTGAACATATAACAATTTCATGTTTTGGCTCACCCTGAACATATAACAATTTCATGTTTTGGCACCACCCCAGCATGAACATATAACAATTTCATGTTTTGGACCACCCTGAACATATAACAATTTCATGTTTTGGCCCCACCCCACCCTGAACATGAAACAATTTCATGTTTTGGCCCCACCCCACCCTCAACATATAACAATTTCATGTTTTGGCCCCACCCCACCATGAACATATAACAATTTCATGTTTTGGCCCCACCCCACCCTGATCATATAACAATTTCATGTTTTGGCCCCAACCCAGCCTGAACATATAACAATTTCATGTTTAGGCCACACCCCACCCTGAACATATAACAATTTCATGTTTTAGCCCAACCCCACCCTGAACATCTAACAATTTCATGCTATAGCCCCACCCCACCCTGAACATATAACAATTTCATGTTTTAACCCCACCCCACCCTGAACATATAACAATTTCATGTTTAGGCCCCTCCCTGAACATATAACAATTTCATGTTTAGGCCCCACCCAACCCTGAACATATAACAATTTCAAGTTTTGGCACACCCTGAACATATAACAATTTAATGTTTTGGCCCACCCTAAACATATAACAATTTCATGTTTTGGCCCCACCCCACCCTGAACATAAAACAATTTCATGTTTTGGCCCCACCCTACCCTCAACATATAACAATTTCATGTTTTGGCCCCACCCCACCATGAACATAATATAACAATTTCATGTTTTGGCCCCACCCCACCCTGAACATAAAACAATTTCATGTTTTGCACCCCCCCCCCCCTGAACATATAACAATTTCATGTTTTGGCCACACTCCACCCTGAACATATAACAATTTCATGTTTTGGCCCCACCCCACCCTGAGCATATAACAATTTCAAGTTTTGGCCCCATCCCACCCTGAACATATAACAATTTCAAGTTTTGGCCCCATCCCACCCTGAACATATAACAATTTCATGTTTTGGCCCCACCCGCCCTTAACATATAACAATTTCATGTTTTGGCCCCACCCCACCCTGAACATATAACAATTTCATGTTTTAGCCCCACCCCACCCTGAACATATAACAATTTCATGTTTTAGCCCAACCCCACCCTGAACATATAACAATTTCATGTTTTAGCCCCACCCCACCCTGAACATATAACAATTTCATGTTTTAGCCGCATCCCACCCTGAACATATATCAAATTTCATGTTTTAGATCCACCCCACCCTGAACATATAACAATTTCATGTTTTAGCCCAACCCCACCCTGAACATATAACAAATTCATGTTTTAACCCCACACCACCCTGACCATTTAACAATTTCATGTTTTAACCCCACCCCATCCTGAACATATAACAATTTCATGTTTTAACCCCACCCCACCCTGAACATATAACAATTTCATGTTTTAACCTCACCCCACCCTGAACATATAATAATTTCATGTTTTAACCCAACCCCACCCTGAACATATAACAATTTCATGTTTTAACCCCACCCCACCCTGAACATATAACAATTTCATGTTTTAACCCCACCGCACCCTTAACATATTACATTTTCATGTTTTAACCCCACCCCACCCTGACCATATCACAATTTCATGTTTTAACCCCACCCCACCCTGAATATATAACAATTTCATGTTTTAACCCCACCCCACCCTGACCATATAACAATTTCATGTTTTAACCCCACCCCATCCTGAACATATAACAATTCCATGTTTTAACCCCACCCCACCCTGACCATATAACAATTTCATGATTTAACCCCACCCCACCCTGACCATATAACAATTTCATGTTTTAACCCCACCCTGACCATATAACAATTTCATGTTTTAACCCCACCCCACCCTGAACAACAGTGTTACTACAGTCATGTTTTTTGAGGGAAAAATCAGAATCAATGAGGCGTAACGCTTCCTAGAGGTATACCACGGCGGATTAAACCAGTTGAGTTATTTATATCAGTTGCGCAATATACAGGTAGCAGACGGCATCATTTGTATAGGTGTATACAGCTTTGAGGTCAATCGGGCGGAACAAGAGGTAGTGACGACAACATTAATTTACATATTGAGGAATGAGGGAGTTATACTGATAGTGTATTTAAATTAATATGTAAAGAGGACAATTAAGCTGTAACGCTGTATATATTGCAATGCATGCTGTATATATTTAAATGAACTTGACGTTCTACTATATGTGTATGTCACTATGTAATACTATACATGTCTGTAAATACTATTCTTTATAGCAGGGTCAATTTTATTTAATGTTGAGGTCACAATAAATGTCAAATCATTTTGACATACGTATATGGTGCACATAAGGACGGTTTCAGCAATGCAGAGGAGCGCTTTTAATACGGCCATCACTCAGGTTTCCACAAATGGCTGTCAGGCCTCTGAAGCATAACTAATATGTGCTTTTATTTCACTTATAGTATCGTTTATAGTGTTTTAATGTCATCATTTCAAAATATTCATCTGGTTCTGTGACATATATTGTTTGTGTTAAGTTGGAACGTTGTCCAAATTTCCCCCAAAAAGAGTTTAACATGAGTTTTGCTAATGAACGCAATCCCGGATTTTCCCTGATATTACTGTATTCCAACATGATTCCTTCTGTGTCGTGGTATTCTTGTATGAAATGCTGTTTGGCTATCTCTGTGGTACACCAATCGGGCCAGCCACTGGCTTCTTGTTTTACTTTGAGAAATGTGTTGACATATGCAGTAAACAAACCGCCTTTTTTGGTGACCGGGTCATATTGTGAGATCTGGTTTAAGTCCCAGATCTCGTACAGTGTCTGTTTTGTATAATCTTGTGATACTGCCATTTTTACTTCGTCTGTGACCCAAGTTCCAATGAAAGCTCTTTCTTTATCACTGTGCTGACAAGGGCTCTGTTGATAATTTTCACTACACGTGCGACACAAGCTAAATAATAGCTTGCCATTGCATTTCACGGGCAGTACTGGGATGTATAAACCTCTTGGTGCGAGCACTTTGCACTTTATCAAACCTTCGTACTGGTGCACATCTTTGAAATTGTCTGTGGTTATAACAGGATGACCAATTGGTATCTTGCCTGTTTTGTTCACCCATGGGTAGAGCGATGTTACATCGTAATAATGTATTATGTTGCTCTCAGAGGCTTCTTCATATAATTTAAATCCTTCTGTGCGGCCACCATAGAATGCGTCTCTCGGTTCGAATGGAGGTAAAATTTCGAGCGCGTCAACGTATTCTCTCATGATCTGATTATTTGCCAGCTGCTGTTTAAAATCGCATTCCCATATTGATATATATGTGTAGTCTAGTTGTTCTAGATCACGTTGTTTCTCTAGGGTTCTGGTATAGAGGTCAGCCATAGACATTTCAACCACTGGATTGACTGTGGATTTTGTGAAACACTTTGGACAACCATGCCAGAAACAGCCGTGAAATTCTAACACAGTTTGCTGACCGTCTTTCTTTTCGTAAAAACCATCCACTTTGTACAGACCAATTTGTTTCTCATCCTTATTCCGACCATGTTGAATGGTTATGTTGTCTTTGTGTGCCAGATAGGACAGCCATTGATAGGCAGTAGTAGACTGCTTCTCTTCAGGTCGATAGCCATGTGGTGGGATGATCCCTATGCTTTCATGTTCAAGAAAGAGGCTTCTAAACACAAGGTTACACGCTGATGCTATAGTGATACATTTAGCAAAAGGGTCTATGAACAATGATCTAAACTTTAAGCAACATTTTCGCATCACGTCGACGTCCGAGCGACAGTATCGCACTAGCTCCGATTCAAAATCAAATTGGTCGCTGTAATGTTGTTCGTACCATGTCAAAAACTTGAATCTGTATTCGGGTTTCATGCCGTCAGGGTTGTAGTACTTCATGTCGGGAAGATGTTGTAGTACAGCCTTTTGGTTTTCATCCGTATTGTACAAATGGGGGAAATAGCCTTTGGCAATTTCTGTTTCCCCAAAAGCCTTGGGCATTTCAGCTAAAGCCATAGGAATAAAATTCAAGGAGTCAATAAATCGGATCTTGCATTGAGGTACTTTGATTGACATGTAATTTGATCCTGTTGTAATCACCTCAGGCAGAATGGCATTTTCATGAAGGTATTTTAGAATTGGATAGCTATCATAGCCCTTAAAATTATGACAGATAATAGTGGCACCATTGTTTTTGCCAGTAAAGAGCCACTTAAAGAACAAGGTCGTGGTTTTAGGTCCAGAAATTACTCTTTCATTTAATCCGCAATAACTGCACTCTGAAGACGAAGTCACGTTCTTGTTTGTACACACTGTACACACTTTATGTACCACACATAGATTAGGTATGTGCTCAAATGATCCACACCAAGCTTTCTTGCAGTTTACGCATTTATTATGTAAACCAGGAAGATGGCCTTCTTGACATTCAAGGCGTGTCGTTTGGGTGCACTCAAAATCATAGAATATATATGTTGTTTCTTTTTCGTTCTTTGACGTGTCGGTAGTTTTGTATTCCTCGTCATCAACTTGCTGCATGAAGCATTGATGTCCTTCAGGAAAATACTCTTTACACGTTTGACAGTAGCTCTCTCTGCATACATGTGGCGACTTGTGTTTAGAACGGTTTATACGTTGACTGCATAGACGGCAACGGTAGTATATATCGCAGGTAGATTTCCCATATTCTGTTTTCTTCAAATGTAGATTGAAACAGGTCTGGTTCACAAATTTGCAGTTGCATGTTTGGCAATATTTCCAGTCTTCCATCGTTTCCGTGTGCAGTTGACGGCAGACATGACATGAGTTATTGCAGATGTGGCTTTCTTTATTCTGATAACCCTTCTTGCATTTTACACAAAAATAACTTCTGTTGAGAAATCCGGTCATGGTTGTTATGACATCATAATGGTTATCGTGACAGTATAAATAAATGGGGATCCCCCCTTTAGGACCATTGTACACTATAGCATTGAAGTGTTCTTTTGCCAGTACATGTACCTGATATTCAGGTAATACCTCTTGAAATTTCTTAATTTCGTCAACGCTACATTCGCCAGCAGGTACATTGGCTCGTTCATGCATTTCCAAAGCAAGCTCCTTTTGTATTTTACAACCCCTACGAATGCTGTGCCAAGAAGGGTGCTTTTCAATACGGGCTATGGCCGTTACTAAAGCGCGTGCACAACATTAATTATCATTGTTTTTATTTGTATAATACTTCTCTTACTTTCTATCATTTTGGTTATATCCACAAAATTCTTTTTGTAACCAGAGCCTGTTGCGGTTTGAACATGCACCAACTCAATCCTGAACGTCTCGTCTATAACAAATTGTTCATATGACTGCAAGACTCTTTCTATTTCCGTCAATATCCGCTCCACTGTTAACGATGATCTCCGCATGAAGGGCAGTACTATCGGATAATCCAGCTCTGGGTTGTCCATAGACACTCTGACTAAGTCGTTAGATGGAATATCTTCAGTTATTCTGTCAAGGATTGATTTAAACAGTATCTTCAGTAACTTCAAAATGTTTGGAAGATCTCTGACTTCTATGTCTTTTACATCTATTTTGTAATAAACGACCGTTGTTTGAAATTTTTTAATCTTCTTTTCACTCACTTTAACAATATCAAAGAATTCCTCTACATCATCGCTTTTCTGCAGTTTTTGTCTTTTGCCAGGATTAAATGAAGGTGAACCATCTCGTGGACGCTTAGCACTACCACCCACGTGTTCGTGATGTTGTTGGATATGTCTATTCAGAGCTTCATCACTCATAAACGTCTTCAAACAATCGGGGCAGTGGTGACTATGAGCGCTATCGTGCTTCTGCTGATGTCTATCCAGATTGTCCTTTCTGTTGAACACCTTCTTGCACAGGGAACACATATACTTCTTCCAGTGATTTTCAGTTCTCCTGTGTTGTTGAAGTTGACTGAGCTTTGAGAAAGTAGCCCCACACTCTTCGCAATGGTATGTCCTGTTTACTGTTTGACAACTGAAATCGATTGAAAATAGATTGAAGAGTATGAGTAAGGGATCTGACTGTAAAGGACTTGAATTGAACAATTTGAACTTCATAAATATATATATATATAAATATTTTATTTTTTTTTTAATTTAAAGATTCTGCCAGGTGAGCTACGAATAGTCAGGCGAGACTAACGCTCAAATATATACTCAGTACCTTTTATGAGTAACTGTTAATGCTATAAGTAAATTTAAATTACCTTATATTTTTTTGCTGTCTGTTTTTCTCTTTAACGTTGTTCCACTCTGAAATTGATCATAAGATGTTACCTCTTTGGTGTCAATCTGAAAATGAATTATTTTCTGTGTGAGCTTCAGAATAAATTACATTTTTATACCAAGCAAATGCTTCTGATTGGCTGTTGACAAATAAAGCAATCTGGTTTGCTGTTCGAGCATTATAGCTATAAAAAGGAATACTTGAGCTATATTTCTTCATTCTGACATAAGCCATCAGACGAGCAACATGAACAAGTATCCTGAATGCCATCAAGATTTTTCGAGGAGGGATGCAATGTTGAGGCATTCTCGACAAAAGCATAACCGGGGCAATGAGGTATATCCACCACCACCACCACCACCACCACCGGAAGGAGACACAACTCCTCCACCACCACCACCACCACCACAGGGTGAGCCACCACCAAAGAAATCCCATATGACTATGTTGCAGCATCCATTTACCATGATGATATCGGGCCCAACAGGTATGCATATTACATATTATACTTACTTTATAAAATAGTGAACATTTCAATAATGTTATATTCAGAAACTTTAAACATGTAAATTATAGTTTCTGATTCAATAATGAAAAGTGTTTTTTTTTCAGCATGTGGGAAGACAACAGTTGTCAAAGATTTGTTGCAGCATCATAGCATTAGGATCCAGCCCGGTGTTCAAAGAATAGTATGGCTTTACAAGAGATGGCAGCCATTATACACTGTGATTCAACGCTCAGTTTTACTAAAAGTAGAGTTTATTCAAGGCATCCCTGTGAATTTAGAAGATGACGATTTCTTTGATCCCAAACTCAACAACTTGCTCGTTTTGGACGACCTGTTTAGTGAAGCTGGCAAAGATAAACGCATAACCGACCTTTTTACTGAAGGATCCCATCATAGATCGTTATCAGTGATTTCTATCAACCAGAACTTGTTTGGAAACCAGGACCCCACACAAAGGAGAAATTGCCATTATATAGTACTGTTTAACAACCCTGTAGATCGACAATCCGTCATGACTTTTGCTAGACAGATGTACCCGGGTCATAGTGACCGATTCATGACAACTTTTAATAAAGCTACCAAGTACCCTTATGGGTATATGTTAGTTGACTTAAAGCCATTTACGTTAGACACAGACAGGCTTAAACATGACGTCACGTGGGTAGGGCAAGGTACAGCACCTATAAAAGAAGAGCTGATCTGCCCTAATGCTCATTCGCCAGTTGAAACTCAAACAGCGCACATCGGAGAAAGAAATAATCCAGTAGAAGAAAATAATCAAGCTGAAGAATCGTTTAACCTATTTGGAAACATGACTGATAAAGGACATGCATGCAACGATTGTGGGCTATTGTTCGACACAACGCACGATGTGCAACGACATATCAAACGTGGGGCGTGTCCGGAGAATGAAGAGCCAGTGGCTAAAAATAGGAAGCTACAAGATAGTGACAGCGATGAACCTGTTTTAAAAATGAGAAAACACGGACATTTTGACAGCTATGAAGATGTTGATGATAACGAAAGCTACCTGAAGCTTTGGGAAAGGGCCAAAGTTAGGGGAGAAGAAAAATATATCCAAATATACGATCAATGTATCGCCAAAAGAGATACAGAAGAGGATGCTAAACAGTTGGCTGAAGAACGTATGGAGTATTATGACCAACATAACTTCATAGAATTGTACCACGAACTACTAGAAGGTTACATACTTCCATTAGGGGCAAGTAACCTACACCGAAATATCGTGTCCGAAATCGATTCGTTGCGTATAAATGGTGTCAGTCTAACTTCGGCACTAAAACGAGTCCTGCGCAAACATAAGTCCCAATTCAATGATTTATTTGATATGTCCGAGGACGAAGACAGTAATAACGAAAGTGAAGATGAAAGCAGCGATGCTGAGGAGCAATAAGTATGTGTCGCAGAGACATATAACTTCATTTGTATATAAGCCATAGACGTGTGCAGACATGGTTCCGTGGGAGAATTATTTAAAAACAATATATTATGACCCTAAACATTCAGCTGGTTTTGCCGGACCACAAAAGCTGTACAGAGTGGTGAAACATGAAGGAAAATTCAATATTGGCATGTACAGAATACGAAAATTCTTGCATGATCAAGAATCATACAATCTTCATAATCCTGTGCGAAGACGCTTTCAACGGAATCATGTCGTCAGTACGGGAACAGACGATTTATGGATGGCTGATCTTATCGATATGGTGAATTATGCCAAATACAACCAGGGCTATAAGTACATCTTGTTAGTCATAGACACCTTTTCCAAATACGTGTGGTTGCAGCCGTTAAAATACAAAACGGGTGAAAAGGCGGAGGAAGCATTCCAGGAAATATTTACCACATCGGACAGATTGCCAACTAAGCTGGTCACTGATAAAGGTACTTAGTCACTCATGTGTGTACATATCTACTTTCCATTTTAGTTGTAATATAGTTGCAAAATGTAAAATTCACTCTGTGTATATAAATATTTCAATGTTGGGTTAAGTATACATACTACATGCATCGACTTTCTATTTACAGGCCAAGAGTTTAAAGCGCAGACAGTTCAAGCCTTGATGAAAAAAGAAGAAGTACATTACTTCCCGACTCAAAATGAAACCAAAGCATCGACATTTTGACCATAAAGACTCGATTAAACCGTTACTTTACCCACAAGGACGGCTACAGCTATATATCTGTGTTACAAGACATTGCTGATAATTACAACCATACGTATCACAGAACTATTGGAATGACACCTGCCGATGTCACAGACATCAATCAAGAGGAAGCGCGACTAGCAACCTATTTTGCCCAAAATCGAAAAGCAGCAAGATCAACTGAGAAACTAAAGCCGTTCAAATTTAAAATCGGTGACTTTGTCCGTATCAGTCATCTGAAAAACATGTTTCCTCGAGCGTATGATCAAACATACTCGGGGGAAGTGTTTGTGATCGCCAAACGTTACCACAGAGCAACATTACCGATCTACAGGCTGCGTGACTTACAAAGGGAAGATATTAAAGGAACATTCTATCAAAGCGAATTACAGAAAATAAACATTGATCCCAATCAGACGTGGAAAGTGGAAACGGTGCTTAAAAGCCGAGGCAAAGGACGAAATAAACAATCATTTGTCAAGTGGAAATACTACCCGCGTAAATTTAACAGCTGGATAAAAGCCATTGATTTGAAGTGAACTATATGCACATTTTGTAAACTATCAGTGTTAAAAATAAATATGATGTAGATCTATATTATGTTGTCAATGAATATATTAATTGTAAATAATTTGTGAAATATGTGTATAGTATTGTTAATAAATATGTGTAAAAAGTACAAGATTGTTTTTACATTTAAATCTATTCAAACCAAGTGTCGTTTTGGTCGTCTGTCCTTTACTACCTAAAATAGCGTCTGGTTTAAATCACAGGTAAATCTTTACCCCGTACAAACTTTATAACCCATGTAAAATAAAGCGTTGTGTTCTCTTTGACGGGTGCTCATTGTAAACTGGTGTAAAATACGTTTGACCCATACTTTGTAATTAATATTCGATGAAACAATCTATCTAACATACTATAAAACAAAATTAATTATGTTTTGAGAAGAACGAGTAATTGAATACGATCGTTCCACATATTATCAACGCAAGGGTTAAAGTACATATAACAGGGCACGCGATACTTATCACCCGATCAAGTTTCGTATCGTCTGCTCTGCATACCAATTAGTTTTAAAATAGAAATATTCGAAATACCTTATTCACTAGGACGGGACAACTCGAGCGGTAAATTTTTCAAATCGTATTGAAAATCTACACAATCTGTATTAAATCGACGATGTCACTGTAAAGCTCGCATGAAAAGAAGTGAAGGCATATTAGATAGCATAAAATTTTAAACAGTTAAGAATGAATTTAATTGGCTGATGGCGACTTGTTTGATAAACATGATATGGCTGGTTAATTGGAAAACAAACTAGTCTAAAAAGAGATTAAATACGATAATATTAATGCATTTTTACACCGAACAACACAGATTATACATCATATCTCAGCTCGTCAGGCTTGACAAACTTCGAATGGGCACGCGACCGCTAATTCGTATCTTCTGTAATGACTAAACATAGATTCTTCGCAGTAATTGAGTGATATAGTTGATGTAGAACTCTCAGTCAGATTTTGTTATTAAAAAAAATAGGTTCGACATTGTATAAAAAATAAAATATAGAAACTGAACACTCACTAAACTACATAAAACAGGTTAATGTCAATGATATAGAACAATTATCATAATATATAACGTTGATACACTATCAGAATTATACAACTCCCTAATTTCTCAAAACGTAAATTAATGTGGTCTTCTACTACCTCTTGTTCCTCCTGATTGACCTCAAAGCTGTATACACCTATTCAAATGATGCCGTCTGTTACCTGTATATTGCGCAACTGATATAAATAAATCAACTGGTTTAATCCGCCGTGGTAAACCTCTAGGAAGCGTTACGCCGCATTAATTCTGATTTTTCCCTAAAAAAACATGACTGTAGTAACACTGTTGATTACTACTCCAACCCCACCATGAACATATAACAATTTCATGTTTTAACCCCATCCCACCCTGAACATATAACAATTTCATGTTTTAACCCCATCCCACCTGACCATTTACCAATTTCATGTTTTACCACCACCCCACCCACCCCACCCTGATCATATAACAATTTCATGTTTTAACCCCACCCCACCCTGACCATATAACAATTTCATGTTTTAACCCCATCCCACCTGACCATTTACCAATTTCATGTTTTAACACCACCCCACCCACCCACCTTGACCATATAACAATTACATGTTTTAACCCCACCCCATCCTGACCATATAACAATTTCATGTTTAAACCCCATCCCACCTGACCATTTACCAATTTCATGTTTTAACCCCACCCCACCCACCCACCTTGACCATATAACAATTACATGTTTTAACCCCACCCCACCCTGAACATATAACAATTTCATGTTTTAACCCCACCCCACCCTGACCGTATAACAATTTCATTTTTTAACCCCACCTCACCCTGAACGTATAACAATTTCATGTTTTAACCCCACCCCACCCCGATCATATAACAATTTCATGTTTTAACCCCACTCCACCCTCACCATATAACAATTTCATGTTTTAACCCCACCCCACGCTCACAATATAACAATTTCATGTATAACCCCACCCCACCCTCACCATATAACAACTTCATGTTTTAACCCCACCCCACCCTCACCATGTAACAATTTCATGTTTTAACCCCACTCCACCCTGACCATATAACAATTTCATGTTTTAGCCCCACCCCACCCTGACCATATAACAATTTCACGTTTTAGCCACATCCCACCCTGACCATATAACAATTTCATGTTTTAGCCCCACCCCACCCTGACCATCTAACAATTTCACGTTTTAACACCACCCAACCCTGACCATATAACAATTTCATGTTTTAACCCCACCCCACCCTCACCATATAACAATTTCATGTTTTAGCCCCACCCCACCCTCACCATGTAAAAATTTCATGTTTTAACCCCACCCCACCCTGACCATATAACAATTTCATGTTTTAGCCCCACCCCACCCTGACCATATAACAATCTCACGTTTTAGCCCCATCCCACCCTGAACATATAACAATTTCATGTTTTAGCCCCACCCCACCATGACCATATAACAATTTCACGTTTTAACCCCACCCCACCCTGACCATATAACAATTTCATGTTTTAACCCCACCCACCCTGACCATATAACAATTTCATGTTTTAACCCCACCCACCCTCACCATATAACAATTCCATGTTTTAACCCCACCCCACCATGACCATATAACAATTCCATGTTTTAACCCCACCCAACCCTGACCATATAACAATTTCATGTTTTAACCCCACCCAACCCTGACCATATAACAATTTCATGTTTTAACCCCACCCCACCCTCACCATATAACAATTTCATGTTTTAACCCCACCCCGTCCTGACCATATAACAATTTCATGTTTTAACCCCACCCCACTCTGAACATATAACAATTTCATGTTTTAACCCCATCCTGAACATATAACAATTTCATGTTTTAACCCCACCCCACCCTGAACATATAACAATTTAATATTTAAACCCCACTCCACCCTGAACATATAACAATTTCATGTTTTAACCCCACCCCACCCTGAACATATAACAATTTCATGTTTTAACCCAACCCTACCCTGAACATATAACAATTTCATGTTTTAACCCCACCCCGTCCAGACCATATTACAATTTCATGTTTTAACCCCACCCCACCCTGACCATATAACACTTCCATGTTTTATCCCACCCCACCCTGACCATATAACAATTCCATGTTTTAACCCCACCCCACCCTGACCATATAACAATTCCATGTTTTAACCCCACCCAACTCTGACCATATAACAATTCCGTGTTTTAACCCCACCCCACCCTGACAATATAACAATTCCATGTTTTAACCCCATCCCACCCTGACCATATAACAATTTCATGTTTCAACCCCACCTTGACCATATAACAATTTCATGTTTTAACCCCACCCCACCCTGACAATATAACAATTCCATGTTTTAACCCCACCCCACCCTGACCATATAACAATTCCATGTTTTAACCTCACCCCACCCTGACCATTTAACAATTCCATGTTTTAACCCCACCCCACCCTGACCATATAACAATTTCATGTTTTAACCCCACCCCACCCTGACCATATAACAATTCCATGTTTTAATCCCACCTCACACTGACCATATAACAATTCCATGTTTTAACCCCACCCCACCCTGACCATATAACAATTCCATGTTTTAACCCCACCCCACATTGACCATATAACAATTCCATGTTTTAACCCCACCCCACCTTGACCATATAACAATTTCATGTTTTAACCCCACCCCACCCTGAACATATAACATGTTTTAATCCCACCCTGAACATATAAGAATTTCATGTTTTAACCCCACCCCATCCTCACCATATAACAATTTCATGTTTTAACCCCACCCCATCATGACCATATAACAATTCCATGTTTTAACCCCACCCAACCCTGACCATATAACAATTTCATGTTTTAATCCCACCCCACACTGACCATATAACAATTTCATGTTTTAACCCCACCCCGTCCTGACCATATAACAATTTCATGTTTTAACCCAACCCCACCCTGAACATATAACAATTTCATGTTTTAACCCAATCCTGAACATATAAGAATTTCATGTTTTAGCCCCACCCCCACCCTACCCTGAACATATAAGAATTTAATATTTTAACCCCACTCCACCCTGAACATATAACAATTCCATGTTTTAACCCCACCCAACCCTGACCATATAACAATTTCATGTTTTAATCCCACCCCACACTGACCATATAACAATTTCATGTTTTAACCCCACCCCGTCCTGACCATATAACAATTTCATGTTTTAACCCCACCCCACCCTGAACATATAACAATTTCATGTTTTAACCCAACCCAACCCTGAACATATAACAATTTCATGTTTTAACCCCACCCCACCCTCACCATATAACAATTCCATGTTTTAATCCCACCCCACCATGACCATATAACAATTCCATGTTTTAACCCCTGCCAACCCTGACCATATAACAATCTCATGTTTTAATCCCACCCCACCCTGACCATATAACAATTTCATGTTTTAACCCCACCCCGTCCTGACCATATAACAATTTCATGTTTTAACCCCACCCCACCCTGAACATATAAGAATTTCATGTTTTAACCCCATCCTGAACATATAAGAATTTCATGTTTTAACCCCACCCCAACCTACCCTGAACATATAAGAATTTAATATTTTAACCCCACTCCACCCTGAACATATAACAATTTTATGTTTTAACCCCACCCCACCCTGAACATATAACAATTTCATGTTTTAACCCAACCCCACCCTGAACATATAACAATTTCATGTTTTAACACCACCCCACCAAGACCATATAACAATTTCATGTTTTAACCAAACCCCACCCTGACCATATAACAATTCCATGTTTTAACCCACCCCACCCTGACCATATAACAATTCCATGTTTTAACCCCACCCCACCTTGACCATATAACAATTCCATGTTTTAACCCCACCCCACCCTGACCATATAACAATTCCATGTTTTAACCCCACCCCACCCTGACCATATAACAATTTCATGTTTTAAACCCACCCCACCCTGAACATATAACATGTTTTAACCCCACCCTTAACATATAACAATTTCATGTTTTAACCCCACCCCACACTTAACAAATAACAATTTCATGTTTTAACCCCACCCTTAACATATATCAATTTCAAGTTTTAACCCCACCCCACTCTGAACATATAACAATTTCATGTTTTAATCCCACCCTGAACATATAACAATTTCATGTTTTAACCCCACCCCACCCTGACCATATAACAATTTGATGTTTTAACCCCACCCCACCCTGAACATATAACATGTTTTAACCCCACCCCACCCTGAACATATAACAATTTCATGTTTTAACCCCACCCCATCCTGAACATATAACAATTCCATGTTTTAACCCCACCACACCCTGGCACTCTGGCATTACTATAAAAGATAAACATGGCGTTATGGCATATATCATGTACATGGCTTTATAGCTTACAATATAATAAAAGTATAATATAAATCTGTTTTCTTTTGTTTTGTTTTATTTTTTTGTTTTATTTATATAGCTAAATTAGGTACTAACCCTAGCCTCTAGACTCTAGGATATATTCCTGTTTTCTAGTTCATACTGACACACAAGTGTCCAATATCCAACAATTTCACACTGATCCTGATCACACACTTATAACAGTTCTGGACTTCTGGAAAGTTCGCTCTCTTAGCGGTGGAAGCCATCGCATCAGCATCGAATCATGGTTGATCGTGTTTAACACCTCTGAATACATCCTACTGGTTCTTCTTTCCATCTCCTATTACGGCAGCAAATACGGGTCTAATCTTACGTCTGTATACGGTCTTAGCAATTTCATGTTTTAACACCCACCCCACCCTGAACATATAACAATTTCGTGTTTTCACCCCACCATGACCATATGATAATTTCATGTTTTAACCCCACCCCACCCTGACCATATAACAATTTCATGTTTTAACCCAACCCCACCCTGACCATATAACAAATTCATGTCTTAACCCCACCCCACCCTGACCATATAACAATTTCATGTTTTAACCCCACCCCAACCAGACCATATAACAATTTCATGTTTCAACCCCACCGCACCCTGACCATATAACAATTTCATGTTTTAACACCACCCCACCCTGACAATATAACAATTTCATGTTTTAACCCCACCCCACCCTGAACATATAACAATTTCATGTTTTAACTCCACCCCACCCTGACCATATAACAATTTCATGTTTTAACCCCACTCCACCCTGACCATATAACAATTTGATGTTTTAACCCCACCCCACCCTGAAAATATAACAATTTCATGTTTTAACCCCACCCCACCCTGATCATATAACAATTTCATGTTTTAACCCAACTCCACCCTGAACATATAACAATTTCATGTTTTAACCCCACCCCTCCCTGGCCATATAACAATTTCATGTTTTAACCTCATCCCACCCTGACCATATAACAATTTCATATTTGAACCCCACCCAACCCTGACCATATAACAATTTCTTGTTTTAACCCCACCCAACCCTGAACATATAACAATTTCATGTTTTAACCCCATCCCACCCTCACCATATAACAATTTCATGTTTAAACACCACCCCACCCTCACCATATAACAATTTCATGTCTTAACCCCACCCCACCCTCACCATATAACAATTTCATGTCTTAATCCCACCCCACCAACACCATATAACAATTTCATGTCTTAACCACACCCCACCCTGAACATATAACAATTTCATGTCTTAACCCCACCCCACCCTGAACATATAACAATTTCATGTCTTAACCCGACCCCACCCTGAACACATAACAATTTCATGTCTTAACCCCACCCCAACCTGAACATATAACAATTTCATGTCTTAACGCCACCCCACCCTGAACATATAACAATTTCATGTCTTAACCCCACCCAACCCTGACCATATAACAATTTCAAGTCTTAACCCCACCCCACCCTGACCATATAACAATTTCAAGTTTTAACCCCACCCCACCCTGAACATATAACAATATCATGTTTTAATCCCACCCCATCCTGACCATATAACAATTTCATGTTTTAACCCCACCCCACCATGAACATATAACAATTTCATGTTTTAACCCCATCCCACCCTGAACATACAATTTCATGTTATAACCCCACCCCACCATGAACATATAACAATTTCATGTTTTAACCACATCCCACCCAAAACATATAACAATTTCATGTTTTAACCCCACCCCACCATGACCATATAACAATTTCATGTTTTAACCTCATCCCACACTGACCATATAACAATTTCATATTTGAACCCCACCCAACCCTGACCATATAACAATTTCTTGTTTTAACCCCACCCAACCCTGAACATATAACAATTTCATGTTTTAACCCCATCCCACCCTCACTATATAACAATTTCATGTTTTAACACCACCCCACCCTCACCATATAACAATTTCATGTCTTAACCCCACCCCACCCTCACCATATAACAATTTCATGTCTTAATCCCACCCCACCAACACCATATAACAATTTCATGTCTTAACCACACCCCACCCTGAACATATAACAATTTCATGTCTTAACCCCACCCCACCCTGAACATATAACAATTTCATGTCTTAACCCGACCCCACCCTGAACACATAACAATTTCATGTCTTAACCCCACCCCAACCTGAACATATAACAATTTCATGTCTTAACGCCACCCCACCCTGAACATATAACAATTTCATGTCTTAACCCCACCCAACCCTGACCATATAACAATTTCAAGTCTTAACCCCACCCCACCCTGACCATATAACAATTTCAAGTTTTAACCCCACCCCACCCTGAACATATAACAATATCATGTTTTAATCCCACCCCACCCTGACCATATAACAATTTCATGTTTTAACCCCACCCCACCATGAACATATAACAATTTCATGTTTTAACCCCATCCCACCCTGAACATACAATTTCATGTTATAACCCCACCCCACCATGAACATATAACAATTTCATGTTTTAACCACATCCCACACAAAACATATAACAATTTCATGTTTTAACCCCACCCCACCATGACCATATAACAATTTCATGTTTTAACCCCACCCCACCCTGACCATATAACAATTTCATGTTTTAACCCAACCCCACCCTGACCATATAACAATTTCATGTTTTAACTCCACCCCACCCTGACCATATAATAATTTCATGTTTTAACCCAACCCCATCTTGACCATATAACATGTTTTAACCCCACCCCACCCTGAACATATAACAATTTCATGTTTTAACCCCACCCCACATTGACCATATAACAATTCCATGTTTTAAACCCAATCCACCCTGAACATATAACAATTCCATGTTTAAACCCCACCCCACCCTGACCATATAACAATTTCATGTTTTAACCCCACCCCACCCTGACCATATAACAATTTCATGTTTTAACCCCACCACACCCTGAACATATAACAATTTCATGTTTTAACCTCACCCAACCCTGACTATATAACAATTTAATGTTTTAACCCCACCCCACCCTGAACATATAACAATTTTATGTTTTAACCCCACCCAACCCTGACCATGTAACAATTTCATGTTTTAACCCCACCCCACCCTGACCATCTAACAATTTCATGTTTTAACCCCACCCCACCCTGACCATATAATAATTTCATGTTTTAACCCCACCCCACCCTGACCATATAACAATTTCATGTTTTAACCCCTTCCCACCCTGACCATATAACAATTCCATGTTTTAACCCCACCCCACCCTGAACATATAACAATTCCATGTTTTAACCCCACCCCACCACACCCTGACAATATAACAATTACATGTTTTAACCCCACCCAACCCTGAAAATATATCATTGCCATGTTTTAACCCCACCCCACCCTGACCATATAACAATTCCATGTTTTAACCCCACTCCACCATGAACATATAACAATTTCTTGTTTTAACCACACCCCACCCTGGCCATATAACAATTCCATGTTTTAACCCCACCCTACCCTGACCATATAACAATTCCATGTTTAAACCCCACCCCACCCTGAACATATAACAATTTCATGTTTTAATCCCACCCTGAACATATAACAATTTCATGTTTTAACCCCACCCCACTCTGACCATATAACAATTTCATGTTTTAACCCCACCCCACCCTGAACATATAACAATTTCATGTTTTAACCCCACCCCACCCTGAACATATAACATGTTTTAACCCCACCCCACCCTGAACATATAACAATTTCATGTTTTAACCCCACCCCATCCTGAACATATAACAATTCCATGTTTTAACCCCACCTCACCCTGGCACTCTGGCATTACTATAAAAGATAAACATGGCGTTATGGCATATATCATGTACATGGCTTTATAGCTTACAATATAATAAAAGTATAATATAAATCTGTTTTGTTTTGTTTTGTTTTATTTTTTTGTTTTATTTACATAGCTAAATTAGGTACTAACCCTAGCCTCTAGACTCTAGGATATATTCCTGTTTTCTAGTTTATACTGACACACAAGTGTCCAATATCCAACAATTTCACACTGATCCTGATCACACACTTATAACAGTTCTGGATTGCGTTTCACAAAAACACTTACGACAAAAATCGTCATAAACGTAAACCAACAGATATTCATATTATTTTCAATTTTCATCCAAATGAAACCAAGTTGGCTCAAATCATGCAGAAAGTTACATATTTTCTGAAAACACAATCATTTTAAATGTCATTCAAAATTTGAACACACAAATGAGATATTGTCAAATTGACTTACGTCGATTTATATCATAAGGTTTTTTGAGAAACGCAGCCCTGGACTTCTGGAAAGTTCGCTCTCTTAGCGGTGGAAGCCATCGCATCAGCATCGAACCATGGTTGATCGTGTTTAACACCTCTGAATACATCCCACTGGTTCTTCTTTCCATCTCCTATTACGGCAGCAAATACGGGTCTAATCTTACGTCTGTATACGGTCTTAGCAGGGTTCAATCTAATAAACTTGGTATTGCTGGAAGCCATAATGTTCGCTCTACCACCTGCGCTATCCGTAATGGTCGTATCATCCGAGTCATATCTACTCCAAATCATCGGTCTGCTATAGTTAAGTTCATTCTGGTCTCCGGAGTCTTTAATCCAATAGTTATACTAACAAGATAAAAATTTAACCTTTTCGTACTGAACACATTGGTTCTGGAATGGTATCCGAATAAATACATCGTCTAACATCGAGGTTATGTTTGTATAACCTATTCATGGTCATTCCCTTCCGTCCTCGCCCAAATCGGTATCTCCGACGGTAAGGTATCATGGGTTGTCTCCTCCTATACATAGTCCTCCTACGTTTAACACCTCGGTAACCCCCATATCGGGTCATACGTCGTAAATAACCACCTCTGTAAGTTCTCTTATAATAAACCATGTTAACACTAAGGCATCCAAATGAAAATGAAGGTGTGTGTGTGTGTATAAGTTTTTATTTATCCTCGCGCTTTGAACAAGTCATTTTGGCGAGCAGGATAGGATGATTATTAAAAATTAAAAGATGATTACACATTTCTGTGATGATTAATGTATGATGAATGGAGATGATTCACATAATAAGTCGTGTCTATATTCAACTTTGAAGTTTATTATTAAATGAGTTGTTTAATACTACAACTATTTTATATTTTTGGATTCGGTGCTTACTGATTACTAACATTGTTTATACTCATGATATTTTTAAATTTGTTGATTGACGACCAAAGTATAGATTAATCAACTAAGAATATTATTATTTCTTTTTGTATTTGCCGATTGCAGCCATATATTACTTATTAGTGCATGTATTTGATTAATTTAAATAAGGTGCACTTATGGTTGTTCACCAATATTTTAAGTTAAACAACGCTGCTCATAGCGCAAATTGTTTTGCTTATATCGTCAGCGATATTCAACCTAACTATAAACCTTAGATAAAAATTTAATTCTATCCAAGATGTTATCTGTACACATTAATTGTGTGTGATTACAATGGTAAAGTAAAAGTACTTATCTTATGTAACCATGTATCCAGCGTACCACCAATAATTGTCAATAGTAAACCATCAACAAATTATGGTGTGCCGTAAAACCCCAATCATAGTGTTTGATGGTATAAATGAACTGACCTAAATAGTTTGGCTGCAATGGAATTCATGGGATGTCTTATTTTTGTACATATTTTAATTGTCACAGCTATTTATCATGCTATTTGTATATATTTGTAGTATCAGCTGAAGAGGGTATTATCCATCAGCATATCGCACGTTATTTAAAAACTGACCAGTCACTGTTAATCGTACCATTCTGCATCAATAATGGTAAAGAATGGTTTAAGAGTGTGTTAAAATAAAGTGACGTTAAACTGTGAAATATGTATAATAGGGCACCCGGCAGCTCGCGCATACCTTAAAAGCGCCAATAATAAAAAATATTTTAAGAAATCCGATATCATCTCAGATCAGATCTGAAATGAACTGATTAACAGTAATTGGTCCCAAATATTTAGAATAAAAAATAGTCTTGTGTAACTCTATACTGAATATCAGGGTGGTAGTAACCATAATATTCCCTACAACCGCACTCATTAGTGTATATTGAGTGCGATGAGCCATATAATCCCGTACCAACGGGTACGTTATTATTTATATGCTATGTATTGCATAGTGTTTACATATTAAATGACTGTATAATTTATATATGATTTTTTAGATGTATAATCATATAATTAATTATAAACATGTTAATTTCATGTTCATATCAATTGTATAAAAGTGTATTTATGCCATACATTTGGCAAGATTCATCTCACGGTTATTGTTTTCCATCTACAACTATGGATAATACAATTATTTTGATTTGTCGAAGCTATTTGTTATCTTGGCGCTGATTGGCCGAATTTCAATCCGATTTTCGCTTCAAGCTCAATGCATTGAAAAACGGCCAATCAGCAGCAAGTACCGTGAAATCCACTGATTGGATGGATTTCAATCCGGTATATAAGTCAAGCTCGACAGTTTTTAAAATGTACTAGATTCTGACATACACTACAATACAGATGCCTTCCTTGCGGTCGGCGCTCTGCACTGGAGATGTATGTCAGGCTAGTAAATGTAAATATTATATTTGTAGGGCCGTGAGATGAGTAATAGTAATTCACTGGTGTATCCAGTGAGTTTGGATGGAGTTACACAGAATACCTATAAAAGTATGCGATATGGGATAACAGGCTGTCACTCTGGTGCAGAAATATCATATTAAAACAAGATGCATGTAAAAAGTTGCAAAAAATATTTTGAAAAACTTCCTATTCCCTGTTTTACTTAAACGGCCCAGTTTAGGGTATTGTTAAAATAGTATATTATTATTATAATAAAATTTGTACAGTATGTACATTATATTTACAATAAAATATCTTATACCTCTGCACCAGATGGGCTGCCTGCCTCCACTTGAGCTTATATTGGCTCAAGCCTAATGAATAATATTAGTTTTGTTTTTCCACTAGGGTCGGGGGCCCTACATGTTATATCATTCCCCATCTTTGTCGCACTGAGCCAAGTTCCCAGGTAATGTATGATGTATCACCTGTTCCAGGGTCAGCCATTATTATATTTATTAATGATTATTTAAGATTATGTATAAATTTTATTATTTATTTACCCCTTTCTAGTTAAACAACTAGTACTCTGGGGACTTAAATAAAAAAAAGATCAAAATAACTCTTGTTTTGCATTTAAAATATGCAAATTTATTCATAATTTAAAAGATTGATTGGTTAATTGCTAAATATAAGCAATAAAAAACCAACAACATAAAGGTATTGAAAACATTTCAATACAGTGTATTCAATTATATGACCTTTCATTGAATATTATTATTTTTAAACTTTATTAGAAGCAAGTATGATAAATATGATGCTTGAAACCAAAATAAAAAATATGTTCACAAGGCTTGGTAGTGGGGTGAAGGTTAAAATCACAACCCAGGCCACATATAAATATATGTGGACTGCATTGTGATATCCAACCCGTCCCCCACTAAAAGAACAGTACACAGAACACCTGTCATCTGTGATAAATTAATCAAGCCATGTAAATTATTGTTGTTTTGGCTGACCACATGGAAAGCTAGGGAGGTGGGTAAATGTATTAGGGCTGTGCTACATCTATTATATTTTGTCTGACATTTCAAAGTCAATGATGTAGCACTCCAGTGCCCTAAATACTGAGGTTCTGACTGCCTTGCTGGGATTCAAAATGTTTGTTATATTAAATTCCAAACTGTGACCAGCAAGTGCAGTCTTAAGTTTGGTTCTGTGAACCCCGTGAATTGGACAGTCTAGCAGAAAATAATTTGTTGTGTATTTTACCTTGCACCGGGTGCAATCTCTCCCTTGTTTTATAATAAATATTGCCCTTTATTTCCTGGCAGGAGATTGACACCCAATCTCAGACGGGTAATGCATTTATCTATTTTCTTATTGTTAGAGTAGTTTGTTGGCCGTCTGAAATTTACCGAGGTTCTAGGAAACGTTTGTTTGAAAGTTTTATTTTTAATATAATTAGTCCATTTTTTTTTTACATGTTTCCTGTATAAAGAGTATACCTCGGTAGATGCAAGGGGTATTGAATTAGATATATTTGTGTATTGTAATGCATCTTTAGCCGCCCTGTCAGCTTCTTCATTTCCTGATATATCTACATGTGCTGGACACCATTCCATTGTGACCTGTAATCCTAAGTCAAGGCACTGGTTATATTGAGAGAAGATTTTTGCCAAAAGATCAGGCCTTGATCTGCTATTATTGTTTTTAATTGATGTTAAAGCTGAAAGAGAATCCGAAAGGATAGCAGTTTTTGTTGGTTTATTTTCTAGTATCCAGCACATAGATTTTTGAATCGCGACCAGTTCAGCTGTGTATATTGACAAATTGTTGCTGAGTCTCTCAGAATACTGTATCTGAAGGGACGGAATGACATATGCAGCTGCAACTTTCCCGTCCTCGGGATTTTTACTACCATCAGTGTAAATTTGTGTATGTTCAGCATAATGCCGGTCAATATGGTTTGCCGTAATGGATCTTATAAGTGCTGGCAAATCATTTTTATTGAACTCGGCGGTTAGAGATAACCTAATATCAGGATTTTTGAGCGTCCAGGGCGATTGTAATTTAGGTCTAAAATATGCTAGACTGACATTATTGAGACCGTACTCCTCCACCAAGTCCTGGGTATGAGCCCCGAAAGGAAGCGAAACATGGGCTTTTTTTGTATATTTTGACTTGATGTAGTAGCCGGTCCCAATGAGCTTGTTCACAGGGTTCCCCTCCTTCCTAGTTTGAGCCCTGGCCTAGTACTTGACTGACTGTTCTTCCCGTCTCAACTTAAGTGGGATGATTCCCGCCTCCGCTTCCAATATATGGCCCGGTGTGGAATGGAGCGCTCTGAGGGCTAGCTTTAGGGCCTTATTTTGAATGATATCTAATTTTTTAAGTATTGAAGGGGGTGCACAAGAATAGATTTGAGCCCCATAGTCTATTTTTGGACGTATGAGAGACTTATATAGAAGTAAGAGGCTATTTTTATCAGAGCCAAAATCTGTACCTCTTAGCATTCTCATCAAATTTAAGTCTTTCTCACACCTGATCATGATGTCCTTTATGTGACAGTGAAAATTTAGTTTCCTATCTAGAAGCATGCCTAAAAATTTTATGATTTTTTTGAATATGATCGGTGTGCCACCTAAGTGTACGTCCAAACTGTGCTGATTTGAATTTCCAAAAATAATACCCACTGTTTTAGTCTGACTAATTTTAAACCCCCATTCTTTGGCCCATCCCCATATTAGGTCAAGTCCTGTTTGAGCTCTAGTTTGTAACAGGTGTAAGTTGACCCCTTTTAGCCATGTGCCAGAATCATCAGCAAATTGACTGGTAACCATGCCTGTCCCCTCTAGTGTAGCAGGCAAATCATTTATTAATATTGAAAAGAGTAGAGGGGATAATAATATCCCCTTGTGGGGTTCCTCTGTCTGTTGATTCAGGATCTGAGAGGGACCCCCCTACTTTAACTTGAATTTTGCGGCCCTCTAGGAAGTTCCTCAGATATAGGTAGCAGTTTCCTGTTATACCATGTTCTTTAAGTTTATATAAGACGCCTGTGTGCCAGGTTAAATCAAAAGCTGCTTGTAGGTCTAAAAAGATGGCTAGGACTGAGTGTCCCCTATTTTTTGCTGAATTTACGTCATGTTGCAGACGTGCGAGCTGGTCCAAAGTGCTCCTCCCCTTTCTAAAGCCAGATTGAAAGGGGTTGATTATATTTTTTGATTCAAGCAGATGTTCTAATCTTGCCTTTACCATCCCCTCCATTAATTTGCCAGGATGGGAGGTAAGGCTAATTGGTCTATATGATTGAGGTTCATTTGGGTTTTTCCCTTGTTTTAATAATGGGATAACACAAGCCTGCTTCCACGCTATTGGGTATACACCACCATTCCACACCTGGTCATACAGTTCAAGCCATAATTCCAGTGCTGAACTGGGCATATGCTTGAACATTTGATAAGATAAATTATCCAGTCCCGAGGCGGAATTTTTCCTGCTTTCTATTATTGATCTTAATTCAAAAATTGAGAAGCTATTATTCAATGATGACCTGTTGATTTCTGGGGTATCTAAATGATTTTTATACAGTGATTCAAATTTTTTTTGGTAATTTAAAGTATCAATGTCTACATTTGATTCACTGCTAGCTTTAGAGTAGTGCTTAACTAAAAAGTTAGCTTTTTCTACTTCTGTGACCGCTAAAGCTGTATTTTTTTTAAGTAATGGAATTGGGCGATGCAAATTTCCTTTAATTCTGCGGATTTTAGTCCAAAAGTCTTTAGAGTTTGAGTCTTTATGTATGCAATTCTCGCAGAATTCTTCCCAGTTAAGCTTTTTAGCGTTGTAGATGACATTTTTTGCTTCTCGTTCGGCTTCCTTGTAATCATATAGATTACCTAGACAAGGGTGCCGCTTTAGTTTATTTAATGTTTTTTCCGCCCATTTATAGCATTTTGGCAGGTTTCATTCCACCACGGGACATTTTTGCCTTTTTTTTGTTTTGGATTGGAGACGGGGATACATTGTTGTGCAATCAGTAGGAATCTCTCAGATAAGTTTTTATTAAAAATATTGACATCATCAGAGTGGACCTCATCTAGGGTTATCTCACTGCATTTACTATCAAATAGATCCCAGTCTGCTTTTTCAAATTTAAATTTTGGATTTATATCATTTTTCTCTGGCATTTTTGAATTTTGATTTTTTATTGTTGTGCAGATTGGGTATTGGTCAGATCCCAGATTGTCATCATGTACCCACCAGGTTGAAATAGCCGAAAATTTGGGACTAGTAAAAGTTAGATCAATACAGGAGCCCTTGCCTGAGCCCTGGTCTACTCTGGTTATGGAACCGTCATTGAGTAGAACTTTATTACTTTTGCCCGCCCATTCCAAAACATCCCTCCCTTGACGGTTCGCGTATGGAGATCCCCACGGGGGGTGGTGTGCGTTGAAATCTCCATGTATGATACAGTCCCTAAGTTCATCCTCGGCGTTTAGAGATGAACTTATATGGTCTAAAGCCTCCAGATCACACCCCCTGGAGTATAAATTAATGAGAATGAAGGGGTATCTCCCTAGATGAACTCTAAACACTTGAGATTCAAGTGCATAGTTCCCCAGATGGTCTTGGGGATCATCCACTCTGATTTCCTCATAGTTGATATTGTTTTTAAAATAAACTACCAAGCCTCCACACGTATTATTACGTGTGTTTTTAAAATATTTGTATTCGGCATGGTAGCCAGGGATCTTCCTCTCCTGATTATTTTCAAGTTTGGTTTCTTGCACACAGAGGATATCAACATTAGGGTTTAAATCTAATAGTACCTTAATCTCTGTGTGCCTAAGAGAGGTCAGTCCCTGTGAATTAAAAGATATAACCGTGATCTCCCTATTGAAAGCAGATGTTACTATTCAGACGGTTTCGAACAGCCAGTGCCTTGTGTCGTGGGGACTGAGACAGTATTTTTTGGGGGTTTTGGACTGTCTCAGTATACCTGCCACTATGGGGTTTTTTCTAACTATTTCCGTAGGTTGTGCACGTGACGGATTTTGTTTGTATTTGTTTTGTTGTGCGATTCCATTTCCCTTGTCAGTCACACTGGTTTTATTTGTAAGTTTTAAATTGAGATTTGAAATAAATTCTCTTTTTAGATATTCATTTAATCGGTTACCGGTGATTTTAGATTTGTTAAGTATTAATTTTTTAGTTATTTCCACAATCTTATCTAAAGATATTGAGAAATTTTCTGAATTTGTTTCTAAAATGATTGTGGGTTCTTTGTTTATATATTTTACTTCAGTTGCGTTTTTTGACATAGTCACCGGTGAAGTTTGTTGGTAGGTATCTACCAGTGTGACATTTTTTGTCGGGTGGCTGATTACTGGAGCCTCCCCCACCCCTACAAGGTCAGCAAGCGTCACTGTTTCTAAAAAAGAGACATGTTTACTTATATTGCTGTCCCTGTCTGAGTGATAGAAGCTCGAGTGTACTGAAACCAAAGACTCCTCTCCGGTGACATCGAACTCGCTCCCATCACTGACTGAGGTTTCTGAGACCCGAGTCCGTGATGAGCCAATGCTCTCTGTAACCTGAGATGAGTCTGAAATGGAGTAAGGGGTAGATGTATGTTTTATTGGTGTGTTATTTGGTGTGATCATACCCCTTTCTTGTTTAATGCTTATTGATACAGAGGGAGAGCTGGGTTTTTTAACCTTATTATCCTGATTTATCACATTTTTTGACTTTTTAGGTGTGTTCCTAACTATAACACAGTCTGAATTGTCCGACTGTGTTGATTCATTGATTGTGTCTCCCTTTTTATATTTAAATAGCTCACGGGCTCCATTTAATTTTTTTGTTTCTCTAATTAGGTGACCTTTTGGAGTCCTAGAGAATTTTGAAGCTATATTCCCTAAAATTTGAACCTCTGAGGTTTCTGTTTGAATTTTGGGTTCCTGTTTTCCCTTCAACAGGGATCCTGGGGATCCTTGTGAGTCAGCTGATATCATGGAGATCTCTGCTTGTATACAGGTAATAGCACCATGTGGGAGTTTTGGATATCCCATTATATTATTTTGTTTAGGATTAAACCCAGGGCTCTTTCCTACCCTCTCCATTCCTAGATTTAATGGTGTATTTGGTTGCGATGATCTGTTAGTATGAGTGCCGGCATGGACTTCCGTTCTGTGACCCTGTGGGGGAGGAGTGGCGGAACTGGCCAAAAACCTCTTTTCCGCCACATTCCAGGGGATCCCGTCCCTCCGAGCCACCTTTGATATCAAAGTTGCTTTAACAAAGGACGGGCAACCCCTGAATCGCGTAGTGTGCCCACCCCCCCCCCACCCCCACAGTTCGCACAGGTCGGTATACCGAGATACCGGCACTCTCTGATATTGTGTGGTTCCGCGCATCGTGCACACCTGGCTTCAAATTTACAGCCCGAGCTCCCATGTCCGAACCTCTGACAGGCGTAGCACCTAAGCGGGGGCGGTGAGAAGTCTTCCACCTTGAAATATGTAGGTGTTTCGGCCACTTGGACCATCTCAGGCAATGAATTACCTGAGAATGTAATCTTCACCGCCCCCGATAGGTGCCCAAACTTATCCTTCAGCCTGTCGGCCTTGAGGAGCCCTACACACCCACCCGCTTCCGGTAGTATTGGTCGCAGGTGAGAGCAGAGGTCCCCAAGGTCGACCCGCAAGGGTATATTATGTATCACCCCGGCCACTGTATTACCTCCTTGTGGAATATAAGCCACGACTGGTATATTTGACAGGGTGAAGGGTTTTATTTTTAGGATGCCTGTCACAGATTCGGCTGATGCCAGCTCGAGCATGAATGCCCCCGACCTCAGTGGAATGATTTTTTTTAATTTATTGGCCAGCTCCCGGTGAATTGCTTTTGTGAAATTTACTAGGGATATTTTTTCTAATATGGGAGCTGGTCCAGCTGATTTTATGATCAACATGTGTGCCCACGGGTTTTTGGACAGATAATGCATGTCCGTGTGCACCCGAGGTTGATCATGTTGATACGTAACTCTTGGGTTTGTATCATAATTTGAAAAGGTGCCAGGAACATTATTTTGCACCGAATCCATTTGCTAATAAGACTTTTAGAAGTGAATAACAATGACAGTGAACAATAAACATGATCTATATAATTCTGTAATGAGCATGAAGTGATGTTTATAAATACATGAGGATTATGAATATGATTGATATGATGATTGATAAAATATGATGTTTCTTCCTGTTTCCAAAATGACCTGTTCAAAGCTGGGGCAAACAATTCTTAATAGCACTTGTAGTATGTAGTTAATATGTCATAAATATATATGCTGTGTTATTCTAAACTAACAAATTTTGGTGGGGGCAATTTTGATAAACACAGTATGCTAGAGAATGGGTGGGGTGGGGTAAGTCAAAGAAGTAAATATATGTAAACAAAGAAATTGAAATTTTGATATGGCCTAAATAAAATGACAAGACGAGCTGGAGTTTTGGTTCTGGTGATTACCGATATAGTGTATATCCCGCCGTCGATATAGTCAGTTTCTGTTTTCCCTCGTCGGCATAAAGAGTCAAAATTTGAGATTCTAAAACTTTTTGCAATAAAAAATGGCTGCCTCCATTGGCACCGGAACAGGAAGTGTGTGATGATGATGAAGGTGTGTATAGGTTCGCTTCTTTATATACTCTACTATTTATAGCTCATCCAATCATAAGGCTTAAAAAAACGGAGCGCGTAGTTTAAACATCAGCCGATAGTGTAGTAAAGGTGTGTACAGTGAAGTAAAAGTGGGTCACGCGCTAGCTGATTTAAAGGTGTAAAGCCTAATAAAATAAAAACGAGATAACAGGTGGCGTTTCGCTAAATTCTCGTTTTTTGCGGCCTATATAAGATAGTGTGTCGAAGTTGTAGGGTAATACTGTCCAGGGGTACATACAGATGCATATCCAAAAACGGTTAATTGGAATGAAGAAGGTCAACGCGAGGGCAAGATGGGAAGTAGCACGTGGATCGGCGGAATCTAAGAAAGTTTATTGTACAAAAGAAGGCGTTGATATATTCGAAAAGGGTGTACCGTCGCAACAAGGAAAGCGTAAATTGGACATGGTGGAAGCAGTAAAAGACAAACTTGAGGGGATGTCATCAGCTGATATGTTAGAAAAACATGGCGGCGGTATCGTTATGTACTATCGCAAAATTGCTGATTACGCAAAGACTATTCGAGATGAAGAATTTAAACTCAAGCGTATGGGTATCTATAAAGACGTCGATTTAAAAGATTGGCAAAAACAATGCATTGAGATGGTCGAAAAACAAGATAGAAGACAGATACACGTCATCGTCGATACAAATGGCGGAATAGGGAAGACATGGTTAACGGACTGGTTCCTGGCTAATAAAGATGCAGTAGCGTTTGAAAATGGCAAGAGTGCAGATATCAAGTACGCGTATGACGGGCAGCATTATATCATATTTGACTTTGTGAAATCTTCCCAGGACCACATTAATTGGGAAATCGTCGAGTTACTGAAGAACGGTCGATTCCTGAGTACTAAATATGAGAGCAAGATGAAATGTTACAGTCGGGACAACAAGGTCATTATCTTTACAAATAACTATCCGGATGAAGTAAAACTAACAGAAGGAAGAATGCAAGTGTGGATGTACAATGACGATAGTGAGGCACTCTGGCATTACTATAAAAGATAAACATGGCGTTATGGCTTATATCATGTACATGGCTTTATGGCTAACAATATAATAAAAGTACATGTATAATATAAATCTGTATTGTTTTGTTTTATTTATTTTTTGTTTTATTTATATAGCTAAATTAGGTACTAACCCTTGCTTCTAGACTCTAGGATATATTCCTGTTTTCTAGTTTATACTGACACACAAGTGTCCAATATCCAACAATTTCACACTGATCCTGAGCGGTATTCTCAATCACACACTTATAACAGTTCTGGACTTCTGGAAAGTTCGCTCGCTTAGCGGTGAAAGCCATCGCATCAGCATCGAACCATGGTTGGTCGTGTTTAACACCTCTGAATATATCCCACTGGTTCTTCTTTCCATCTCCAATTACGGCAGCAAATACGGGTCTAATCTTACGTCTGTATACGGTCTTAGCAATTTCATGTTTTAACCCCTACCCCACCCTGAACATAGAACAATTTCATGTTTTAACCCCACCCCACCCTGACCATATAACAATTTCATGTTTTAACCCCACCCCACGCTGACCATATAACAATTTCATGTTTTAACCACACCCCACCCTGACCTGTAACAATTTCATGTTTTAACCCAACCCCACCCTGACCATATAACAATTTCATGTTTTAACCCCACCCCACCCTGACCATATAATAATTTCATGTTTTAACCCAACCCCATCCTGACCATATAACATGTTTTAACCCCACCCCACCCTGAACATATAACAATTTCATGTTTTAACCCCACTCCACACTGACCATATAACAATTCCATGTTTTAAACCCACCCCACCCTGAACATATAACAATTCCATGTTTAAACCCCACCCCATCCTGACCATATAACAATTTCATGTTTTAACCCCACCCCACACTGACCATGTAACAATTTCATGTTTAAATCCCACCCCACCCTGAACATCTAACAATTTCATGTTTTAACCTCACCCCACCCTGACCATATAACAATTTCATGTTTTAACCCCACCCCACCCTGAACATATAACAATTTTATGTTTTAACCCCACCCAACCCTGACCATATAACAATTTCATGTTTTAACCCCACCCCACCCTGACCATCTAACAATTTCATGTTTTAACCCCACCCCACCCTGACCATATAATAATTTCATGTTTTAACCCCACCCCACCCTGACCATATAACAATTTCATGTTTTAACCCCTACCCACCCTGACCATATAACAATTCCATGTTTTAATCCCACCCCACCCTGAACATATAACAATTCCATGTTTTAACCCCACCCCACCACACCCTGACAATATAACAATAACATGTTTTAACCCCACACAACCTTGAAAATATATCAATTCCATGTTTTAACCCCACCCCATCCTGACCATATAACAATTCCATGTTTTAACCCCACTCCACCATGAACATATAGCAATTTCTAGTTTTAACCACACCCCACCCTGGCCATATAACAATTCCATGTTTTAACCCCACCCCACCCTGACCATATAACAATTCCATGTTTTAACCCCACCCCACCCTGAACATATAACAATTTCATGTTTTAATCCCACCCTGAACATATAACAATTTCATGTTTTAACCCCACCCCACTCTGACCATATAACAATTTCATGTTTTAACCCCACCCCACCCTGAACATATAACAATTTCATGTTTTAACCCCACCCCACCCTGAACATATAACATGTTTTAACCCCACCCCACCCTGAACATATAACAATTTCATGTTTTAACCCCACCCCATCCTGAACATATAACAAGTCCATGTTTTAACCCCACCACACCCTGGCACTCTGGCATTACTATAAAAGATAAACATGGCGTTATGGCATATATCATGTACATGGCTTTATAGCTTACAATATAATAAAAGTATAATATAAATCTGTTTTGTTTTGTTTTGTTTTATTTTTTTGTTTTATTTACATAGCTAAATTAGGTACTAACCCTAGCCTCTAGACTCTAGGATATATTCCTGTTTTCTAGTTTATACTGACACACAAGTGTCCAATATCCAACAATTTCACACTGATCCTGATCACACACTTATAACAGTTCTGGATTGCGTTTCACAAAAACACTAACGACAAAAATCGTCATAAACGTAAACCAACAGATATTCATATTATTTTCAATTTTCATCCAAATGAAACCAAGTTGGCTCAAATCATGCAGAAAGTTACATATTTTCTGAAAACACAATCATTTTAAATGTCATTCAAAATTTGAACACACAAAGGAGATATCGCCAAATTGACTTACGTCGATTTATATCATAAGTTATTTTGTGAAACGCAGCCCTGGACTTCTGGAAAGTTCGCTCTCTTAGCGGTGGAAGCCATCGCATCAGCATCGAACCATGGTTGATCGTGTTTAACACCTCTGAATACATCCCACTGGTTCTTCTTTCCATCTCCTATTACGGCAGCAAATACGGGTCTAATCTTACGTCTGTATACGGTCTTAGCAGGGTTCAATCTAATAAACTTGGTATTGCTGGAAGCCATAATGTTCGCTCTACCACCTGCGCTATCCGTAATGGTCGTATCATCCGAGTCATATCTACTCCAAATCATCGGTCTGCTATAGTTAAGTTCATTCTGGTCTCCGGAGTCTTTAATCCAATAATTATACTAACAAGATAAAAATTTAACCTTTTCGTACTGAACACATTGGTTCTGGAATGGTATCCGAATAAATACATCGTCTAACATCGAGGTTATGTTTGTATAACCTATTCATGGTCATTCCCTTCCGTCCTCGCCCAAATCGGTATCTCCGACGGTAAGGTATCATGGGTTGTCTCCTCCTATACATAGTCCTCCTACATTTAACACCTCGGTAACTTCCATATCGGGTCATACGTCGTTAATAACCACCTCCGTAAGTTCTTTTATAATAAACCATGTTAACACTAAGGCATCCAAATGAAAATGAAGGTGTGTATAGGTTCGCTTCGTGTGTGTGTGTATAAGTTTTTATTTATCCTCGCGCTTTGAACAAGTCATTTTGGCGAACAGGATAGGATGATTATTAAAAATTAAAAGATGATTACACATTTCTGTGATGATTAATGTATGATGAATGGAGATGATTCACATAATTAGTCGTGTCTATATTCAACTTTGAAGTTTATTATTAACTGAGTTGTTTAATACTACAACTATTTTATATTTTTGGATTCGGTGCTTATTGATTTCTAACATTGTTTATATTCATGATATTTTTAAATTTGTAGATTGACGACCAAAGTGTAGATTAATCAACTAAGAATATTATTATTTCTTTTTGTATTTACCGATTGCAGCCATATATTACTTATTAGTGCATGTAATTGATTAATTTAAATAAGGTGCACTTATGGTTGTTCACCAATATTTTAAGTTAAACAACGCTGCTCATAGCGCAAATTGTTTTGCTTATATCGTCAGCGATATTCAACCTAACTATCAACCTTAGATAAAAATTTAATTCTATCCAAGATGTTATCTGAGCACATTAATTGTGTGTGATTACAATTAGGTTCGCTTCTTTATATACTCTACTATTTATAGCTCATCCAATCATAAGGCTTAAAAAAACGGAGCGCGTAGTTTAAACATCAGCCGATAGTGTAGTAAAGGTGAGTACAGTGAAGTAAAAGTGGGTCACGCGCTAGCTGATTTAAAGGTGTAAAGCCTAATAAAATAAAAACGAGATAACAGGTGGCGTTTCGCTAAATTCTCGTTTTTTTCGGGCTATATAAGATAGTGTGTCGAAGTTGTAGGGTAATACTGTCCAAGGGTACATACAGATGCATATCCAAAAACGGTTAATTGGAATGAAGAAGGTCAACGCGAGGGCAAGATGGGAAGTAGCACGTGGATAGGCGGAATCTAATAAAGTTTATTGTACAAAAGAAGGCGTTGATATATTCGAAAAGGGTGTACCGTCGCAACAAGGAAAGCGTAAATTGGACATGGCGGAAGCAGTAAAAGACAAACTTGAGGGGATGTCATCAGCTGATATGTTAGAAAAACATGGCGGCGGTATCGTTATGTACTATCGCAAAATTGCTGATTACGCAAAGACTATTCGAGATGAAGAATTTAAACTCAAGCGTATGGGTATCTATAAAGACGTCGATTTAAAAGATTGGCAAAAACAATGCATTGAGATGGTCGAAAAACAAGATAGAAGACAGATACACGTCATCGTCGATACAAATGGCGGAATAGGGAAGACATGGTTAACGGACTGGTTCCTGGCTAATAAAGATGCAGTAGCGTTTGAAAATGACAAGAGTGCAGATATCAAGTACGCGTATGACGGGCAGCATTATATCATATTTGACTTTGTGAAATCTTCCCAGGACCACATTTATTGGGAAATCGTCGAGTTACTGAAGAACGGTCGATTCCTGAGTACTAAATATGAGAGCAAGATGAAATGTTACAGTCGGGACAACAAGGTCATTATCTTTACAAATAACTATCCGGATGAAGAAAAACTAACAGAAGGAAGAATGCAAGTGTGGGTGTACAATGACGATAGTGAGGCACTCTGGCATTACTATTAAAGATGAACATGGCGTTATGGCTTATATCATGTACATGGCTTTATGGCTTACAATATAATAAAATTACATGTATAATATAAATCTGTATTGTTTTGTTTTGTTTTATTTTTTTTGTTTTATTTATATAGCTAAATTAGGAACTAACCCTTGCTTCTAGACTCTAGGATATATTCCTGTTTTCTAGTTTATACTAACACACAAGTGTCCAATATCCAACAATTTCACACTGATCTGGAAAGTTCGCTCGCTTAGCGGTGGAAGCCATCGCATCAGCATCGAACCATGGTTGGTCGTGTTTAACACCTCTGACTACATCCCACTGGTTCTTCTTTCCATTTCCTATTACGGCAGCAAATACGGGTCTAATCTTACGTCTGTATACGGTCTTAGCAATTTCATGTTTTAACCCCCACCCCACCCTGAACATATAACAATTTCATGTTTTAACACCACCCCACCCTGACCATATAACATGTTTTAACCCCACCCCAACCTGACCATATAATAATTTCATGTTTTAACCCCACCCCACCCTGACCATATAACAATTTCATGTTTTAACCCCACCCCACCCTGACCATATAACAATTTCATGTTTTAACCACACCCCATCCTAACCATATAACAATTTCATGTCTTAACCCCACCCCACCCTGACCATATAACAATTTCATGTCTTATCCCCACCCCACCCTGACCATATAAAAATTTCATGTTTCAACCCCACCGCACCGTGACCATATAACAATTTCATGTTTTAACACCACCCCACCCACCCCACTCTGACCATATAACAATTTCATGTTTTAACCCCATCCCACCCTGACCATATAACAATTTCATGTTTTAACCCCACCCCACCTTGACCATATAACAATTCCATGTTTTAACCCCACTCCAACCTGACCATATAACAATTTCATGTTTTAACCCCACCCCACCCTGATTATATAACAATTTCATGTTCTAACCCCACCCCACCTTGAACATATAACAATTTCATGTTTTATCCCCACCCCACCCTGAACATATAACAATTTCATGTTTTAACCCCACCCTTCCCTGGCCATATAACAATTTCATGTTTTAACCCCACCCCACACGGACCATATAACAATTTCATGTTTTAACCCCACCCCACCCTGAACATATAACAGTTTCATGTTTTAACCCCATCCCACCCTCACCATATAACAATTTCATGTTTTAACCCCACCTCACCCTCACCATATAACAATTTCATATCTTAACCCCACCCCACCCTGAACATATAACAATTTCATGTCTTAACCCCACCCCACCCTCACCATATATCAATTTCATGTCTTAACCCCACCCCACCCTGAACATATAACAATTTCATGTCTTAACCACACCCCACCCTGAACATATAACAATTTCATGGCTTAACGCCACCCCACCCTGAACATATAACAATTTCATGTGTTAACCCCACCCAACCCTGACCATATAACAATTTCAAGTCTTAACCTGACCATATAACAATTTAAAGTTTTAACCCCACCCCACCCTGAACATATAACAATTTCATGTTTTAACCCCACCCCACCCTGACCATATAACAATTCCATGTTTTAACCTCACACCACCCTGACCATATAACAATTCCATGTTTTAACCCCACCCCACCCTGACCATATAACAATTCCATGTTTTAACCCCACCCCACCCTGAACATATAACAATTCCATGTTTTAACCCCACCCCACCCCACCTTGACCATATAACATTTCCATGTTTTAACCCCACCCCACACTGACCATATAACAATTTCATGTTTTAACCCCACCCCACCCTGACCATATAACAATTCCATGTTTTAACCCCACCCCACCCTGACCATATAACAATTCCATGTCTTAACCCCACCCCACCCTGAACATATAACAATTTCATGTCTTAACCACACCCCACCCTCACCATATAACAATTTCAAGTCTTAACCTGACCATATAACAATTTCAAGTTTTAACCTCACCCCACCCTTAACATATAACATGTTTTAACCCCACCCCACCCTGAACATACAACAATTTCATGTTTTAACCACACCCCACCCTGAACATACAACAATTTCATGTTTTAACACCACCCCACCCTGACCATATAACAATTTCATGTTTTAACCCCACCCCACGCTGACCATATAACAATTTCATGTTTTAACCCCACCCCACCCTGATCATATAACAATTTCATGTTTTAACCAAACCCCACCCTGACCATATAACAATTTCATGTTTTAACCCCACCCCACCCTGACCATATAATAATTTCATGTTTTAACCCAACCCCATACTGACCATATAACATGTTTTAACCCCACCCCACCCTGAACATATAACAATTTCATGTTTTAACTCCACCCCACACTGACCATATAACAATTCCATGTTTTAAACCCACCCCACCCTGAACATATAACAATTCCATGTTTAAACCCCACCCCACCCTGACCATATAACAAGTTCATGTTTTAACCCCACCCCACCCTGACCATATAACAATTTCATGTTTTAACCCCACCCCACCCTGAACATATAACAATTTCATGTTTTAACCACACCCCACCCTGACCATATAACAAGTTCATGTTTTAACCCAACCCCACCCTGAACATATAACAATTTCATGTTTTAACACCACCCAACCCTGACCATATAACAATTTCATGTTTTAACCCCACACCACCCTGACCATCTAACAATTTCATGTTTTAACCCCACCCAACCCTGACCATATAATAATTTCATGTTTTAACCCCACCCCACCCTGACCATATAACAATTTCATGTTTTAACCCCTACCCACCTTGACCATATAACAATTCCATGTTTTAACCCCACCCCACCCTGACCATATAACAATTCCATGTTTTAACCCCACCCCACCCCACCCCACCCTGACAATATAACAATTACATGTTTCAACCCCACCCAACCCTGAAAATATATCAATTCCATGTTTTAACCCCACCCCACCCTGACCATATAACAATTCCATGTTTTAACCCCACTCCACCATGAACATATAACAATTTCTTGTTTTAACCACACCCCACCCTGGCCATATAACAATTCCATGTTTTAACCCCACCCCACCCTGACCATATAACAATTTCATGTTTTAACCCCACCCAACCCTGACCATATAACAATTTCATGTTTAAACCCCACCCCACCGTGCCATATAACAATTCCATGTTTTAACCCCACCCCACCCTGAACATATAACAATTTCATGTTTTAATCCCACCCTGAACATATAACAATTTCATGTTTTAACCCCATCCCACTCTGACCATATAACAATTTCATGTTTTAACCCCACCCCACCCTGAACATATAACAATTTCATGTTTTAACCCCACCCCACCCTGAACATATAACATGTTTTAACCCCACCCCACTCTGAACATATAACAATTTCATGTTTTAACCCCACCCCATCCTGAACATATAACAATTCCATGTTTTAACCCCACCCCACCCTGGCACTCTGGCATTACTATAAAAGATAAACATGGCGTTATGGCATATATCATGTACATGGCTTTATAGCTTACAATATAATAAAAGTATAATATAAATCTGTTTTGTTTTGTTTTGTTTTATTTTTTTGTTTTATTTACATAGCTAAATTAGGTACTAACCTTAGCCTCTAGACTCTAGGATATATTCCTGTTTTCTAGTTTATACTGACACACAAGTGTCCAATATCCAACAATTTCACACTGATCCTGATCACACACTTATAACAGTTCTGGATTGCGTTTCACAAAAACACTTACGACAAAAATCGTCATAAAATTTATATCGTAAGTTATTTTGTGAAACGCAGCCCTGGACTTCTGGAAAGTTCGCTCTCTTAGCGGTGGAAACCATCGCATCAGCATCGAACCATGGTTGATCGTGTTTAACACCTCTGAATACATCCCACTGGTTCTTCTTTCCATCTCCTATTACGGCAGCAAATACGGGTCTAATCTTACGTCTGTATACGGTCTTAGCAATTTCATGTTTTAACACCCACCCCACCCTGAACATATAACAATTTCATGTTTTAACCCCATCCCACCCTGACCATATAACATGTTTTAACCCCACCCCACCCTGACCATATAATAATTTCATGTTTTAGCCCCACCCCACCCTGACCATATAACAATTTCATGTTTTAACCACACCCCACCCTGACCATATAACAATTTCATGTCTTAACCCCAGCCCACCCTGACCATATACCAATTTCATGTCTTAACCCCACCCCACCCTGACCATATAACAATTTCATGTTTCAACCCCACCGCACCCTGACCATATAACAATTTCAGGTTTTAACACAACCCCACCCTGACCATATAAAAATTTCATGTTTTAACCCCACCCCACCCTGACCATATAACAATTTCATGCTTTAACCCCACCCCACCCTGACCATATAACAATTTCATGTTTTAACCCCACCCCACCCTGAACATATAACGATTTCATGTTTTAACCCCACCCCACCTTGAACATATAACAATTTCATGTTTTAACCCCACCCGACCCTGAACATATAACAGTTTCAAGTTTTAACCCCACCCTCCCTGGCCATATAACAATTCCATGTTTTAACCCCACCCCACCATGACCATTTAACAATTTCATGTTTTAACCCCACCCCACCCTGAACATATAACAATTTCATGTCTTAACCCCACCCCACCCTGAACATATAACAATTTCATGTCTTAACGCCACCTCACCCTGAACATATAATAATTCCATGTCTTAACCCCACCCAACCCTGACCATATAACAATTTCAAGTCTTAACCTGACCATATAACAATTTCAAGTTTTAGCCCCACCCCACACTGAACATCTAACAATTTTATGTTTTAGCCCCTCCCCACCCTGAAGATATAACTATTTCATGTTTTAGCCCCACCCCACACTGAACATCTAACAATTTGATGTTTTAGCCCCTCCCCACCCTGAACATATAACTATTTCATGTTTTATCGCCACCCCACCCTGAACATATAACAATTTCATATTTTAGCGCCACCCCACCCTGAACTGTTTTCCATTGGTGAACCTTTCGCAATTTCCCAGTGTGCATTATTTAAAATCGCTTTCATTCCTCCAAGCCGTCTTTTTAACACCATTTGGATGTACCCCTGGAGATGGGGGTTGGCGTACCGTTTTCACCTACTTCTCTCCCGTAGACGAGATATCCGTTGTTACTTTCCATAAGTTTTAATTCATCTTCATCTCCATAATTGTTAACCGTGAAAACCCAGTTTTTACTTTGAGACATTTTTTCAGACACGAAACAGTATTACCTAAGTGCCTGATTCTCTCTTGCTCACTTTAAATATCGTTATAATAATCCTTCTAGTTATTTAATTTATTCATTTTCACCGACCGGAGACTTTACCCTCCTTGTTTACCCTACGTCCATTTTATCCGCACGGCGAATTCCAATCTCTATTTATGTAAACATCTTTGCGGTTTGTGGTTTGGCACTCGTCCAGATTAGCGACGCTGCTTTATTTACACAGCCTCATGTGATATTAACATAATCTCACGTGTTTGGATGCTTGCCAAATTTACCTGTTAACCTTAGTTGTTGTTGTTTTAGTTTTTGAATATTAATTTAAGCCGAACGGATACTTTACCCCATACATTCACCCTCGGGACATTTTATCCGGACGGCAAAAATATTGAAAATTTTAAAAATGGCATTTTATGGTAGGAGATCACGATGGGGTTCATATAAACGTAAGAGATCGTTTAGTACATTACGTACATTTAAGAAGCGGAGGGTCAGTAGACGTAGACCCATGATATTTAGACGTACATTTAGAAGAAAGTATAAACGGGGTGGTATGATGATGAAAAGATTGTACAAGAAACCGAAAGTAGAGATTTTCAGAAGCAGTGTAAACACCCTAGTTACAATCCCGGCCCAGGATGCGAAAGCTTTTATGATAACTCCAGAGATTAAAACTATATTAGACGACGTTTTAATTAGAATTCGTTCCAGAATCAATGTATACAGTATGAGAAAGTAAAATTCTTATCCTGTCAGTATAATTATTGGATTAAGGACTCCGGGGACCAGAATGAACTCAATTACAGTAGACCGATGATGTGGAAGAGGTACGATTCGGACGATACCACGATTACAGATTCAGCAGCCGGTCGGGCTAACATTATGGCGTGTGGAAATACATACTTCAACCGACTTAATCCGGTCCGTACTATGTACAAAGCGAAGATCAAGCCCGTGTATGCGGCGGTAATTGGCGATACTAAGAAGAACACGTGGGACGTATTCCGGGGGGGGGGGGGGGGGGGGGGGGTCAAACACGACCAACCCTGGTTTGATGCAGATGCTATGGCTTCAACAGCTAAAAGAGCTAACTTTCCTGATGTACAGAATTGTTATAAATGTGTTGTAGAAAATACAGCCCAGGACCACTGTGAACTTGTAGGGTATTGGACCCTTATTTGTACTTATAAACTTGAAGACCGTCATATTGGTTAGTGTCTAGGGGTTAGGGTTAGTCCCTTATTTGTGTATCTTATGTATGTACATGGCGTTATGGCGTTGGCGGAGAGCTCAGCAAGACGCCCCATATAATATAATAAAATATAATAAAACGTAAATTAGGGTAATTCTTTTATTTAAAAACCAACAAATCATCACCCACAATACTATAAATCATGTACCTATCTGCCGACAGTTTGTTTTTATTTGGTATCTTATTCATGAACACCACAACACTTGTGGGACCGTATCTTTTCCTCTTGGGGGTGTACTTCATGGAGTTAATCCTTCCATTTTTAAACATCTCAATCGCTTCATAATTAATGTGGTCTTGACTTGATCGAACCATATCAAACACTATAATCTTTTCCCCTGAACATATAACAATTTCGTGTTTTAACCCCACCCCACACTGACCATATAACAATTTCATGTTTTAACCCCACTCCACCCTGACCATATAACAATTCCATGTTTTAACCCCACCCCAGCCTGACCATATAACAATTTCATGTTTTAACACAACCCCACCATGATTATATAACAATTTCAAGTTCTAACCCCACCCCACCTTGAACATATAACAATTTCGTGTTTTAACCCCATCCCACCCTGAACATATAACAATTTCATGTTTTAACCCAACCCTTCCCTGGCCATATAACAATTTAATGTTTTAACCCCACCCAACACGGACCATATAACAATTTCATGTTTTAACTCCATCCCACCCTCACCATATAACTATTTCATGTTTTAATCCCACCCCACCCTCACCATATAACAATTTCATGTCTTAACCCCACCCCACCCTGAACATATATCAATTTCATGTTTTAGCCCCACCCCACCCTCACCATATAACTATTTCATGTCTTAACCCCACCCCACCCTGAACATATAACAATTTCATGTCTTAACCACACCCAACCCTGAACATATAACAATTTCATGTCTTAACGCCACCCCACCCTGAACATATAATAATTTCATGTCTTAACCCCACCCAACCCTGACCATATAACAATTTCAAGTCTTAACCTGACCATATAACAATTTCAAGTTTTAACCCCACCCCACCCTGAACATATAACAATTTCATGTTTTAACCCCACCCCACCCTGACCATATAACAATTCCATGTTTTAACCTCACCCCACCCTGACCATATAACAATTCCATGTTTTAACCCCACCCCACCCTGACCATATAACAATTCCATGTTTTAACACCACCCCACCCCACCCTGACCATATAACATTTCCATGTTTTAACCCCACCCCACCCTGACCATATAACAATTTCATGTTTTAACCCCACCCCACCCTGACCATATAACAATTCCATGTTTTAACCCCACCCCACCCTCACCATATAACAATTCCATGTATTAACCCCACCACACCCTCACCATATAACAATTTCATGTCTTAACCCCACCCCACCCTGAACATATAACAATTTCATGTCTTAACCACACCCCACCCTCACCATATCACAATTTCATGTCTTAACCCCACCCCACCCTCACCATATAACAAGATCATGTCTTAACCCCACCCACCCTGAACATATAACAATTTCATGTCTTAACCACACCCCACCCTGAACATATAACAATTTCATGTCTTAACGCCACCCCACCCTGAACATATAACAATTTCATGTCTTAACCTGACCATTTAACAATTTCATGTTTTAACCCCACCCCATACTGAACATATAACATGTTTTAACCCAACCCCACCCTGAACATACAACAATTTCATGTTTTAACCACACCCCACCCTGAACATACAACAATTTCATGTTTTAACCCCACCCCACCCTGACCATATAACAATTTCATGTTTTATCCCCACCCCACGCTGACCATATAACAATTTCATGTTTAAACCCCACCCCACCCTGATCATATAACAATTTCATGTTTTAACCAAACCCCACCCTGACCATATAACAATTTCATGTTTTAACCCCACCCCACCCTGACCATATAATAATTTCATGTTTTAACCCAACCCCATCCTGACCATATAACATGTTTTAACCCCACCCCACCCTGAACATATAACAATTTCATGTTTTAACCCCACCCCACACTGACCATATAACAATTCCATGTTTTAAACCCATCCCACCCTGAACATATAACAATTCCATGTTTAAACCCCACCCCACCCTGACCATATAACAATTTCATGTTTTAACCCCACCCCACCCTGACCATATAACAATTTCATGTTTTAACCCCACCCCACCCTCATCATATAACAATTTCATGTTTTAACCTCACCCCTACCTGACCATATAACAATTTCATGTTTTAACCCAACCCCACCCTGAACATATAACAATTTTATGTTTTAACCCCACCCCACCCTGACCATATAACAATTTCATGTTTTAACCCCACCCCACCCTGACCATCTAACAATTTCATGTTTTAACCCCACCCAACCTTGACCATATAATAATTTCATGTTTTAACCCCACCCCACCCTGACCATATAACAATTTCATGTTTTAACCCCTACCCACCCTGACCATATAACAATTCCATGTTTTAACCCCACCCCACCCTGACCATATAACAATTCCATGTTTTAACCCCACCCCACCCCATCCTGACAATATAACAATTACATGTTTTAACCCCACCCCACCCTGAAAATATATCAATTCCATGTTTTAACCCCACCCCACCCTGACCATATAACAATTCCATGTTTTAACCCCACTCCACCATGAACATATAACAATTTCTTGTTTTAACCACACCCCACCCTGGCCATATAACAATTCCATGTTTTAAACCCACCCCACCCTGACCATATAACAATTTCATGTTTTAACCCCACCCCACCGTGACCATATAACAATTCCATGTTTTAACCCCACCCCACCCTGAACATATAACAATTTCATGTTTTAATCCCATCCTGAACATATAACAATTTCATGTTTTAACCCCATCCCGCCCTGACCACACCCCACCCTGAACATATAACAATTTCATGTTTTAACCCCACCCCACCCTGAACATATAACATGTTTTAACCCCACCCCACCCTGAACATATAACAATTTCATGTTTTAACCCCACCCCATCCTGAACATATAACAATTCCATGTTTTAACCCCACCCCACCCTGGCACTCTGGCATTACTATAAAAGATAAACATGGCGTTATGGCATATATCATGTACATGGCTTTATAGCTTACAATATAATAAAAGTATAATATAAATCTGTTTTATTTTGTTTTGTTTTATTTTTTTGTTTTATTTACATAGCTAAATTAGGTACTAACCCTAGCCTCTAGACTCTAGGATATATTCCTGTTTTCTAGTTTATACTGACACACAAGTGTCCAATATCCAACAATTTCACACTGATCCTGATCACACACTTATAACAGTTCTGGATTGCGTTTCACAAAAACACTTACGACAAAAATCGTCATAAACGTAAACCAACAGATATTCATATTATTTTCAATTTTCATCCAAATGAAACCAAGTTGGCTCAAGTCATGCAGAAAGTTACATATTTTCTGAAAACACAATCATTTTAAATGTCATTCAAAATTTGAACACACAAAGGAGATATCGCCAAATTGACTTACGTCGATTTATATCGTAAGTTATTTTGTGAAACGCAGCCCTGGACTTCTGGAAAGTTCGCTCTCTTAGCGGTGGAAGCCATCGCATCAGCATCGAACCATGGTTGACATGGCGGAAGCAGTAAAAGACAAACTTGAGGGGATGTCATCAGTTGATATGTTAGAAAAACATGGCGGCGGTATCGTTATGTACTATCGCAAAATTGCTGATTACGCAAAGACTATTCGAGATGAAGAATTTAAACTCAAGCGTTAAACACGTCATCGTCGATACAAATGGCGGAATAGGGAAGACATGGTTAACGGACTGGTTCCTGGCTAATAAAGATGCAGTAGCGTTTGAAAATGGCAAGAGTGCAGATATCAAGTACGCGTATGACCACTACCCACCCTGACCATATAACAATTTCATGTCTTAACTCCACCCCACCCTGACCATATAACAATTTCATGAATTACCCCCACCCCACCCTGACCATATAACAATTTCATGTTTCAACCCCACCCCACCCTGACCATATAACAATTTCATGTTTTAACACCACCCCACCCTGACCATATAACAATTTCATGTTTTAACCCCACCCCACCCTGAACATATAACAATTTCATGCTTTAACCCCACCCCACTCTGACCATATAACAATTTCATGTTTTAATCCCACACCACCTTGAACATATAACAATTTCATGTTTTAACCCCACCCTACCCTGAACATATAACAATTTCATGTTTTAACCCCTCCCCTCCCTGGCCATATAACAATTTCATGTTTTAACCCCACCCCACCCTGACCATATAACAATTTCATGTTTTAACCCCACCCCACCCTGAACATATAACAATTTCATGTCTTAACCCCATCCCTCCCTCACCATATAACAATTTCATGTCTTAACCCCACCCCACCCTCACCATATAACAATTTCATGTCTTCACCCCACCCCACCCTCACCATATAACAATTTCATGTCTTAACTCCACCCCACCCTGAACATATAACAATTTCATGTCTTAACCCCATCCCACCCTCACCATATAACAATTTCATGTCTTAACCCCACCCCACCCTCACCATATAACAATTTCATGTCTTATCCCCACCCCACCCTCACCATATAACAATTTCATGTCTTAACCCCACCCCACCCTCACCATATAACAATTTTATGTCTTAACCCCACCCCACCCTGAACATATAACAATTTCATGTCTTAACCCCACCCCACCCTGAACATATAACAATTTCATGTCTTAACGCCACCCCACCCTGAACATATAATAATTTCATGTCTTAACCCCACCCAACCCTGACCATATAACAATTTCAAGTCTTAACCTGACCATATAGCAATTTCAAGTGTTAGCCCCACCCCACACTGAACATCTAACAATTTTATGTTTTAGCCCCTCCGCACCCTGAACATATAACTATTTCATGTTTTAGCCCCACCCCACACTGAACATCTAACAATTTTATGTTTTAGCCCCTCCCCACCCTGAACATATAACTATTTCATGTTTTAGCCCCACCCCACCCTGAACATATAACAATTTTATGTTTTAGCCCCACCCCACCCTGAACTGTTTTCCATTGGTGAACCTTTCGCAATTTCCCAGTGTGCATTATTTAAAATCGCCTTCATTCCTCCAAGTCGTCTTTTTAACACCATTTGGATGTACCCCTGGAAATGGGGGTGGGGGTACCGTTTTCACCTACTTCTCTCCCGTAGACGAGATATCCGTGGTTACTTTCCATAAGTTTTAATTCATCTTCATCTCCATAATTGTTAACTGTGAAAACCCAGTTTTTACTTTGAGACATTTTTTCAGGCACGAAACAGTATTACCTAACTGCCTGATTCTCTCTTGCTCACTTTAAATATCGTTATAATAATCCTTCTAGTTATTTAATTTATTCATTTTCACCGACCGGAGACTTTACCCTCCTTGTTTACCCTACGTCCATTTTATCCGCACGGCGAATTCCAATCTCTATTTATGTAAACATTTTTGCGGTTTGTGGTTTGGCACTCGTCCAGATTAGCGACGCTGCTTTATTTACACAGCCTCATGTGATATTAACATAATCTCACGTGTTTGGATGCTTGCCAAATTTACCTGTTAACCTTAGTTGTTGTTGTTTTAGTTTTTGAATATTAATTTAAGCCGAACGGAGACTTTACCCCATAAATTCACCCTCGGGACATTTTATCCGGACGGCAAAAATATTGAAAATTTTAAAAATGGCATTTTATGGTAGGAGATCACGATGGGGTTCATATAAACGTAAGAGATCGTTTAGTACATTACGTACATTCAAGAAGCGGAGGGTCAGTAGACGTAGACCCATGATATTTAGACGTACATTTAGAAGAAAGTATAAACGGGGTGGTATGATGATGAAAAGATTGTACAAGAAACCGAAAGTAGAGATTTTCAGAAGCAGTGTAAACACCCTAGTTACAATCCCGGCCCAGGATGCGAAAGCTTTTATGATAACTCCAGAGATTTAAACTATATTAGACGACGTTTTAATTAGAATTCGTTCCAGAATCAATGTATACAGTATGAGAAAGTAAAATTCTTATCCTGTCAGTATAATTATTGGATTAAGGACTCCGGAGACCAGAATGAACTCAATTACAGTAGACCGATGATGTGGAAGAGGTACGATTCGGACGATACCACGATTACAGATTCAGCAGCCGGTCGGGCTAACATTATGGCGTGTGGAAATACATACTTCAACCGACTTAATCCGGTCCGTACTATGTACAAAGCGAAGATCAAGCTCGTGTATGCGGCGGTAATTGGCGATACTAAGAAGAACACGTGGGACGTATTCCGGGGGGGGGGGGGGGGGGGGGGGGGGGGGGGGGGGGGGGGGTCAAACACGACCAACCCCGGTTTGATGCAGATGCTATGGCTTCAACAGCTAAAAGAGCTAACTTTCCTGATGTACAGAATTGTTATAAATGTGTTGTAGAAAATACAGCCCAGGACCAGTATGAACTTGTAGGGTATTGGACCCTTATTTGTACTTATAAACTTGAAGACCGTCATATTGGTTAGTGTCTATGGGTTAGGGTTAGTCCCTTATTTGTGTATCTTATGTATGTACATGGCGTTATGGCGTTGGCGGAGAGCTCAGCAAGCCGCCCCATATAATATAATAAAATATAATAAAACGTAAATTAGGGTAATTCTTTTATTTAAAAACCAACAAATCATCACCCACAATACTATAAATCATGTACCTATCTGCCGACAGTTTGTTTTTATTTGGTATCTTATTCATGAACACCACAACACTTCTGGGACCGTATCTTTTCCTCTTGGGGGTGTACTTCATGGAGTTAATCCTTCCATTTTTAAACATCTCAATCGCTTCATAATTAATGTGGTCTTGGCTTGATCGAACCATATCAAACACTATAATCTTTTCCCCTGAACATATAACAATTTCATGTTTTGGCCCCACCCCACCCTGAACATATAACAATTTCAGGTCTTAGCCCCACCCCACCCTGAACATATAACAATTTCATGTCTTAGCCCCACCCCAGCCTGAACATATAACAATTTCATGTCTTAGACCCACCCCACCCTGAACATATAATAATTTCATGTTTTAGCCACACCTCACCATGAACATATAACAATTTCATGTTTTGGCCCCACCCCGCCCTGAACATATAACAATTTCATGTTTTGGCCCCACCTCACCCTGAACATATAACAATTTTCATGTTTTAATCCCACCCCTCCCTGGCCATATAACAATTTCATGTTTTAACCCCACCCCACCCATAACAATTTCATGTTTTAACCCCACCCCACTCTGACCATATAACAATTTCATGTTTTAACCATACCCAACTTTCAGTTTCATCCACTATAGAAAAGCCGATATATTTTTTATATAGAACAAAGAAGGACCAATTTACTTTATAACTAATATCTCAAATAAGAATGGCAACATCCTTTAACAACAAACGAAGTATTGAAGCTTAAACCCTCCCCGATTTTATGATCTTTTTTTCATAATTTACAAATAAAAACATTTTGGTCCTTTTTGCAGTTAACGTAAGTCACCTGTATTCCATATATGTTCTATATAAAAAAGGTTAAAAATCAATGAAACATTTTTTTAATTACCTAAATAAACACATTTTTAAACAAAATTTGCTTTCACAGTGGATTAAAACAGTAAAATGTCTCATCTTTCTGAATATATGTTTTTTTATGAAATATATATAAAATATTTTGGTCCTTTTTAACTTTTTTTAACAGTACCATGACATTTTTGTTCATGAAAATTGATAGGTATTGATGTTATAAAAACTTATCAATTCCTACAGTTTAGTTTATTGGGGTCATAAAACTCTAGGGTCATAAACCAATAGGCTTGTAAAAATAGGTTATATTTAGAATCATTGTGTTTTATAGTTTTGATGGTTTTTATTTTTCAGTTTTAGTTTTTTTCACTATAATTTTAATTTTAAAATTACATAAATATGTAGTAAACATCTACGAAATTAAAAAAAATGTATTAGATCATAGTATGAAACTCTTTTTATTACTCGATAAATTAAAACATAAAAAGTATATATATTGTAACAGTTTTTATTAATTTGGATTACAAACAAATAAACGTGTTTGTTGTTGTTAACTGTCAAGTATTTATTAAAGCGAAGTAACTGTTTTGTTATCGTTATGAAAACAAACCTAACCTGTTTTTGACACTTAGCACTTGTTTTTAACATTGTGTTTAATTACCACCTTTGTCGGGTGACTATGTCTAGTATCTTATTTGTTAATTGGCATTTTGCAGGTGTTCTTTTAGACGACAATGCAGAATAAACATATTGCTGTATAAACAAATATGTGGTACATGTTGTTGTTGTTGACACTTAGTACCTGTTTGTGACACTGTATGCTCAAAATGCCAAATTGATTTGGTACAATCGGCTGTGTATGAACCTAGATATCGAAGAGAAATAACTACGTTATTTTCCAGTATCGAGAAGCTATGGTACTTTAACATGTATTTCAGGGTTTCCAATTTTTATGCCGATTACACTTCATCAATCCTTAACTAATTGGCCTATCGTAAATTATTCATTGATATGTGTGTATAAATGAATAGTAAATTTATAGTGGTTTAATATCTCATTAAACGTTTATTGTCTTTAATGAAAGGTCAAAATATCTATGTTATGCAATAATGTTATTGCGTCTGTCTGCGTGTTCTTCCTGTATTATTTTCTAATCGAGTCTTTCTCTTTTGTCCTCTCTTTCTCTCTCATTCTCTCTCTTTATTCCTCCTCTGTCTATATCTCTTTCTCTCTTTCCCACTCAGTCTCTTTCTCTCAGACTATCTCTCTTTCTTTCTCTCATTCTTTTTCTCTCTTTCCCACTCAGTCTCTTTCTCTCAGACTCTCTCTCTTTCTTTCTCCCATTCTTTTTCTCTCATTCCCACTAATTGGCCTATCGTAAAGTATTCATTGATATGTGTGTATAAAAGTTTAAATGAAAAGTAAATTTATAGTGGTTTAATATCTCATTAATCGTTTATTGTCTTCAATGAAAGGTCAAAATATCTATGTTATGTAATAATGTATTGCGTCTGTCTGCGTGTTCTTTCTGTATTATGTTCTAATCGAGTCTTTCTCTTTTGTCCTCTCTCTCTCTCTCTATTCCTCCTCTGTCTATATCTCTTTCCCTCTCTCTTCCTCTCTTTCTCTCTCTTCTCTCTCAACAATGTCACAGATAGTACGTATAAACTATGTTGAATAGAAAATTGATTATGTTATAAGTTCAGCAAAACTTAAACTAGAGTAATTCCTCTAATTTAAAATACCCCCGAGGCAGGGCAATAAAACTCGACCAATATCGATTTATTAATTAACAGGCAATGTATCACGCATCGCTGCGTTTTATAGACCGGCACTAAAAGATTATCAACACAGGATTACAAATAAGTAGCGTAACTTTAACGATACAAACATTTGAATTATGTCCCTTGATTTTTGATTAGGTACCGAAAGTTGGACATGCCCACCCCACCCTGACCATATAACAATTCCATGTTTTAACCCCACCCCACCCTGACCATATAACAATTCCATGTTTTAACCCCACCCACCCCACCCTGACCATATAACATTTCCATGTTTTAACCCCACCCCACCCTGACCATATAACAATTCCAAGTTTTAACCACACCCCACCCTGAACATATAACAATTTCATGTTTTAACCCCACCCCACCCTGAACATATAATAATTTCATGTTTTAACCCCACCCCACCCTGAACATATTACATGTTTTAACCCCACCCCACCCTGAACATATAACAATTTCATGTTTTAACCCCACCCCACCTTGAACATATAACAATTCCATGTTTTAAACCCCACCCCACCTTGAACATATAACAATTCCATGTTTTAACCCCACCCCACCCTGACCATATAACAATTCCATGTTTTAACCCCACCCCACCCTGACCATATAACAATTTCATGTTTTAACCCCACCCCACCATGAACATATAACAATTTCATGTTTTAACCCCACCCCACCCTGACCATATAACAATTTCATGTTTTAACCCCACCCCACCGTGACCATATAACAATTCCATGTTTTAACCCCACCCCACCCTGACCATATAACAATTCCATGTTTTAACCCCACCCCACCCTGACCATATAACAATTTCATGTTTTAACCCCCACCCCACCCTGAACATATAACAATTTCATGTTTTAACCCCACCCCACCCTGAACATATAACAATTTCATGTTTTAATCCCACCCTGAACATATAACAATTTCATGTTTGAACCCCACCACGCCCTGACCACACCCAACCCTGAACATATAACAATTTCATGTTTTAACCCCACCCCACCCTGAACATATAACATGTTTTAACCCTACCCCACCCTGAACATATAACAATTTCATGTTTTAACCCCACCCCATCCTGAACATATAACAATTCCATGTTTTAACCCCACCCCACCCTGGCACTCTGGCATTACTATAAAAGATAAACATGGCGTTATGGCATATATCATGTACATGGCTTTATAGCTTACAATATAATAAAAGTATAATATAAATCTGTTTTGTTTTGTTTTGTTTTATTTTTTTGTTTTATTTACATAGCTAAATTAGGTACTAACCCTAGCCTCTAGGATATATTCCTGTTTTCTAGTTTATACTGACACACAAGTGTCCAATATCCAACAATTTCACACTGATCCTGATCACACACTTATAACAGTTCTGGATTGCGTTTCACAAAAACACTTACGACAAAATTCGTCATAAACGTAAACCAACAGATATTCATATTATTTTCAATTTTCATCCAAATGAAACCAAGTTGGCTCAAATCATGCAGAAAGTTACATATTTTCTGAAAACACAATCATTTTAAATGTCATTCAAAATTTGAACACACAAAGGAGATATCGCCAAATTGACTTACGTCGATTTATATCGTAAGTTATTTTGTGAAACGCAGCCCTGGACTTCTGGAAAGTTCGCTCTCTTAGCGGTGGAAGCCATCGCATCAGCATCGAACCATGGTTGATCGTGTTTAACACCTCTGAATACATCCCACTGGTTCTTCTTTCCATCTCCTATTACGGCAGCAAATACGGGTCTAATCTTACGTCTGTATACGGTCTTAGCAGGGTTCAATCTAATAAACTTGGTATTGCTGGAAGCCATAATGTTCGCTCTACCACCTGCGCTATCCGTAATGGTCGTATCATCCGAGTCATATCTACTCCAAATCATCGGTCTGCTATAGTTAAGTTCATTCTGGTCTCCGGAGTCTTTAATCCAATAGTTATACTAACAAGATAAAAATTTAACCTTTTCGTACTGAACACATTGGTTCTGGAATGGTATCCGAATAAATACATCGTCTAACATCGAAGTTATGTTTGTATAACCTATTCATGGTCATTCCCTTCCGTCCTCGCCCAAATCGGTATCTCCGACGGTAAGGTATCATGGGTCGTCTCCTCCTATACATAGTCCTCCTACGTTTAACACCTCGGTTACCCCCATATCGGGTCATACGTCGTTAATAACAACCTCCGTAAGTTCTCTTATAATAAACCATGTTAACACTAAGGCATCCAAATGAAAATGAAGGTGTGTATAGGTTCGCTTCTTTATATACTCTACTATTTATAGCTCATCCAATCGTAAGGCTTAAAAAAACGGAGCGCGTAGTTTAAACATCAGCCGATAGTGTAGTAAAGGTGTGTACAGTGAAGTAAAAGTGGGTCACGCGCTAGCTGATTTAAAGGTGTAAAGCCTAATAAAATAAAAACGAGATAACAGGTGGCGTTTCGCTAAATTCTCGTTTTTTTGCGGGCTATATAAGATAGTGTGTCGAAGTTGTAGGGTAATACTGTCCAGGGGTACATACAGATGTATATCCAAAAACGGTTAATTGGAATGAAGAAGGTCAACGCGAGGGCAAGATGGGAAGTAGCACGTGGATCGGCGGAATCTAATAAAGTTTATTGTACAAAAGAAGGCGTTGATATATTCGAAAAGGGTGTAACGTCGCAACAAGGAAAGCGTAAATTGGACATGGCGGAAGCAGTAAAAGACAAACTTGAGGGGATGTCATCAGCTGATATGTTAGAAAAACATGGCGGCGGTATCGTTATGTACTATCGCAAAATTGCTGATTACGCAAAGACTATTCGAGATGAAGAATTTAAACTCAAGCGTATGGGTATCTATAAAGACGTCGATTTAAAAGATTGGCAAAAACAATGCATTGAGATGGTCGAAAAACAAGATAAAAGAGAGATACACGTCATCGTCGATACAAATGGCGGAATAGGTAAGACATGGTTAACGGACTGGTTCCTGGCTAATAAAGATGCAGTAGCGTTTGAAAATGGCAAGAGTGCAGATATCAAGTACGCGTATGACGGGCAGCATTATATCATATTTGACTTTGTGAAATCTTCCCAGGACCACATTAATTGGGAAATCGTCGAGTTACTGAAGAACGGTCGATTCCTGAGTACTAAATATGAGAGCAAGATGAAATGTTACAGTCGGGACAACAAGGTCATTATCTTTACAAATAACTATCCGGATGAAGAAAAACTAACAGAAGGAAGAATGCAAGTGTGGATGTACAATGACGAAAGTGAGGCACTCTGGCATTACTATAAAAGATGAACATGGCGTTATGGCTTATATCATGTACATGGCTTTATGGCTTACAATATAATAAAATTACATGTATAATATAAATCTGTATTGTTTTGTTTTGTTTGATTTTGTTTTTGTTTTATTTATATAGCTAAATTAGGAACTAACCCTTGCTTCTAGACTCTAGGATATATTCCTGTTTTCTAGTTTATACTGACACACAAGTGTCCAATATCCAACAATTTCACACTGATCCTGAGCGGTATTCTCAATCACACACTTATAACAGTTCTGGACTTCTGGAAAGTTCGCTCGCTTAGCGGTGGAAGCCATCGCATCAGCAGCGAACCATGGTTGGTCGTGTTTAACACCTCTGAATACATCCCACTGGTTCTTCTTTCCATCTCCTATTACGGCAGCAAATACGGGTCTAATCTTACGTCTGTATACGGTCTTAGCAATTTCATGTTTTAACACCCACCCCACCCTGAACATATAACAATTTCATATTTTAACCCCATCCCACCCTGACCATATAACATGTTTTAACCCCACCCCACCATGACCATATAATAATTTCATGTTTTAGCCCCACCCCACCCTGACCATATAACAATTTCATGTTTTAACCACTACCCACCCTGACCATATAACAATTTCATGTCTTAACTCCACCCCACCCTGACCATATAACAATTTCATGAATTAACCCCACCCCACCCTGACCATATAACAATTTCATGTTTCAACTCCACCCCACCCTGACCATATAACAATTTCATGTTTTAACACCACCCCACCCTGACCATATAACAATTTCATGTTTTAACCCCACCCCACCCTGAACATATAACAATTTCATGCTTTAACCCCACCCCACCCTCACCATATAACAATTTCATGTTTTAATCCCACCCCACCTTGAACATATAACAATTTCATGTTTTAACCCCACCCTACCCTGAACATATAACAATTTCATGTTTTAACCCCTCCCCTCCCTGGCCATATAACAATTTCATGTTTTAACCCCACCCCACCCTGACCATATAACAATTTCATGTTTTAACCCCACCCCACCCTGAACATATAACAATTTCATGTCTTAACCCCATCCCACCCTCACCATATAACAATTTCATGTCTTAACACAACCCCACCATCACCATATAACAATTTCATGTCTTAACCCCACCCCACCCTCACCATATAACAATTTCATGTCTTAACCCCACCCCACCCTCACCATATAACAATTTCATGTCTTAACCCCACCCCACCCTGAACATATAACAATTTCATGTCTTAACCCCATCCCACCCTCACCATATAACAGTTTCATGTCTTAACCCCACCCCACCCTCACCATATAACAATTTCATGTCTTATCCCCACCCCACCCTCACCATATAACAATTTCATGTCTTAACCCCACCCCACCCTCACCATATAACAATTTTATGTCTTAACCCCACCCCACCCTGAACATATAACAATTTCATGTCTTAACCACACCCCACCCTGAACATATAACAATTTCATGTCTTAACGCCACCCCACCCTGAACATATAATAATTTCATGTCTTAACCCCATCCCACCCTCACCATATAACTGTTTCATGTCTTAACCCCACCCACCCTCACCATATAACAATTTCATGTCTTATCCCCACCCCACCCTCACCATATAACAATTTCATGTCTTAACCCCACCCCACCCTCACCATATAACAATTTTATGTCTTAACCCCACCCCACCCTGAACATATAACAATTTCATGTCTTAACCCCACCCCACCCTGAACATATAACAATTTCATGTCTTAACGCCACCCCACCCTGAACATATAATAATTTCATGTCTTAACCCCTCCCAACCCTGACCATATGACAATTTCAAGTCTTAACCTGACCATATAGCAATTTCAAGTGTTAGCCCCACCCCACTCTGAATATCTAACAATTTTATGTTTTAGCCGCTCCCCACCCTGAACATATAACTATTTCATGTTTTAGCCCCACCCCACACTGAACATCTAACAATTTTATGTCTTAGCCCCTCCCCACCCTGAACATATAACTATTTCATGTTTTAGCCCCACCCCACCCTGAACATATAACAATTTCATGTTTTAGCCCCACCCCACCCTGAACTGTTTTCCATTGGTGAACCTTTCGCAATTTCCCAGTGTGCATTATTTAAAATCGCCTTCATTCCTCCAAGTCGTCTTTTTAACACCATTTGGATGTACCCTTGGAAATGGGGGTGGGGGTACCGTTTTCACCTACTTCTCTCCCGTAGACGAGATATCCGTGGTTACTTTCCATAAGTTTTAATTCATCTTCATCTCCATAATTGTTAACCGTGAAAACCCAGTTTTTACTTTGAGACATTTTTTCAGGCACGAAACAGTATTACCTAAGTGCCTGATACTCTCTTGCTCACTTTAAATATCGTTATAATAATCCTTCTAGTTATTTAATTTATTCATTTTCACCGACCGGAGACTTTACCCTCCTTGTTTACCCTACGTCCATTTTATCCGCACGGCGAATTCCAATCTCTATTTATGTAAACATTTTTGCGGTTTGTGGTTTGGCACTCGTCCAGATTAGCGACGCTGCTTTATTTACACAGCCTCATGTGATATTAACATAATCTCACGTGTTTGGATGCTTGCCAAATTTACCTGTGAACCTTAGTTGTTGTTGTTTTAGTTTTTGAATATTAATTTAAGCCGAACGGAGACTTTACCCCATAAATTCACCCTCGGGACATTTTATCCGGACGGCAAAAATATTGAAAATTTTAAAAATGGCATTTTATGGTAGGAGATCACGATGGGGTTCATATAAACGTAAGAGATCGTTTAGTACATTACGTACATTTAAGAAGCGGAGGGTCAGTAGACGTAGACCCATGATATTTAGACGTACATTTAGAAGAAAGTATAAACGGGGTGGTATGATGATGAAAAGATTGTACAAGAAACCGAAAGTAGAGATTTTCAGAAGCAGTGTAAACACCCTAGTTACAATCCCGGCCCAGGATGCGAAAGCTTTTATGATAACTCCAGAGATTAAAACTATATTAGACGACGTTTTAATTAGGAATTCGTTCCAGAATCAATGTATACAGTATGAGAAAGTAAAATTCTTATCCTGTCAGTATAATTATTGGATTAAGGACTCCGGAGACCAGAATGAACTCAATTACAGTAGACCGATGATGTGGAAGAGGTACGATTCGGACGATACCACGATTACAGATTCAGCAGCCGATCGGGCTAACATTATGGCGTGTGGAAATACATACTTGAACCGACTTAATCCGGTCCGTACTATGTACAAAGCGAAGATCAAGCCCGTGTATGCGGCGGTAATTGGCGATACTAAGAAGAACACGTGGGACGTATTCCGGGGGGTTAAACACGACCAACCCTGGTTTGATGCAGATGCTATGGCTTCAACAGCTAAAAGAGCTAACTTTCCTGATGTACAGAATTGTTATAAATGTGTTGTAGAAAATACAGCCCAGGACCAGTGTGAACTTGTAGGGTATTGGACCCTTATTTGTACTTATAAACTTGAAGACCGTCATATTGGTTAGTGTCTAGGGGTTAGGGTTATTCCCTTATTTGTGTATCTTATGTATGTACATGGCGTTATGGCGTTGGCGGAGAGCTCAGCAAGCCGCCCCATATAATATAATAAAATATAATAAAACGTAAATTAGGGTAATTCTTTTATTTAAAAACCAACAAATCATCACCCACAATACTATAAATCATGTACCTATCTGCCGACAGTTTGTTTTTATTTGGTATCTTATTCATGAACACCACAACACTTCTGGGACCGTATCTTTTCCTCTTGGGGGTGTACTTCATGGAGTTAATCCTTCCATTTTTAAACATCTCAATCGCTTCATAATTAATGTGGTCTTGGCTTGATCGAACCATATCAAACACTATAATCTTTTCCCCTGAACATATAACAATTTCATGTTTTGGCCCCACCCCACCCTGAACATATAACAATTTCAGGTCTTAGCCCCACCCCACCCTGAACATATAACAATTTCATGTCTTAGCCCCACCCCAGCCTGAACATATAACAATTTCATGTCTTAGACCCACCCCACCCTGAACATATAACAATTTCATGTTTTAGCCACACCTCACCATGAACATATAACAATTTCATGTTTTAGCCCCACCCCACCCTGAACATATAACAATTTCATTTCTTGGCCCCACCCCAGCCTGAACATATAACAATTTCATGTCTTGGCCCCACCCCAACCTGAACATATAACAATTTCATGTTTTGGCCCCACCCCAGCCTGAACATATAACAATTTCATGTTTTGGCCCCACCCCAGCCAGAGCATATAACAATTTCATGCTTTGGCCCAACCCCACACTGAAAATATAACAATTTCATGTTTTGGCCCAACCCCAACCTGAACATCTAACAATTTCATGTTTTGGCCCCACCCCACCCTGAACATATAACAATTTCATGTTTTGGCCCCATCCCAGCCTGAACATATAACAATTTCATGTCTTGGCCTCACCCCAGCCTGAATATATAACAATTTCATGTTTTGGCCCCACCCCACCCTCAACATATAACAATTTCATGTTTTGGCCCCACCCCACCCTGAACATATAACAATTTCATGTTTTGCCCCCCCCCCACCCTGAACATATATCAATTTCATGTTTAGGCCACACCCCACCCTGAACATATAACAATTTCATGTTTTGGCCCCACCCTGCCCTGAACATATAACAATTTCATGTTTTGGCCCCACCTCACCCTCAACATATAACAATTTTCATGTCTTAACCCCACCCCTCCCTGGCCATATAACAATTTCATGTTTTAACCCCACCCCACCCATAACAATTTCATGTTTTAACCCCACCCCACCCTGACCATATAACAATTTCATGTTTTAACCCCACCCCACCCTGACCATATAACAATTCCATGTTTTAACCCCACCCCACCCTGACCATATAACAATTCCATGTTTTAACCCCACCCCCACCCCACCCTGACCATATAACATTTCCATGTTTTAACCCCACCCCACCCTGACCATATAACAATTCCAAGTTTTAACCACACCCCACCCTGAAGATATAACAATTTCATGTTTTAACCCCACCCCCACCCTGAACATATAACAATTTCATGTTTTAACCCCACCCCACCCTGAACATATAACATGTTTTAACCCCACCCTACCCTGAACATATAACAATTTCATGTTTTGGCCCCACCTCACCTTCAACATATAACAATTTTCATGTCTTAACCCCACCCCTCCCTGGCCATATAACAATTTCATGTTTTAAACCCCACCCCACCCATAACAATTTCATGTTTTAACCCCACCCCACCCTGACCATATAACAATTCCATGTTTTAACCCCACCCCACCCTGACCATATAACAATTCCATGTTTTAACCCCACCCCACCCTGACCATATAACAATTCCATGTTTTAACCCCACCCCACCCCACCCTGACCATATAACATTTCCATGTTTTAACCCCATCCCACCCTGACCATATAACAATTCCAAGTTTTAACCACACCCCACCCTGAACATATAACAATTTCATGTTTTAACCCCACCCCACCCTGAACATATAACAATTTCATGTTTTAACCCCACCCCACCCTGAACATATAACATGTTTTAACCCCACCCTACCCTGAACATATAACAATTTCATGTTTTAACCCCACCCCACCCTGAACATATAACAATTCCATGTTTTAACCCCACCCCACCCTGACCATATAACAATTCCATGTTTTAACCCCACCCCACCCTGACCATATAACAATTTCATGTTTTAACCCCACCCCACCCTGACCATATAACAATTTCATGTTTTAACCCCACCCCACCGTGACCATATAACAATTCCATGTTTTAACCCCACCCCACCCTGAACATATAACAATTTCATGTTTTAATCCCACCCTGAACATATAACAATTTCATGTTTGAACCCCACCCCGCCCTGACCACACCCCACCCTGAACATATAACAATTTCATGTTTTAACCCCACCCCACCCTGAACATATAACATGTTTTAACCCTACCCCACCCTGAACATATAACAATTTCATGTTTTAACCCCACCCCATCCTGAACATATAACAATTCCATGTTTTAACCCCACCCCACCCTGGCACTCTGGCATTACTATAAAAGATAAACATGGCGTTATGGCATATATCATGTACATGACTTTATAGCTTACAATATAATAAAAGTATAATATAAATCTGTTTTGTTTTGTTTTGTTTTATTTTTTTGTTTTATTTACATAGCTAAATTAGGTACTAACCCTAGCCTCTAGGATATATTCCTGTTTTCTAGTTTATACTGACACACAAGTGTCCAATATCCAACAATTTCACACTGATCCTGATCACACACTTATAACAGTTCTGGATTGCGTTTCACAAAAACACTTACGACAAAAATCGTCATAAACGTAAACCAACAGATATTCATATTATTTTCAATTTTCATCCAAATGAAACCAAGTTGGCTCAAATCATGCAGAAAGTTACATATTTTCTGAAAACACAATCATTTTAAATGTCATTCAAAATTGAACACACAAAGGAGATATCGCCAAATTGACTTACGTCGATTTATATCGTAAGTTATTTTGTGAAACGCAGCCCTGGACTTCTGGAAAGTTCGCTCTCTTAGCGGTGGAAGCCATCGCATCAGCATCGAACCATGGTTGATCGTGTTTAACACCTCTGAATACATCCCACTGGTTCTTCTTTCCATCTCCTATTACGGCAGCAAATACGGGTCTAATCTTACGTCTGTATACGGTCTTAGCAGGGTTCAATCTAATAAACTTGGTATTGCTGGAAGCCATAATGTTCGCTCTACCACCTGCGCTATCCGTAATGGTCGTATCATCCGAGTCATATCTACTCCAAATCATCGGTCTGCTATAGTTAAGTTCATTCTGGTCTCCGGAGTCTTTAATCCAATAGTTATACTAACAAGATAAAAATTTAACCTTTTCGTACTGAACACATTGGTTCTGGAATGGTATCCGAATAAATACATCGTCTAACATCGAAGTTATGTTTGTATAACCTATTCATGGTCATTCCCTTCCGTCCTCGCCCAAATCGGTATCTCCGACGGTAAGGTATCATGGGTCGTCTCCTCCTATACATAGTCCTCCTACGTTTAACACCTCGGTAACCCCCATATCGGGTCATACGTCGTTAATAACAACCTCCGTAAGTTCTCTTATAATAAACCATGTTAACACTAAGGCATCCAAATGAAAATGAAGGTGTGTATAGGTTCGCTTCTTTATATACTCTACTATTTATAGCTCATCCAATCGTAAGGCTTAAAAAAACGGAGCGCGTAGTTTAAACATCAGCCGATAGTGTAGTAAAGGTATGTACAGTGAAGTAAAAGTGGGTCACGCGCTAGCTGATTTAAAGGTGTAAAGCCTAATAAAATAAAAACGAGATAACAGGTGGCGTTTCGGTAAATTCTCGTTTTTTTGCGGGCTATATAAGATAGTGTGTCGAAGTTGTAGGGTAATACTGTCCAGGGGTACATACAGATGTATATCCAAAAACGGTTAATTGGAATGAAGAAGGTCAACGCTAGGGCAAGATGGGAAGTAGCACGTGGATCGGCGGAATCTAATAAAGTTTATTGTACAAAAGAAGGCGTTGATATATTCGAAAAGGGTGTACCGTCGCAACAAGGAAAGCGTAAATTGGACATGGCGGAAGCAGTAAAAGACAAACTTGAGGGGATGTCATCAGTTGATATGTTAGAAAAACATGGCGGCGGTATCGTTATGTACTATCGCAAAATTGCTGATTACGCAAAGACTATTCGAGATGAAGAATTTAAACTCAAGCGTATGGGTATCTATAAAGACGTCGATTTAAAAGATTGGCAAAAACAATGCATTGAGATGGTCAAAAAACAAGATAGAAGAGAGATACACGTCATCGTCGATACAAATGGCGGAATAGGGAAGACATGGTTAACGGACTGGTTCCTGGCTAATAAAGATGCAGTAGCGTTTGAAAATGGCAAGAGTGCAGATATCAAGTACGCGTATGACGGGCAGCATTATATCATATTTGACTTTGTGAAATCTTCCCAGGACCACATTAATTGGGAAATCGTCGAGTTACGGAAGAACGGTCGATTCCTGAGTACTAAATATGAGAGCAAGATGAAATGTTACAGTCGGGACAACAAGGTCATTATCTTTACAAATAACTATCCGGATGAAGAAAAACTAACAGAAGGAAGAATGCAAGTGTGGATGTACAATGACGAAAGTGAGGCACTCTGGCATTACTATAAAAGATGAACATGGCGTTATGGCTTATATCATGTACATGGCTTTATGGCTTACAATATAATAAAATTACATGTATAATATAAATCTGTATTGTTTTGTTTTGTTTGATTTTGTTTTTGTTTTATTTATATAGCTAAATTAGGAACTAACCCTTGCTTCTAGACTCTAGGATATATTCCTGTTTTCTAGTTTATACTGACACACAAGTGTCCAATATCCAACAATTTCACACTGATCCTGAGCGGTATTCTCAATCACACACTTATAACAGTTCTGGACTTCTGGAAAGTTCGCTCGCTTAGCGATGGAAGCCATCTCATCAGCATCGAACCATGGTTGGTCATGTTTAACACCTCTGAATACATCCCACTGGTTCTTCTTTCCATCTCCTATTACGGCAGCAAATACGGGTCTAATCTAACGTCTGTATACGGTCTTAGCAATTTCATGTTTTAACACCCACCCCACCCTGAACATATAACAATTTCATATTTTAACCCCATCCCACCCTGACCATATAACATGTTTTAACCCCACCCAACCCTGACCATATAATAATTTCATGTTTTAGCCCCACCCCACCCTGACCATATAACAATATCATGTTTTAACCACACCCCACCCTGACCATATAACAATTTCATGTCTTAACTCCACCCCACCCTGACCATATAACAATTTCATGAATTACCCCCACCCCACCCTGACCATATAACAATTTCATGTTTCAACCCCAACCCACCCTGACCATATAACAATTTCATGTTTTAACACCACCCCACACTGACCATATAACAATTTCAATTTTTAACCCCACCCCACCCTGAACATAAAACAATTTCATGCTTTAACCCCACCCCACTCTGACCATATAACAATTTCATGTCTTAACGCCACCCCACCCTGAACATATAATAATTTCATGTTTCAACCCCACCCCACCCTGACCATATAACAATTTCATGTTTTAACACCACCCCACCCTGGCCATATAACAATTTCATGTTTTAACCCCACCCCACCCTGACCATATAACAATTTCATGTTTTAACCCCACCCCACCCTGACCATATAACAATTTCATGTTTTAACCCCACCCCACCCTGACCATATAACAATTTCATGTCTTAACCCCACCCCACCCTCACCATATAACAATTTTATGTCTTAACCCCACCCAACCCTCACCATATAACAATTTTATGTCTTAACCCCACCCCACCCTGAACATATAACTATTTCATGTCTTAACCCCACCCCACCCTGAACATATAACAATTTCATGTCTTAACGCCACCCCACCCTGAACATATAATAATTTCATGTTTCAACCCCACCCCACCCTGACCATATAACAATTTCATGTTTTAACACCACCCCACCCTGGCCATATAACAATTTCATGTTTTAACCCCACCCCACCCTGACCATATAACAATTTCATGTTTTAACCCCACCCCACCCTGAACATATAACAATTTCATGTCTTAACCCCATCCCACCCTCACCATATAACAAGTTCATGTCTTAACCCCACCCCACCCTCACCATATAACAATTTCATGTCTTAACCCCACCCCACCCTCACCATATAACAATTTCATGTCTTAACCCCACCCCACCATCACCATATAACAATTTCATGTCTTAACCCCACCCCACCCTGAACATATAACAATTTCATGTCTTAACCCCATCCAACCCTCACCATATAACAATTTCATGTCTTAACCCCACCCCACCCTCACCATATAACAATTTCATGTCTTATCCCCACCCCACCCTCACCATATAACAATTTTATGTCTTAACCCCACCCCACCCTGAACATATAACAATTTCATGTCTTAACCCCACCCCACCCTGAACATATAACAATTTCATGTCTTAACGTCACCTCACCCTGAACATATAATAATTTCATGTCTTAACCCCACCCAACCCTGACCATATAACAATTTCAAGTCTTAACCTGACCATATAGCAATTTCAAGTGTTAGCCCCACCCCACACTGAACATCTAACAATTTTATGTTTTAGCCCCTCCCCACCCTGAACATATAACTATTTCATGTTTTAGCCCCACCCCACACTGAACATCTAACAATTTTATGTTTTAGCCCCTCCCCACCCTGAACATATAACTATTTCATGTTTTAGCCCCACCCCACCCTGAACATATAACAATTTCATGTTTTAGCCCCACCCCACCCTGAACTGTTTTCCATTGGTGAACCTTTCGCAATTTCCCAGTGTGCATTATTTAAAATCGCCTTCATTCCTCCAAGTCGTCTTTTTAACACCATTTGGATGTACCCCTGGAAATGGGGGTGGGGGTACCGTTTTCACCTACTTCTCTCCCGTAGACGAGATATCCGTGGTTACTTTCCATAAGTTTTAATTCATCTTCATCTCCATAATTGTTAACCGTGAAAACCCAGTTTTTACTTCGAGACATTTTTTCAGGCACGAAACAGTATTACCTAACTGCCTGATTCTCTCTTGCTCACTTTAAATATCGTTATAATAATCCTTCTAGTTATTTAATTTATTCATTTTCACCGACGGGAGACTTTACCCTCCTTGTTTACCCTACGTCCATTTTATCCGCACGGCGAATTCCAATCTCTATTTATGTAAACATTTTTGTGGTTTGTGGTTTGGCACTCGTCCAGATTAGCGACGCTGCTTTATTTACACAGCCTCATGTGATATTAACATAATCTCACGTGTTTGGATGCTTGCCAAATTTACCTGTTAACCTTAGTTGTTGTTGTTTTAGTTTTTGAATATTAATTTAAGCCGAACGGAGACTTTACCCCATAAATTCACCCTCGGGACATTTTATCCGGACGGCAAAAATATTGAAAATTTTAAAAATGACATTTTATGGTAGGAGATCACGATGGGGTTCATATAAACGTAAGAGATCGTTTAGTACATTACGTACATTTAAGAAGCGGAGGGTCAGTAGACGTAGACCCATGATATTTAGACGTACATTTAGAAGAAAGTATAAACGGGGTGGTATGATGATGAAAAGATTGTACAAGAAACCGAAAGTAGAGATTTTCAGAAGCAGTGTAAACACCCTAGTTACAATCCCGGCCCAGGATGCGAAAGCTTTTATGATAACTCCAGAGATTAAAACTATATTAGACGACGTTTTAATTAGGAATTCGTTCCAGAATCAATGTATACAGTATGATAAAGTAAAATTCTTATCCTGTCAGTATAATTATTGGATTAAGGACTCCGGGGACCAGAATGAACTCAATTACAGTAGACCGATGATGTGGAAGAGGTACGATTCGGACGATACCACGATTACAGATTCAGCAGCCGGTCGGGCTAACATTATGGCGTGTGGAAATACATACTTCAACCGACTTAATCCGGTCCGTACTATGTACAAAGCGAAGATCAAGCTCGTGTATGCGGCGGTAATTGGCTATCTACTAAGAAGAACACGTGGGACGTATTCCGGGGGGTTAAACACGACCAACCCTGGTTTGATGCAGATGCTATGGCTTCAACAGCTAAAAGAGCTAACTTTCCTGATGTACAGAATTGTTATAAATGTGTTGTAGAAAATACAGCCCAGGACCAGTGTGAACTTGTAGGGTATTGGACCCTTATTTGTACTTATAAACTTGAAGACCGTCATATTGGTTAGTGTCTAGGGGTTAGGGTTAGTCCCTTATTTGTGTATCTTATGTATGTACATGGCGTTATGGCGTTGGCGGAGAGCTCAGCGAGCCGCCCCATATAATATAATAAAATATAATAAAACGTAAATTAGGGTAATTCTTTTATTTAAAAACCAACAAATCATCACCCACAATACTATAAATCATGTACCTATCTGCCGACAGTTTGTTTTTATTTGGTATCTTATTCATGAACACCACAACACTTCTGGGACCGTATCTTTTCCTCTTGGGGGTGTACTTCATGGAGTTAATCCTTCCATTTTTAAACATCTCAATCGCTTCATAATTAATGTGTTTTGACTTGATCGAACCATATCAAACACTATAATTTTTCCCCCTGAACATATAACAATTTCGTATTTTAGCCCCACCCCACCCTGAACATATAACAATTTCGTGTTTTAGCCCCACCCCACCCTGAACATATAACAATTTCATGTTTCAGCCCCACCCCACCCTGAACATACAGTCAAACCTGTCTTAAGCAGCCAGCCAAGGGAAGGGGCCAAATTGGCCACTTAAGACAGGTGGCTGCCTACTACAGGGTCATCAATTTTCACCCAGATTAGCAAAGTATTTTTGTATATTGGCACAATTTCACTACCTCAACACGTTCATCCAAAGTCAAACACTTCCGTTTTGGTGGCATTGCTAACACGCTGACAATCGAAACGTTTATGATTTAAGTCACAATAAATCATTTCCAAATTTTATATTTTCCACAATTAGCGCTTTTTACAAGTGTGAACTTAAAGAGTTAATTCCTTATCGTTCGTTAAAAGCACGAACAAACTGCCATTCTAATTATCGTCTCCAAAAACGTTACCTTCTTTAGTCTTTTTATATGCCGACTTTTTCACAGTTAACGTGTTTACACAAAACACTTTGATCTGACGCGAGCTAAAAATAGAGATGTAAAAATTATCACGCACTACACTCGTGTTTGAGTCGGAAAAATTGCGATTATGTAGAACACAATAACAGCTTTGTTTGGTTTGAGTCAGAAAAATGGCGATTATGTAGACCACAATAACAGCTTTGTTTGGTTTGTTTACGGCCAATTAAGAAAGTTTAAACTGAAAGAAACTTATTTTAGATTAAAGATTTATTATAATTGATTTATTTGGTTTTTAGTACTTTAATTAAATATTAATTCTGTGGCCGTAATGAAATTTTTATATGCCCAAATCGATATTTTACGGTTAAATTTGTTCATTTGGTGGCCGTTTTAGGAGGTTTTTAATGCATTTGGTACCAAAAATGTTGGCCGCTGGCCGCGTCGACCAGGTGACCGCCTATTGCAGTTAAATTAGTAAATTTCGACGGGAGGGTCTGAAACTGGCCGCTTAAAGCAGGTGGCTGCTTATAACAGGTGACCGTTAGTACAGGTTTGACTGTATAACAATTTATGTTTCAGCCCAACCTCACCCTGAACATATAACAATGTCATGTTTCAGCCCCACCCCACTCTGAACATGTAACAATGTCATGTTTTAGCCCCACCCCACCCTGAACATGTAACAATGTCATGTTTTAGCCCCACCCCTCCCTGAACATGTAACAATGTCATGTTTTAGCCCCACCCCACCCTGAACATATAACAATGTCATGTTTTAGCCCCACCCCACCCTGAACATATAACAATGTCATGTTTTAGCCCCACCCCACCCTGAAGATATAACAATGTCATGTTTTAGCCCCACCCCACCCTGAACATATAACAATGTCATGTTGTTTTAGCCCCAACCCACCCTGAACATATAACACTTTCATGTTTTAGCCCCACCCGACCCTGAACAAATAACACTTTCATGTTTTAGCCCCACCCCACCCTGAACCTATAACACTTTCATATATTAGCCCCACCCCACCCTGAACATCAAACACTTTCATGTTTTAGCCCCACCCCACCCTGAACATATAACAATTTCATGTCTTAGACCCCACCCTGAACATATAACAATTTCATGTCTTAGCCCGACCCCACCCTGAACATATAACAATTTCATGTCTTAGCCCCACCCCTCCCTGAACATATAACAATTTCATGTCTTAGCCCCATCCCACCCTGAATATATAACAATTACATGACTTAGCCCCACCCCACCCTTCATGTCTTAGCCCCACCACACCCTGAACATATAACAATTTCATGTCTTAGCCCCACCCCACCCTGAACATATAACAATTTCATGTCTTAGCCCCATCCCACCCTGAATATATAACACTTACATGTCTTAGCCCCACCCCACCCTTCATGTCTTAGCCCCACCACACCCTGAACATATAACAATTTCATGTCTTAGCCCCTCCCCACCATGAACACATAGCAATTTCATGTTTTGGCCCCACCCCACCCTGAACACATAACAATTTCATGTTTTGGCCCCACCCCACCCTGAACACATAACAATTTCATGTTTTGGCCCTCCCCACCCTGAACACATAGCAATTTCATGTTTTGGCCACACCCCATCCTTGAACACATAAAAATTTCATATTTTGGCCCCACCCCACCCTGAACACATAACAATTTCATGTTTTGGCATCACCCCACCCTGAACACATAACAATTTCATGTCATGGCCCCACCCCACTATGAACACATAACAATTTCATGTTTTGGCCCCACCCCAACCTGAACACATAACAATTTTATGTTTTGGCCCCACCCCACCCTGAACACATAATAATTTCATGTTTTGGCTCCACCCCACCCTGAACACATAATAATTTCATGTTTTGGCACCACCCCACCCTTAACACATAATAATTTCATGTTTTGGCCCCACCCCACCCTGAACACATAACAATTTTATGTTTTGGCCCCACCCCACCCTGAGCACATAACAATTTCATGTTTTGGCCCAACCCCACCCTGAACACATAACAATTTCATGTTTGGCTCCACCCCACCCTGAACATATAACAATTTCATGTTTTGACCCAACCCCACACTGAAATTATAACAATTTCATGTTTTGGCCCCACCCCACCATGAACATATAACAATTTCATGTTTTGGCCCCACCCCACCCTGATCATATAACAATTTCATGTTTTGGCCCCACCACACACTTAACATATAACAATTTCATGTTTTGGGCCCACCCCAGCATGAACATATAACAATTTCATGTTTTGGCCCCACCCCAGCCTGAACATATAACAATTTCATGTTTAGGCCTCATCCCACCCTGAACATATAACAATTTCATGTTTAGGCCCCACCCTGAACATATAACAATTTCATGTTGAGGCCCCACTCCACCCTGAACATATAACAATTTCATGTTTTGGCCCACCCTGAAATTCTAACAATTTCATATTTTGGCCCCACCCCACCCTGAACATATAACAATTTCATGTTTTGGCCCACCCTGAACATATAACAATTTCATGTTTTGGCCCCACCCCACCCTGAACATAAAACAATTTCATGTTTTGGCCCCACTCCACCCTCAACATATAACAATTTCATGTTTTGGCCCCACCCCACCCTGATCATATAACAATTTCATGTTTTGCCCCCCCCCCCCCCCCCCCCCTGAACATATAACAATTTCATGTTTTGGCCCCACTCCACTCTGAACATATAACAATTTCATGTTTTAACCCCACCCAACACTGACCATATAACAATTTCATGTTTTAACCCCACCCCACCCTGACCATCTAACAATTTCATGTTTTAACCCCAACCAACCCTGACCATATAATAATTTCATGTTTTAACCCCACCCTACCGTGACCATATAACAATTTCATGTTTTAACCCCTACCCACCCTGACCATATAACAATTCCATGTTTTAACCCCACCCCACCCTGACCATATAACAATGCCATGCTTTAACCCCACCCCATCCCACCCTGACAATATAACAATTACATGTTTTAACCCCACCCAACCCTGAAAATATATCAATTCCATGTTTTAACCCCACCCCACCAAGACCATATAACAATTCCATGTTTTAACCCCACTCCACCATGAACATATAACAATTTATTGTTTTAACCACACCCCACCCTGGCCATATAAAAATTCCAAGTTTTAACCCCATCCCACCCTGACCATATAACAATTTCATGTTTTAACCCCACCCCATCCTGACCATATAACAATTTCATGTTTTAACTTCACCTCACCCTGACCATATAACAATTCCATGTTTTAACCCCACCCCACCTTGAACATATAACAATTTCATGTTTTAATCCCACCCTGAACATATAACAATTTCATGTTTTAACCCCACCCCACCCTGACCATATAACAATTTCATATTTTAACTCCACCTCACCCTGAACATATAACAATTTCATGTTTTAACCCCACCCCACCCTGAACATATAACATGTTTTAACCCCACCCCACCCTGAACATATAACAATTTCATGTTTTAACCCCACCCCATCCTGAACATATAACAATTCCATGTTTAACCCCACCCCACCCTGGCACTCTGGCATTACTATAAAAGATAAACATGGCGTAATGGCATATATCATGTACATGGCTTTATAGCTTACAATATAATAAAAGAATAATATAAATCTGTTTTGTTTTGTTTTGTTTTATTTTTTTGTTTTATTTACATAGCTAAATTAGGTACTAACCCTAGCCTCTAGACTCTAGGATATATTCCTGTTTTCTAGTTTATACTGACACACAAGTGTCCAATATCCAACAATTTCACACAGTTCTGGACTTCTGGAAAGTTCGCTCGCTTAGCGGTGGAAGGCATCGCATCAGCATCGAACCATGGTTGGTCGTGTTTAACACCTCTGAATACATTCCACTGGTTCTTCTTTCCATCTCCTATTACTGCAGCAAATACGGGTCTAATCTTACGTCTGTATACGGTCTTAGCAATTTCATGTTTTAACCCCCACCCCACCCTGAACATATAACAATTTCATGTTTTAACCCCATCCCACCCTGACTATATAACATGTTTTAAAACCACCCCACCCTGACCATATAATAATTTCATGTTTTAGCCCCACCCCACAATGACCATATAACTATTTCATGTTTTAACCACACCCCACCCTGACCATATAACAATTTCATGTCTTAACCCCACCCCACCCTGACCATATAACAATTTCATGTCGTAACCCCATCCCACCCTGACCATATAACAATTTCATGTTTCAACCCAACCGCACCCTGACCATATAACAATTTCATGTTTTAACACCACCCCTCACTGACCATATAACAATTTCATGTTTTAACCCCACCCCACCCTGACCATATAACAATTTCATGTTTTAACCCAACAGCACCCTGACCATATAACAATTTCATGTTTTAACACCACCCCTCCCTGACCATATAACAATTTCATGTTTTAACCCTACCCCACCTTGAACATATAACAATTTCATGTTTTAACCCCACCCGACCCTGAACATATAACAATTTCATGTTTTAACCCCACCCCTCCCTGGCCATATAACAATTTCATATTTTAACCCCATCCCACCCTGACCATATAACAATTTCATGTTATAACCCCACCCCACCCTAAACATATAACAATTTCTTGTCTTAACCCCATCCCATCCTCACCATATAACAATTTCATACTTTAACCCCACCACTCCCTGGCCATATAACAATTCCATGTTTAAACCCCACCCCACCCTGACCATATAACAATTTCATGTTTTAACCCCACCCCACCCTGACCATATAACAATTCCATGTTTTATCCCCACCCCACCCTAAACATATAACAATTTCATGTTTTAACCTCACCCCCCCCCCTCCCCCCCCCTGACCATATAACAATTTCATGTTTTAACCCCACCCCACCCTGACCATATAACAATTCCACGTTTTAACCCCACCCCACCATGACCATATAACAATTCCATGTTTTAACCCCAACCCACCCCACCCTGACCATATAACAATTACATGTTTTAACCCCACCCAACCCTGAAAATATATCAATTCCATGTTTTAACCACACCCCACCCTGACCATATAACAATTCTATGTTTTAACCCCACTCCACACTGACCATATAACAATTTCATGTTTTAACCGCACCCCACCATGAACATACAACAATTTCATGTTATAACCACACCCCACCCTGAACATATAACAATTTCATGTTTTAACCACACCCCACCCTGAACATATAACATGTTTTAACCCCACCCCACCCTGAACATATAACAATTTCATGTTTTAACTCCACCCCACACTGACCATATAACAATTCCATGTTTTAAACCCTACCCACCCTGAACATATAACAATTCCATGTTTAAACCCCACCCCACCCTAACCATATAACAATTTCATGTTTTAACCCCACCCCACCCTGAACATATAACAATTTCATGTTTGAACCTCACCCCACCCTGACCATATAACAATTTCATGTTTTAACTCAACCCAACCCTGAACATATAACAATTTTATGTTTTAACCCCACCCAACCCTCACCATATAACAATTTCATGTTTTAACCCCACCCCACCCTGACCATATAACAATATCATGTTTTAACCCCACCCAATCCTGACCATATAATAATTTCATGTTTTAACCCCACCCCACCCTGACCATATAACAATTTCATGTTTTAACCCCTACCCACCCTGACCATATAACAATTCCATATTTTAACCCCACCCCACCCTGACCATATAACAATTCCATGTTTTAACCACACCCCACCCCACCCTGACAATATAACAATTACATGTTTTAACCCCACCCCACCCTGAAAATATATCAATTCCATGTTTTAACCCCACCCCACCCTGACCATATAACAATTCCATTTTTAACCCCACTCCACCATGAACATATAACAATTTCTTGTTTTAACCTCACCCTACCCTGGCCATATAACAATTCCATGTTTTAACCCCACCCCACCCTGACCATATAACAAATTCATGTTTTAACCACACCCCACCCTGACCACATAACAATTTCAAGTCTTAACCTGACCATATAACAATTTCAAGTTTTAACCCCACCCCACACTGAACATATAACAATTTCATGTTTTAACCCCACCCCACCCTGACCATATAAAAATTCCATGTTTTAACCTCACCCCACCCTGACCATATAACAATACCATGTTTTAACCCCATCCCACCCTGACCATATAACAATTCCATGTTTTAACCCCACCCCACCCTGACCATATAACAATTCCATGTTTTAACCCCACCCCACCCCACCCTGACCATATAACATTTCCATGTTTTAACCCCACCCCACAATGACCATATAACAATTTCATGTTTTAACCCCACCCCACCCTGACCATATAACAATTCCATGTTTTAACCCCACCCCACACTCACCATATAACAATTCCATGTATTAACCCCACCCCACCCTCGCCTTATAACAATTTCATGTCTTAACCCCACCCCACCCAGAACATATAACAATTTCATGTCTTAACCACACCCCACCCTCACCATATAACAATTTCATGTTTTAAACCCAACCCACCCTCACCATATAACAATTTCATGTCTTAACCCCACCCCACCCTGAACATATAACAATTTCATGTTTTAATCCCACCCCACCTGGCACTCTGGCATTACTATAAAAGATAAACATGGCGTAATGGCATATATCATGTACATGGCTTTATAGCTTACAATATAATAAAAGTATAATATAAATCTGTTTTGTTTGATTTTGTTTTTGTTTTATTTATATAGCTAAATTAGGAACTAACCCTTGCTTCTAGTCTCTAGGATATATTCCTGTTTTCTAGTTTATACTGACACACAAGTGTCCAATATCCAACAATTTCACACTGATCCTGAGCGGTATTCTCAATCACACACTTATAACAGTTCTGGACTTCTGGAAAGTTCGCTCGCTTAGCGGTGGAAGCCATCGCATCAGCATCGAACCATGGTTGGTCGTGTTTAACACCTCTGAATACATCCCACTGGTTCTTCTTTCCATCTCCTATTACTGCAGCAAATACGGGTCTAATCTTACGTCTGTATACGGTCTTAGCAATTTCATGTTTTAACCCCCACCCCACCCTGAACATATAACAATTTCATGTTTTAACCCCATCCCACCCTGACCATATAACATGTTTTAACCCCACCCCACCCTGACCATATAATAATTTCATGTTTTAGCCCCACCCCACCCTGACCATATAACAATTTCATGTTTTAACCACACCCCACCCTGACAAAATAACAATTTCATGTCTTAACCCCACCCCACCCTGACCATATAACAATTTCATGTCTTAACCCCACCCCACCCTGACCATATAACAATTTCATGTCTCAACCCAACCGCACCCTGACCATATAACAATTTCTTGTTTTAACACCACCCCACCCTGACCATATAACAATTTCATGTTTTAACCCCACCCCACCCTGAACATATAACAATTTCATGCTTTAACCCAACCCCACCCTGACCATATAACAATTTCATGCTTTAACCCCACCCACCCTGAACATATAACAATTTCATGTTTTAACCCCATCCCACCTTGAACATATAACAATTTCATGTTTTAACCCCACCCGACCCTGAACATATAACAATTTCATGTTTTAACCCCACTCCTCCATGGCCATATAACAATTTCATGTTTTAACCCCACCCCACGCTGAACATATAACAATTTCATGTCTTAACCCCATCCCACCCACACCATATAACAATTTCATGTTTTAACCCCACCCCACCCTCACCATATAACAATTTCATGTTTTATCCCCTCCCCACCCTAAACATATAACAATTTCATGTTTTAACCTCACCCCCCCCATGACCATATAACAATTTCATGTTTTAACCCAACCCCACCCTGAACATATAACAATTTTATGTTTTAACCCCACCCAACCCTGACCATATAATAATTTCATGTTTTAACCCCACCCACCGTGACCATATAACAATTTCATGTTTTAACCCCTACCCACCCTGACCATATAACAATTCCATGTTTTAACCCCACCCCACCCTGACCATATAACAATTCCATGTTTTAACCCCACTCCACCCCACCATGACAATATAACAATTACATGTTTTAACCCCACCCAACCCTGAAAATATATCAATTCCATGTTTTAACCCCACCCCACCCTGACCATATAACAATTCCATGTTTTAACCCCACTCCACCATGAACATATAACAATTTCTTGTTTTAACCTCACCCCACCCTGGCCATATAAAAATTCCATGTTTTAACCCCACCCCACCCTGACCATATAACAATTTCATGTTTAAACCCCCCCCCCCCCCCCCCACCCTGACCATATAACAATTTCATGTTTAAACCCCACCCCACCCTGACCATATAACAATTCCATGTTTTAACCCCACCCCACCTTGAACATATAACAATTTCATGTTTTAATCCCACCCTGAACATATAACAATTTCATGTTTTAACCCCACCCCACCCTGACCATACAACAATTTCATGTTTTAACCCCAACCCACCCTGAACATATAACAATTTCATGTTTAAACCCCACCCCACCCTGAAGATATGACATGTTTTAACCCCACCCCACTCTGAACATATAACAATTTCATGTTTTAACCCCACCCCATCTTGAACATATAACAATTCAATGTTTTAACCCTACCCCACCCTGGCACTCTGGCATTACTCTAAAAGATAAACATGGCGTAATGGCATATATCATGTACATGGCTTTATAGCTTACAATATAATAAAAGTATAATATAAATCTGTTTTGTTTTGTTTTGTTTTATTTTTTTGTTTTATTTACATAGCTAAATTAGGTACTAACCCTAGCCTCTAGACTCTAGGATATATTCCTGTTTTCTAGTTGATACTGACACACAAGTGTCCAATATCCAACAATTTCACACTGATCCTGATCACACTTATAACAGTTCTGGATTGCGTTTCACAAAAACACTTACGACAAAAATCGTCATGAACGTAAACCAACAGATATTCATATTATTTTCAATTTTCATCCAAATGAAACCAAGTTGGCTCAAATCATGCAGAAAGTTACATATTTTCTGAAAACACACCCATTTTAAATGTCGTTCAAAATTTGAACACACAAAGGAGATATCGCCAAATTGACTTACGTCGATTTATATCGTAAGTTATTTTGTGAAACGCAGCCCTGGACTTCTGGAAAGTTCGCTCTCTTAGCGGTGGAAGCCATCGCATCAGCATCGAACCATGGGTGATTGTGTTTAACACCTCTGAATACATCCCACTGGTTCTTCTTTCCATCTCCTATTACGGCAGCAAATACGGGTCTAATCTTACGTCTGTATACGGTCTTAGCAGGGTTCAATCTAATAAACTTGGTATTGCTGGAAGCCATAATGTTCGCTCTACCACCTGCGCTATCCGTAATGGTCGTATCATCCGAGTCATATCTACTCCAAATCATCGGTCTGCTATAGTTAAGTTCATTCTGGTCTCCGGAGTCTTTAATCCAATAGTTATACTAACAAGATAAAAATTTAACCTTTTCGTACTGAACACATTGGTTCTGGAATGGTATCCGAATAAATACATCGTCTAACATCGAAGTTATGTTTGTATAACCTATTCATAGTCATTCCCTTCCGTCCTCGCCCAAATCGGTATCTCCGACGGTAAGGTATCATGGGTCGTCTCCTCCTATACATAGTCCTCCTACGTTTAACACCTCGGTAACCCCCATATCGGGTCATACGTCGTTAATAACCACCTCCGTAAGTTCTCTTATAATAAACCATGTTAACACTAAGGCATCCAAATGAAAATGAAGGTGTGTATAGGTTCGCTTCTTTATATACTCTACTATTTATAGCTCATCCAATCATAAGGCTTAAAAAAACGGAGCGCGTAGTTTAAACATCAGCCGAAAGTGTAGTAAAGGTGTGTACAGTAAAGTAAAAGTGGGTCACGCGCTAGCTGATTTAAAGGTGTAAAGCCTAATAAAATAAAAACGAGATAACAGGTGGCGTTTCGGTCAATTCTCGTTTTTTTTGCGGGCTATATAAGATAGTGTGTCGAAGTTGTAGGGTAATACTGTCCAGGGGTACATAGAGATGCATATCCAAAAACGGTTAATTGGAATGAAGAAGGTCAACGCGAGGGCAAGATGGGAAGTAGCACGTGGATCGGCGGAATCTAATAAAGTTTATTGTACAAAAGAAGGCGTTGATATATTCGAAAAAGGTGTACCGTCGCAACAAGGAAAGCGTAAATTGGACATGGCGGAAGCAGTAAAAGACAAACTTGAGGGGATGTCATCAGCTGATATGTTAGAAAAACATGGCGGCGGTATCGTTATGTACTATCGCAAAATTGCTGATTACGCAAAGACTATTCGAGATGAAGAATTTAAACTCAAGCGTATGGGTATCTATAAAGACGTCGATTTAAAAGATTGGCAAAAACAATGCATTGAGATGGTCGAAAAACAAGATAGAAGACAGATACACGTCATCGTCGATACAAATGGCGGAATAGGGAAGACATGGTTAACGGACTGGTTCCTGGCTAATAAAGATGCAGTAGCGTTTGAAAATGGCAAGAGTGCAGATATCAAGTACGCGTATGACGGGCAGCATTATATCATATTTGACTTTGTGAAATCTTCCCAGGACCACATTAATTGGGAAATCGTCGAGTTACTGAAGAAAGGTCGATTCCTGAGTACTAAATATGAGAGCAAGATGAAATGTTACAGTCGGGACAACAAGGTCATTATCTTTACAAATAACTATCCGGATGAAGAAAAACTAACAGAAGGAAGAATGCAAGTGTGGATGTACAATGACGATAGTGAGGCACTCTGGCATTACTATAAAAGATGAACATGGCGTTATGGCTTATATCATGTACATGGCTTTATGGCTTACAGTATAATAAAATTACATGTATAATATAAATCTGTATTGTTTTGTTTTGTTTGATTTTGTTTTTGTTTTATTTATATAGCTAAATTAGGAACTAACCCTTGCTTCTAGACTCTAGGATATATTCCTGTTTTCTAGTTTATACTGACACACAAGTGTCCAATATCCAACAATTTCACACTGATCCTGAGCGGTATTCTCAATCACACACTTATAACAGTTCTGGACTTCTGGAAAGTTCGCTCGCTTAGCGGTGGAAGCCATCACATCAGCATCGAACCATGGTTGGTCGTGTTTAACACCTCTGAATACATCCCACTGGTTCTTCTTTCCATCTCCTATTACTGCAGCAAATACGGGTCTAATCTTACGTCTGTATACGGTCTTAGCAATTTCATGTTTTAACCCCCACCCCACCCTGAACATATAACAATTTCATGTTTTAACCCCATCCAACCCTGACCATATAACATGTTTTAACCCCACCCCACCCTGACCATATAATAATTTCATGTTTTAGCCCCACCCCACCCTGACCATATAACAATTTCATGTTTTAACCACACCCCACCCTGACCATATAACAATTTCATGTTTTAGCCCCACCCCACCCTGATCATATAACAATTTCATGTTTTAACCACACCCCACCCTGACCATATAACAATTTCATGTCTTAACCCCACCCCACCCTGACCATATAACAATTTCATGTCTTAACCCCACCCCACCCTGACCATATAACAATTTCATGTCTCAACCCCACCGCACCCTGACCATATAACAATTTCTTGTTTTAACACCACCCAACCCTGACCATATAACAATTTCATGTTTTAACCCCACCCCACCCTGAAAATATAACAATTTCATGCTTTAACCCCACCCCACCCTGACCATATAACAATTTCATGCTTTAACCCCACCCACCCTGAACATATAACAATTTCATGTTTTAACCCCACCCCACCTTGAACATATAACAATTTCATGTTTTAACCCCACCCGACCCTGAACATATAACAATTTCATGTTTTAACCCCACTCCTCCCTGGCCATATAACAATTTCATGTTTTAACCCCACCCCACCCTGAACATATAACAATTTCATGTCTTAACCCCATCCCACCCTCACCATATAACAATCTCATGTCTTAACCCCACCCCACCCTCACAATATAACAATTTCATGTCTTAACCCCACCCCACCCTCACCATATAACAATTTCATGTCTTATCCCCACCCCACCCTGAACATATAACAATTTCATGTCTTAACCCCACCCCACCCTGAACATATAACAATTTCATGTCTTAACGCCACCCCACCCTGAACATATAATAATTTCATGTCTTAACCCCACCCAACCCTGACCATATAACAATTTCAAGTCTTAACCTGACCATATAACAATTTCAAGTTTTAGCCCCACCCCACACTGAACATCTAACAATTTTATGTTTTAGCCCCTCCGCACCCTGAACATATAACTATTTCATGTTTTAGCCCCACCCCACACTGAACATCTAACAATTTTATGTTTTAGCCCCTCCCCACCCTGAACATATAACTATTTCATGTTTTAGCCCCACCCCACCCTGAACATATAACAATTTCATGTTTTAGCCCCACCCCACCCTGAACTGTTTTCCATTGGTGAACCTTTCGCAATTTCCCAGTGTGCATTATTTAAAATCGCCTTCATTCCTCCAAGTCGTCTTTTTAACACCATTTGGATGTACCCCTGGAGATGGGGTGGGGTACCGTTTTCACCTACTTCTCTCCCGTAGACGAGATATCCGTGGTTACTTTCCATAAGTTTTAATTCATCTTCATCTCCATAATTGCTAACCGTGAAAACCCAGTTTTAACTTTGAGACATTTTTTCAGGCACGAAACAGTATTACCTAAGTGCCTGATTCTCTCTTGCTCACTTTAAATATCGTTATAATAATCCTTCTAGTTATTTAATTTATTCATTTTCACCGACCGGAGACTTTACCCTCCTTGTTTACCCTACGTCCATTTTATCCGCACGGCGAATTCCAATCTCTATTTATGTAAACATCTTTGCGGTTTGTGGTTTGGCACTCGTCCAGATTAGCGACGCTGCTTTATTTACACACCCTCATGTGATATTAACATAATCTCACGTGTTTGGATGCTTGCCAAATTTACTTGTTAACCTTAGTTGTTGTTGTTTTAGTTTTTGAATATAAATTTAAGCCGAACGGAGACTTTACCCCATAAATTCACCCTCGGGACATTTTATCCGGACGGCAAAAATATTGAAAATTTTAAAAATGGCATTTTATGGTAGGAGATCACGATGGGGTTCATATAAACGTAAGAGATCGTTTAGTACATTACGTACATTTAAGAAGCGGAGGGTCAGTAGACGTAGACCCATGATATTTAGACGTACATTTAGAAGAAAGTATAAACGGGGTGGTATGATGATGAAAAGATTGTACAAGAAACCGAAAGTAGAGATTTTCAGAAGCAGTGTAAACACCCTAGTTACAATCCCGGCCCAGGATGCGAAAGCTTTTATGATAACTCCAGAGATTAAAACTATATTAGACGACGTTTTAATTAGGAATTCGTTCCAGAATCAATGTATACAGTATGAGAAAGTAAAATTCTTATCCTGTCAGTATAATTATTGGATTAAGGACTCCGGAGACCAGAATGAACTCAATTACAGTAGACCGATGATGTGGAAGAGGTACGATTCGGACGATACCACGATTACAGATTCAGCAGCCGGTCGGGCTAACATTATGGCGTGTGGAAATACATACTTCAACCGACTTAATCCGGTCCGTACTATGTACAAAGCGAAGATCAAGCCCGTGTATGCGGCGGTAATTGGCGATACTAAGAAGAACACGTGGGACGTATTCCGGGGGGGGGGGGGGGGGGGTCAAACACGACCAACCCTGGTTTGATGCAGATGATATGGCTTCAACAGCTAAAAGAGCTAACTTTCCTGATGTACAGAATTGTTATAAATGTGTTGAAGAAAATACAGCCCAGGACCAGTGTGAACTTGTAGGGTATTGGACCCTTATTTGTACTTATAAACTTTAAGACCGTCATATTGGTTAGTGTCTAGGGGTTAGGGTTAGTCCCTTATTTGTGTATTTTATGTATGTACATGGCGTTATGGCGTTGGCGGAGAGCTCAGCGAGCCGCCCCATATAATATAATAAAATATAATAAAACGTAAATTAAAGTAATTCTTTTATTTAAAAACCAACAAATTATCACCCACAATACTATAAATCATGTACCTATCTGCCAACAGTTTGTTTTTATTTGGTATCTTATTCATGAACACCACAACACTTCTGGGACCGTATCTTTTCCTCTTGGGGGTGTACTTCATGGAGTTAATCCTTCCATTTTTAAACATCTCAATCGCTTCATAATTAATGTGTTTTGACTTGATCGAACCATATCAAACACTATAATCTTTTCCCCTGAACATATAACAATTTCGTGTTTTAGCCCCACCCCACCCTGAACATATAACAATTTCATGTTTCAGCCCCACCCCACCCTGAACATACAGTCAAACCTGTCTTAAGCAGCCAGCCAAGGGAAGGGGCCAAATTGGCCGCTTAAGACAGGTGGCTGCCTACTACAGGGTCATCAATTTTCACCCAGATTAGCAAAGTATTTTTGTATATTGGCACAATTTCACAACCTCAACACGTTCATCCAAAGTCAAACACTTCCGTTTTGGTGGCATTGCTAACACGCTGACAATCAAAACGTTTATGATTTAAGTCACAATAAATCATTTCCAAATTTTATATTTTCCACAATTAGCGCTTTTTACAAGTGTGAACTTAATGAGTTAACTCCTTATCGTTCGTTAAAAGCACGAACAAACTGCCATTCTAATTATCGTCTCCAAAACGTTACCTTCTTTAGTCTTTTTATATGCCGACTTTTTCACAGTTAACGTGTTTACACAAAACACTTTGATCTGACGCGAGCTAAAAATAGAGATGTGAAAATTATCACGCACTACACTCGTGTTTGAGTCGGAAAAATTGCGATTATGTAGACCACAATAACAGCTTTGTTTGGTTTGTTTACGGCCAATTAAGAAAGTTTAAACTAAAAGAAACTTATTTTAGATTAAAGATTTATTATAATTGATTTATTTGGTTTTTAGTACTTTAATTAAATATTAATTCTGTGGCCGTAATGAAATTTTTATATACCCAAATCGATATTTTACATTAAATTTGTTCATTTGGTGGCCGTTTTAGGAGGTTTTTAATGCATTTGGGACCAAAAATGTTGGCCGCTGGCCGCGTCGACCAGGTGACCGCCTATTGCAGTTAAATTAGTAAATTTCGACGGGAGGGTCTGAAACTGGCCGCTTAAAGCAGGTGGCTGCTTATAACAGGTGACCGTTAGTACAGGTTTGACTGTATAACAATTTATGTTTCAGCCCAACCTCACCCTGAACATATAACAATGTCATGTTTCAGCCCCATCCCACACTGAACATATAACAATGTCATGTTTCAGCCCCACCCAACTCTGAACATGTAACAATGTCATGTTTAAGCCCCACCCCACCCTGAACATGTAACAATGTCATGTTTTAGCCCCACCCCTCCCTGAACATGTAACAATGTCATGTTTTAGCCCCACCCCACCCTGAACATATAACAATGTCATGTTTTAGCCCACCCCACCCTGAACATATAACAATGCCATGTTTTAGCCCCACCCCACCCTGAAGATATAACAATGTCATGTTTTAGCCCCACCCCACCCTGAACATATAACAATGTCATGTTGTTTTAGCCCCAACCCACCCTGAACATATAACACTTTCATGTTTTAGCCCCACCCGACCCTGAACAAATAACACTTTCATGTTTTAGCCCCACCCCACCCTGAACCTATAACACTTTCATATATTAACCCCACCCCACCCTGAACATCAAACACTTTCATGTTTTAGCCCCACCCCACCCTGAACATATAACAATTTCATGTCTTAGACCCCACCCTGAACATATAACAATTTCATGTCTTAGCCCGACCCCACCCTGAACATATAACAATTTCATGTCTTAGCCCGACCCCACCCTGAACATATAACAATTTCATGTCTTAGCCCCATCCCACCCTTCATGTCTTAGCCCAACCACACCCTGAACATATAACAATTTCATGTCTTAGCCCCACCCCCACACTGAACATATAACAATTTCATGTCTTAGCCCAACGCCATCCTGAACATATAACAATTTCATGTTTTGGCCCCACCCCACCCTGAACATCTAACAATTTCATGTTTTGGCCCCACCCCACCCTGAACATACAACAATTTCATGTTTTGACCCAACCCCACACTGAAATTATAACAATTTCTTGTTTTGGCCCCACCCCACCCTGAACATACAACAATTTCATGTTTTGACCCAACCCCACCCTGAAAATATAACAATTTCTTGTTTTGGCCCCACCCCAACATGAACATATAACAATTTTATGTCTTGGCCCCACCCCAGCCTTTGGCCCCACCACACCCTGAACATACAACAATTTCATGTTTTGACCCCACCCCAGCCTGAACATATAACAATTTCATGTCTTGGCCCCACCCCAGACTGAACATATAACAATTTCATGTTTTGGCCCCACCCCACCCTGAACATATAACAATTTCATGTTTTGCCCCCCCCCCCCCCACCCTGAACATATAACAATTTCATGTTTTGGCCACACCCCACCCTGAACATATAACAATTTCATGTTTTGGCCCCACCCCACCATGAACATATAACAATTTCAAGATTTGGCCCCATCCCACCCTGAACATATAACAATTTCATGTTTTGGCCCCACCCCGCACTGAACATATAACAATTTCATGTTTTGGCCCCACCCCGCCCTGAACATATAACAATTTCATGTTTTGGCCTCACCTCACCCTCAACATATAACAATTTCATGTTTTGGCCCCACCCCACCCTGAACATATAAAAATTTCATGTTTTGGCCCCACCCCACCCTGGACATATAAAAATTTCATGTTTTGGCCCCACCACAGCCTGAACATATAACAATTTCATGTTTTGGCACCACCCCACCCTGAACATATACCAATTTCATGTTTTGGCCCCACCCCACCCTGAATATATAACAATTTCATGTTTTGGCCCCACCACAGCCTGAACATATAACAATTTCATGTTTTGGCACCACCCCACCCTGAACATATACCAATTTCATGTTTTGGCCCCACCCCACCCTGAACATATAACAATTTCATGTTTTGGCCCCACCCCACCCTGAACATATAACAATTTCATGTTTTGGCCACACCCCACCCTGAACATATACCAATTTCATGTTTTGGCCCCTCCCCACCCTGAACACATAGCAATTTCATGTTTTGGCCCCACCCCACCCTGAACACATAACAATTTCATGTTTTGGCCCCACCCCACCCTGAACACATAACAATTTCATGTTTTGGCCCATCCCCACTCTGAACACATAGCAATTTCATGTTTTGGCCCCACCCCACCCTTGAACACATAAAAATTTCATATTTTGGCCCCACCCCACCCTGAATACATAACAATTTCATGTTTTGACATCACCCCATCCTGAACACATAACAATTTCATGTCTTGGCCCCACCCCACCATGAACACATAACAATTTCATGTTTTGGCCCCACCCCACCCTGAACACATAACAATTTTATGTTTTGGCCCCACCCCACCCTGAACACATAATAATTTCATGTTTTGGCACCACCCCACCCTGAACACATAATAATTTCATGTTTTGGCCCCACCCCACCCTGAACACATAACAATTTTATGTTTTGGCCCCACCCCACCCTGAGCACATAATTTCATGTTTTGGCCCAACCCCACCCTGAACACATAACAATTTCATGTTTTGGCTCCACCCCACCCTGAACATACAACAATTTCATGTTTTGACCCAACCCCACACTGAAATTATAACAATTTCTTGTTTTGGCCCCACCCCAACATGAACATATAACAATTTTATGTCTTGGCCCCACCCCAGCCTTTGGCCCCACCACACCCTGATCATATAACAATTTCATGTTTTGGCCCCACCCCACCCCACACTTAACATATAACAATTTCATGTTTTGGGCCCACCCCAGCATGAACATATAACAATTTCATGTTTTGGCCCCACCCCAGCCTGAACATATAACAATTTCATGTTTTGGCCCCACCCCACCCTGATCATATAACAATTTCATGTTTTGGCCCCACCCTACACTTAACATATAACAATTTCATGTTTTGGGCCCACCCCAGCATGAACATATAACAATTTCATGTTTTGGCCCCACCCCAGCCTGAACATATAACAATTTCATGTTTAGGCCTCATCCCACCCTGAACATATAACAATTTCATGTTTAGGCCCCACCCTGAACATATAACAATTTCATGTTTAGGCCCCACCCCACCCTGAACATATAACAATTTCATGTTTTGGCCCACCCTGAAATTATAACAATTTCATGTTTTGGCCCCACCCCACCCTGAACATATAACAATTTCATGTTTTGGCCCACCCTGAACATATAACAATTTCATGTTTTGGCCCCACCCCACCCTGAACATAAAACAATTTCATGTTTTGGCCCCACCCCACCCTCAACATATAACAATTTCATGTTTTGGCCCCACCCCACCCTGATCATATAACAATTTCATATTTTGCCCCCCCCCCCCCCCTGAACATATAACAATTTCATGTTTTGGCCCCAGTCCATCCTGAACATATAACAATTTCATGTTTTGGCCCCACCCCACCCTGAACATATAACAATTTCAAGTTTTGGCCCCATCTCACCCTGAACATATAACAATTTCAAGTTTTGGCCCCATCCCACCCTGAACATATTACAATTTCATGTTTTGGCCTCACCCCGCCCTTAACATATAACAATTTCATGTTTTGGCCCCAGTCCATCCTGAACATATAACAATTTCATGTTTTGGCCCCACCCCACCCTGAACATATAACAATTTCATGTTTTAGCCCCACCCCACCCTGAACACATAACAATTTCATGTTTTAGCCCCCACCCCACCCTGAACATATAACAATTTTATGTTTTAGCCCAACCCCACCCTGAACATATAACAATTTCATGTTTTAGCCCAACCCCACCCTGAACATATAACAATTTAATGTTGTAGCCCCACCCCACCCTGAACATATAACAATTTCATGTTTTAGCCCGACCCCACCCTGAACATATAACGATTTCATGTTTTAGCCGCATCCCACCCTGAACATATATCAATTTCATGTTTTAGATCCACCTCACCCTGAACATATAACAATTTCATGTTTTAGCCCAACCCCACCCTGAACATACAACAATTTCATGTTGTAACCCCACACCACCCTGACCATTTAACAATTTCATGTTTTAACCCCACCCCATCCTGAACATATAACAATTTCATGTTTTAGCCCCACCCCACCCTGAACATATAACAATTTCATGTTTTAACCCCACCTCACCCTGAACATATAACAATTTCATGTTTTAACCCCACCCCACCCTGAACATATAACAATTTCATATTTTAACCCAACCCCACCCTGAACATATAACAATTTCATGTTTTATTTCATGTTTTAACCCCACCCCACCCTGAACATATAACAATTTCATATTTTAACCCAACCCCACCCTGAACATATAACAATTTCATGTTTTAACCCCACCCCACCCTTAACATATAACAATTTCATGTTTTAACCCCAGCCCACCCTGAACATATAGCAATTTCATGTTTTAACCCCACTCTACCCTGACCATATCACAATTTCATGTTTTAACCCCACCCCACCCTGAATATATAACAATTTCATGTCTTAACCCCACCCCACCCTGACCATATAACAATTTCATGTTTTAACCCCACCCCATCCTGAACATATAACAATTCCATGTTTTAACCCCACCCCACCCTGACCATATAACAATTTCATGTTTTAACCCCACCCTGACCATATAACAATTTCATGTTTTAACCCCACCCCACCCTGAATAACAGTGTTACTACAGTCATGTTTTTTTAGGGAAAAATCAGAATCAATGAGGCGTAACGCTTACTAGAGGTATACCACGGCGGATTAAACCAGTTGAGTTATTTATATCAGTTGCGCAATATACAGGTAGCAGACGGCATCATTTGTATAGGTGTATACAGCTTTGAGGTCAATCGGGCGGAACAAGAGGTAGTGACGACAACATTAATTTACATATTGAGGAATGAGGGAGTTATACTGATAGTGTATTTAAATTAATATGTAAAGAGGATAATTAAGCTGTAACGCTGTATATATTGCAATGCATGCTGTATATATTTAAATAAACTTGATGTTCTACTATATGTGTATGTCACTATGTAATACTATACATGTCTGTAAATATTATTCTTTATAGCAGGGTCAATTTTATATAATGTTGAGGTCACAATAAATGTCAAATCATTTTGACGTACGTATATGGTGCACATAAGGACGGTTTCAGCAATGCAGAGAAGCGCTTTTAATACGGCCATCACTCAGGTTTCCACAAATGGCTGTCAGGCCTCTGAAGCATAACTAATATGTGCTTTTATTTCACTTATAGTATCGTTTATAGTGTTTTAATGTCATCATTTCAAAATATTCATCTGGTTCTGTGACATATATTGTTTGTGTTAATTTCCCCCAAAAAGAGTTTAACATGAGTTTTGCTAATGAACGCAATCCCGGATTTTCCCTGATATTACTGTATTCCAACATGATGCCTTCTGTGTCGTGGTATTCTTGCATGTAATGCTATTTGGCTATCTCTGTGGTACACCAATCGGGCCAGCCACTGGCTTCTTGTTTTACTTTGAGAAATGTGTTGACATATGCAGTAAACAAACCGCCTTTTTTGGTGACCGGGTCATATTGTGAGATCTGGTTAAAGTCCCAGATCTCGTACAGTGTCTGTTTTGTATAACCTTGTGATACTGCCATTTTTACTTCGTCTGTGACCTAAGTTCCTATGAAAACTCTTTCTTTATCACTTGCTGACAAGGGCTCTGTTGATAATTTTCACTACACGTGCGACACAAGCTAAATAATAGCTTGCCATTGCATTTCACGGGCAGAACTGGGATGTATAAACCCTTTGGTGCGAGCACTTTGCACTTTATCAAACCTTCGTACTGGTGCACATCTTTGAAATTGTCTGTGGTTATAACAGGTTGACCAATTGGTATCTTGCCTGTTTTGTTCACCCATGGGTAGAGCGATGTTACATCGTAATAATGTATTATGTTGCTCTCAGAGGCTTCTTCATATAATTTAAATCCTTCTGTGCGGCCACCATAGAATGCGTCTCTCGGTTCGAATGGAGGTAAAATTTCGAGCGCGTCAACGTACTCTCTCATGATCTGATTATTTGCCAGCTGCTGTTTAAAATCGCATTCCCATATTGATATATATGTGTAGTCTAGTTTTTCTAGATCACGTTGTTTCTCTAGGGTTCTGGTATAGAGGTCAGCCATAGACATTTCAACCACTGGATTGACTGTGGATTTTGTGAAACACTTTTGACAACCATGCCAGAAACAGCCGTGAAATTCTAACACAGTTTGCTGACAGTCTTTCTTTTCGTAAAAACCATCCACTTTGTACAGACCAATTTGTTTCTCATCCTTATTCCGACCATGTTGAATGGTTATGTTGTCTTTGTGTGCCAGATAGGACAGCCATTGATAGGCAGTAGTAGACTGCTTCTCTTCAGGTCGATAGCCATGTGGTGGGATGATCCCTATGCTTTCATGTTCAAGAAAGAGGCTTCTAAACACAAGGTTACACGCTGATGCTATAGTGATACATTTAGCAAAAGGGTCTATGAACAATGATCTAAACTTTAAGCAACATTTTCGCATCACGTCGACGTCCGAGCGACAGTATCGCACTAGCTCCGATTCAAAATCAAATTGGTCCCTGTAATGTTGTTCTCGTACCATGTCAAAAACTTGAATCTGTATTCGGGTTTCATGCCGTCAGGGTTGTAGTACTTCATGTCGGGAAGATGTTGTAGTACAGCCTTTTGGTTTTCATCCGTATTGTCCAAATGGGGGAAATAGCCTTTGGCAATTTCTGTTTCCCCAAAAGCCTTGGGCATTTCAGCTAAAGCCATAGGAATAAAATTCAAGGAGTCAATAAATCGGATCTTGCATTGAGGTACTTTGATTGACATGTAATTTGATCCTGTTGTAATCACCTCAGGCAGAATGGCATTTTCATGAAGGTATTTTAGAATTGGATAGCTATCATAGCCCTTAAAATTATGACAGATAATAGTGGCACCATTGTTTTTGCCAGTAAAGAGCCACTTACAGAACAAGGTCGTGGTTTTAGGTCCAGAAAACACTCTTTCATTTAATCCGCAATAACTGCACTCTGAAGACGAAGTCACGTTCTTGTTTGTACACACTGTACACACTTTATGTACCACACATAGATTAGGTATGTGCTCAAATGATCCACACCAAGCTTTCTTGCAGTTTACGCATTTATTATGTAAACCAGGAAGATGGCCTTCTTGACATTCAAGGCGTGTCGTTTGGGTGCACTCAAAATCATAGAATATATATGTTGTTTCTTTTTCGTTCTTTGACGTGTCGGTAGTATTGTATTCCTCGTCATCAATTGGCTGCATGAAGCATTGATGTCCTTCAGGAAAATACTCTTTACACGTTTGGCAGTAGCTCTCTCTGCATACATGTGGCGACTTGTGTTTAGAACGGTTTATACGTTGACTGCATAGACGGCAACGGTAGTATATATCGCAGGTAGATTTCCCATATTCTGTTTTCTTCAAATGTAGATTGAAACAGGTCTGGTTCACAAATTTGCAGTTGCATGTTTGGCAATATTTCCAGTCTTCCATCGTTTCCGTGTGCAGTTGACGGCAGACATGACATGAGTTATTGCAGATGTGGCTTTCTTTATTCTGATAACCCTTCTTGCATTTTACACAAAAATAACTTCTGTTGAGAAATTCGGTCATGGTTGTTATGACATCATAATGGTTATCGTGACAGTATAAATAAATGGGGATCCCCCCTTTAGGACCATTGTACACTATAGCATTGAAGTGTTCTTTTGCCAGTACATGTACCTGATATTCAGGTAATACCTCTTGAAATTTCTTAATTTCGTCAACGCTACATTCGCCAGCAGGTACATTGGCTCGTTCATGCATTTCCAAAGCAAGCTCCTTTTGTATTTTACAACCCCTACGAATGCTGTGCCAAGAAGGGTGCTTTTCAATACGGGCTATGGCCGTTACTAAAGCGCGTGCACAACATTAATTATCATTGTTTTTATTTGTATAATACTTCTCTTCCTTTCGATCATTTTGGTAATATCCACAAAATTCTTTTTGTAACCAGAGCCTGTTGCAGTTTGAACATGCACCAACTCAATCCCGAACGTCTCGTCTATAACAAATTGTTCATATGACTGCAAGACTCTTTCTATTTCCGTCAATATCCGCTCCACTGTTAACGATGATCTCCGCATGAAGGGCAGTACTATCGGATAATCCAGTTCTGGGTTGTCCATAGACACTCTGACTAAGTCGTTAGATGGAATATCTTCAGTTATTCTGTCAAGGATTGATTTAAACAGTATCTTCAGTAACTTCAAAATGTTTGGAAGATCTCTGACTTCTATGTCTTTTACATCTATTTTGTAATAAACGACCGTTGTTTGAAATTTTTTAATCTTCTTTTCACTCACTTTAACAATATCAAAGAATTCCTCTACATCATCGCTTTTCTGCAGTTTTTGTCTTTTGCCAGGATTAAATGAAGGTGAACCATCTCGTGGACGCTTAGCACCACCACCCACTTGTTCGTGATGTTGTTGGATATGTCTATTCAGAGCTTCATCACTCATAAACGTCTTCAAACAATCGGGGCAGTGGTGACTATGAGCGCTATCGTGCTTCTGCTGATGTCTATCCAGATTGTCCTTTCTGTTGAACACCTTCTTGCACAGGGAACACATATACTTCATCCAGTGATTTTCAGTTCTCCTGTGTTGCTGAGGTTGACTGAGCTTTGAGAAAGTAGCCCCACACTCTTCGCAATGGTATGTCCTGTTTACTGTTTGACGACTGAAATCGATTGAAAATAGATTGAAGAGTACGAGTAAGGGATCTGACTGTAAAGGACTTGAATTGAACAATTTGAACTTCATAAATATATATATATATATATAAATATTTTATTTTTTTTTTGAATTTAAAGATTCTGCCAGGTGAGCTACGAATAGTCAGGCGAGACTAACGCTCAAATATATACTCAGTACCTTTTATGAGTAACTGTTAATGCTATAAGTAAATTTAAATTACCTTATCTTTTTTTGCTGTCTGTTTTTCTCTTTAACGTTGTTCCACTCTGAAATTGATCATAAGATGTTACCTCTTTGGTGTCAATCTGAAAATGAATTATTTTCTGTGTGAGCTTCAGAATAAATTACATTTTTATACCAAGCAAATGCTTCTGATTGGCTGTTGACAAATAAAGCAATCTGGTTTGTTGTTCGAGCATTATAGCTATAAAAAGGAATACTTGAGCTATATTTCTTCATTCTGACATAAGCCATCAGACGAGCAACATGAACAAGTATCCTGAATGCCATCAAGATTTTTCGAGGAGGGATGCAATGTTGAGGCATTCTCGACAAAAGCATAACCGGGGCAATGAGGTATATCCACCACCACCACCACCGGAAGGAGACGCAACTCCTCCACCACCACTTCCACCACCACCACCACCGGAAGGAGACACAACTCCTCCACCACCACCACCACCACCACCACAGGGTGAGCCACCACCAAAGGGATCTCATATGACTATGTTGCAGCATCCATTTACCATGATGATATCGGGCCCAACAGGTATGCATATTACATATTATACTTACTTTATAAAATAGTGAATATTTCAATAATGTTATATTCAGAAACTTTAAACATGTAAATTATAGTTTCTGATTCAATAATGAAAAGTGTTTTATTTTTCAGCATGTGGGAAGACAACAGTTGTCAAAGATTTGTTGCTGCATCATAGCATTAGGATCCAGCCCGGTGTTCAAAGAATAGTATGGCTTTACAAGAGATGGCAGCCATTATACACTGTGATTCAACGCTCAGTTTTACCAAAAGTAGAGTTTATTCAAGGCATCCCTGTGAATTTAGAAGATGACGATTTCTTTGATCTCAAACTCAACAACTTACTCGTTTTGGACGACCTGTTTAGTGAAGCTGGCAAAGATAAACGCATAACCGACCTTTTTACTGAAGGATCCCATCATAGATCGTTATCAGTGATTTCTATCAACCAGAACTTGTTTGGAAACCAGGACCCCACACAAAGGAGAAATTGCCATTATATAGTACTGTTTAACAACCCTGTAGATCGACAATCCGTCATGACTTTTGCTAGACAGATGTACCCGGGTCATAGTGACCGATTCATGAAAACTTTTAATAAAGCTACCAAGTACCCTTATGGGTATATGTTAGTTGACTTAAAGCCATTTACGTTAGACACAGACAGGCTTAAACATGACGTCACGTGGGTAGGGCAAGGTACAGCACCTATAAAAGAAGAGCTGATCTGCCCTAATGCTCATTCGCCAGTTGAAATTCAAACAGCGCACATCGGAGAAAGAAATAATCCAGTAGAAGAAAATAATCAAGCTGAAGAATCGTTTAACCTATTTGGAAACATGACTGATAAAGGACATGCATGCAACGATTGTGGGCTATTGTTCGACACAACGCACGATGTGCAACGACATATCAAACGTGGGGCGTGTCCGGAGAATGAAGAGCCAGTGGCTAAAGATAGGAAGCTACAAGATAGTGACAGCGATGAACCTGTTTTAAAAATGAGAAAACACGGACATTTTGACAGCTATGAAGATGTTGATGATAACGAAAGCTACCTGAAGCTTTGGGAAAGGGCCAAAGTTAGGGGAGAAGAAAAATATATCCAAATATACGATCAATGTATCGCCAAAGGAGATACAGAAGAGGATGCTAAACAGTTGGCTGAAGAACGTATAGAGTATTATGACCAACATAACTTCATAGAATTGTACCACGAACTACTAGAAGGTTACATACTTCCATTAGGGGCAAGTAACCTACACCGAAATATCGTGTCCGAAATCGATTCGTTGCGTATAAATGGTGTCAGTCTAACTTCGGCACTAAAACGAGTCCTGCGCAAACATAAGTCCCAATTCAATGATTTATTTGAAATGTCCGAGGACGAAGACAGTAATTACGAAAGTGAAGATGAAAGCAGCGATGCTGAGGAGCAATAAGTATGTGTCGCAGAGACATATAACTTCATTTGTATATAAGCCATAGACGTGTGCAGACATGGTTCCGTGGGAGAATTATTTAAAAACAATATATTATGACCCTAAACATTCAGCTGGTTTTGCCGGACCACAAAAGCTGTACAGAGTGGTGAAACATGAAGGAAAATTCAATATTGGCATGTACAGAATACGAAAATTCTTGCATGATCAAGAATCATACAATCTTCATAATCCTGTGCGAAGACGCTTTCAACGGAATCATGTCGTCAGTACGGGAACAAACGATTTATGGATGGCTGACCTTATCGATATGGTGAAATATGCCAAATACAAACAGAGCTATAAGTACATCTTGTTAGTCATAGACACCTTTTCCAAATACGTATGGTTGCAGCCGTTAAAATACAAAACGGGTGAAAAGGTGGAGGAAGCATTCCAGGAAATATTTACCACATCGGACAGATTGCCTACTAAGCTGGTCACTGATAAAGGTACTTAGTCACTCATGTGTGTACATATCTACTTTCCATATTAGTTGTAATATAGTTGCAAAATGTAAAATTCACTCTGTGTATATAAATATTTCAATGTTGGGTTAAGTATACATACTACATGCATCGACTTTCTATTTACAGGCCAAGAGTTTAAAGCGCAGACAGTTCAAGCCTTGATGAAAAAAGAAGAAGTACATTACTTCCCGACTCAAAATGAAACCAAAGCATCGACATTTTGACCATAAAGACTCGATTAAACCGTTACTTTACCCACAAGGACGGCTACAGCTATATATCTGTATTACAAGACATTGCTGATAATTACAACCATACGTATTACAGAACTATTGGAATGACACCTGCCGATGTCACAGACATCAATCAAGAGGAAGTGCGACTAGCAACCTATTTTGCCCAAAATCGAAAAGCAGCAAGATCAACTGAGAAACTAAAGCCGTTCAAATTTAAAATCGGTGGCTTTGTCCGTATCAGTCATCTGAAAAACATGTTTACTCGAGCGTATGATCAAACATACTCGGGGGAAGTGTTTGTGATCGCCAAACGTTACCACAGAGCAACATTACCGATCTACAGGCTGCGTGACTTACAAAGGGAAGATATTAAAGGAACATTCTATCAAAGCGAATTACAGAAAATAAACATTGATCCCAATCAGACGTAAAAAATGGAAACGGTGCTTAAAAGCCGAGGCAAAGGACGAAATAAACAATCATTTGTCAAGTGGAAATACTACCTGCGTAAATTTAACAGCTGGATAAAAGCCATTGATTTGAAGTGAACTATATGCACATTTTGTAAACTATCAGTGTTAAAAATAAATATGATGTACGATCGTAGATCTATATTATGTTGTCAATGAATATATTAATTGTAAATAATTTGTGAAATATGTGTATAGTATTGTTAATAAATATGTGTAAAAAGTACAAGATTGTTTTTACGTTTAAATCTATTCAAACCAAGTGTCGTTTTGGTCGTCTGTCCTTTACTACCTAAAATAGCGTCTGGTTTAAATCACAGGTAAATCTTTACCCCGTACAAACTTTATAACCCATGTAAAATAAAGCGATGTGTTCTCTTTGACGGGTGCTCATTGTAAACTGGTGTAAAATACGTTTGACCCGTACTTTGTAATTAATATTCGATGAAACAATCTATCTAACATACTATAAAACAAAATTAATTATGTTTTGAGAAGAACTAGTAATTGAATACGATCGTTCCACATATTATCAACGCAAGGGTACATATAACAGGGCACGCGATACTTATCACCCGATCAAGTTTCGTATCGTCTGCTCTGCATACCAATTAGTTTTAAAATAGAAATATTCGAAATACCTTATTCACTAGGACGGGACAACTCGAGCGGTAAATTTTTCAAATCGTATTGAAAATCTACACAATCTGTATTAAATCGACGATGTCACTGTCAAGCTCGCATGAAAAGAAGTGAAGGCATATTAGATAGCATAAAATTTTAAACAGTTAAGAATGAATTTATTTGGCTGATGGCGACTTGTTTGATAAACATGATATGGCTGGTTAATTGGAAAACAAACTAGTCTAAAAAGAGATTAAATACGATAATATTAATGCATTTTTACACCGAACAACACAGATTATACATCATATCTCAGCTCGTCAGGCTTGACAAACTTCGAATGGGCACGCGACCGCTAATTCGTATCTTCTGTAATGACTTAACATAGATTCTTCGCAGTAATTGAGTGATATAGTTGATGTAGAACTCTCAGTCAGATTTTGTTATTAAAAAAAAATAGGTTCGGCATTGTATAAAAAATAAAATATAGAAACTGAACACTCACTAAACTACATAAAACAGGTTAATGTCAATGATATAGAACACTTATCATAATATATAACGTTGATACACTATCAGAATTATACAACTCCCTTATTTCTCAAAACGTAAATTAATGTTGTCTTCTACTACCTCTTGTTCCTCCTGATTGACCTTAAAGCTGTATACACCTATTCAAATGATGCCGTCTGCTACCTGTATATTGCGCAACTGATATAAATAACTCAACTGGTTTAATCAGCCGTCGTAAACTTCTAGGAAGCGTTACGCCTCATTGAATCTGATTTTTCCCTAAAAAAACATGACTGTAGTAACACTGTTGATTACTACTCCAACCCCACCATGAACATATAACAATTTCATGTTTTAACCCCATCCAACCCTGAACATATAACAATTTCATGTTTTAACCCCATCCCACCTGACCATTTACCAATTTCATGTTTTAACCCCACCCCACCCACCCCACCCTGACCATATAACAATTTCATGTTTTAACCCCACCCCACACTGACCATATAACAATTTCATGTTTTAACCCCATCCCACCCTGAACATATAACAATTTCATGTTTTAACCCCATCCCACCTGACCATTTACCAATTTCATGTTTTAACCCCACCCCAACCACCCCACCCTGACCATATAACAATTTCATGTTTTAACCCCACCCCACACTGACCATATAACAATTTCATGTTTTAACCCCACCCCACCCTGACCATATAACAATTTAATGTTTTAACCCCATCCCACCTGACCATTTACCAATTTCATGTTTTAACCCCACCCCACCAACCCACCTTGACCATATAACAATTACATGTTTTAACCCCACCCCACCCTGACCATATAACAATTTAATGTTTTAACCCCACCCCACCCTGACCGTATAACAATTTCATGTTTTAACCCCACCCCACCCTGACCGTATAACAATTTCATGTTTTAACCCCACCCCACCATGACCGTATAACAATTACATGTTTTAACCCCACCCCACCCTGACCGTATAACAATTTCATTTTTTAACCCCACCGCACCCTGACCATATAACAATTTCATGTTTTAACCCCACCCCAACCTCACCATATAACAATTTCATGTTTTAACCCCACCCAACCCTCACCATATAACAATTTCATGTTTTAACCCCACCCCACCCTCACCATATAACAATTTCATGTTTTAACCCCACCCCACCCTCACCATATAACAATTTCATGTTTTAACCCCACCCCACCCTCACCATGTAACAATTTCATGTTATAACCCCACCCCACCCTGACCATATAACAATTTAATGTTTTAGCCCCACCCAACCCTGACCATATAACAATTTCACGTTTTAGCCACATCCCACACTAACCATATAACAATTTCATGTTTTAGCCCCGACCCACCCTGACCATATAACAATTTCACGTTTTAACACCACCCCACCCTGACCATATAACAATTTCATGTTTTAACCCCACCCCACACTCAACATGTAACAATTTCATGTTTTAACCCCACCCAACCCCACCCTCACCATGTAACAATTTCATGTTTTAACCCCACCCCACCCTGACCATATAACAATTTCATGTTTTAGCCCCACCCCACCCTGAACATATAACAATTTCATGTTTTAGCCCCATCCCACCATGACCATATAACAATTTCATGTTTTAGCCCCACCCCACCCTGACCATATAACAATTTCACGTTTTAACCCCACCCCACCCTGACCATATAACAATTTCATGTTTTAACCCCACCCCACCCTGACCATATAACAATTTCATGTTTTAACCCCACCCAACCTCACCATATAACAATTCCATATTTTAACCCCACCCCACCATGACCATATAACAATTCCATGTTTTAACCCCACCCAAACCTGAACATATAACAATTTCATGTTTTAACCCCACCCAACCCTGACCATATAACAATTTCATGTTTTAACCCCACCCCACTTTCACCATATAACAATTTCATGTTTTAACCCCACCCCGTCCTGACCATATAACAATTTCATGTTTTAACCCCATCCCACTCTGAACATATAACAATTTCATGTTTTAACCCCATCCTGAACATATAACAATTTCATGTTTTAACCCCACCCCACCCTGAACATATAACAATTTAATATTTTAACCCCACTCCACCCTGAACATATAACAATTTCATGTTTTAACCCCACCCAACCCTGAACATATAACAATTTCATGTTTTAACCCAACCCCACCCTGAACAAATAACAATTTCATGTTTTAACCCCACCCCACCCAGACCATATTACAATTTCATGTTTTAACCCCACCCCACACTGACCATATAACAATTCCATGTTTTAACCCACCCCACCCTGATCATATAACAATTCCATGTTTTAACCCCACCCCACCCTGACCATATAACAATTCCATGTTTTAACCCCACCCCACCCTGACCATATAACAAGTCCATGTTTTAACCCCACCCCACCCTGACGATATAACAATTCAATGTTTTAACCCCATCACACCCTGACCATATAACAATTTCATGTTTCAACCCCACCCTGACCATATAACAATTTCATGTTTTAACCCAACCCCACCCTGACCATACCCACCCTGACCATATAACAATTTCATGTTTTAACCCCATCCTGAACATATAACAATTTCATGTTTTAACCCCACCCCACCCTGAACATATAACAATTCCATGTTTTAACCCCACCCCACCCTGACCATATTACAATTTCATGTTTTAACCCCACCCCACCCTGAACATATAACATGATTTAACCCCACCCTGAACATATAACAATTTCATGTATTAATCCCACCCCACCCTGACCATATAACAATTTCATGTTTAACCCCACCCCACCCTGATCATTTAACAATTTCATGTTTTAACCCCACCCCAGCCTGAACATATAACAATTTCATGTTTTAACACCACCCCACCCTGAACATATAACAATTTCATGTTTTAACCCCACCCCTCCCTGGCCATATAACAATTTCATGTTTTAACCCCACCCCACCCTGACCATATAACAATTTCATGTTTTAACCCCACCCCACCCTGACCATCTAACAATTTCATGTTTTAACCCCACCCCACCCTGAACATATAACAATTTCATGTTTTAACCCCAACCCAACCTCACCATATAACAATTTCATGTTTTAACCCTACCCCACCCTCACCATATAACAATTTCATGTCTTAACCTCACCAAACCCTCACCATATAACAATTTCATGTCTAAACCCCACCCTACCTTCACCATCTAACAATTTCATGTCTTAACCCCACCCCACACTCACCATATAACAATTACATGTGTTAACCCCACCCCACCATGACAATATAACAATTTCATGTCTTAACCCCACCCCACCCTGAACATATAACAATTTCATGTCTTAACCCCACCCACGCTGAACATATAACAAGTTCATGTCTTTACCCCACCCCACCCTGAACATATAACAATTTCATGTCTTAACCCCACCCCACCCTGAACATATAACAATTTCATGTCTTAACCCCACCCAACCCTGACCATATAACAATTTCAAGTCTTAACCCCACCCCACCCTGACCATATAACAATTTCAAGTTTTAACCCCACCCCACCCTGAACATATAACAATTTCATGTTTTAACCCCACACCACCCTGACCATATAACAATTCCATGTTTTAACCTCACCCCACCCTGACCATATAACAATTCCATGTTTTAACCCCACCCCACCCTGACCATATAACAATTCAATGTTTTAACCCCACCCCAACCCACCCTGACCATATAACATTTCCATGTTTTAACGCCACCCCACCCTGACCATATAACAATTTCATGTTTTTACCCCACCCCACGCTGACCATATAACAATTTCATGTTATAACCCAACCCGAACATGACCATATAACAATTCCATGTTTTAACACCACCCCACGCTGACTATATAACAATTTCATGTTTTTATCCCACCCCACCCTGATCATATAACAATTTCATGTTTTAACCCCAACCCACCCTGACCATATAATAATTTCATGTTTTAACCCAACCCCACCCTGAACATATAACATGTTTTAACCCCACCACACCATGAACATATAACAATTTCATGTTTTAACCCCACCCCACCCTGAACATATAACAATTTCATGTTTTAACCCCACACCACCCTGACCATATAACAATTCCATGTTTTAACCTCACCCCACCCTGACCATATAACAATTCCATGTTTTAACCCCACCCCACCCTGACCATATAACAATTGAATGTTTTAACCCCACCCCAACCCACCCTGACCATATAACATTTCCATGTTTTAACCCCACCCCACCCATAACAATTTCATGTTTTAACCCCACCCCACCCTGACCATATAACAATTTCATGTTTTAACCCCACCCCACCCTGAACATATAACAATTTCATGTTTTAACCCCATCCCACCCTCACCATATAACAATTTCATGTCTTAACCCCACCCCATCCTCACTATATAACAATTTCATGTCTTAACACCACCCCACCCTCACCATACAACAATTTCATGTCTTAACCCCACCCCACCCTGGACATATAACAATGTCATGTCTTAACCCCACCCCACCCTGAACATATAACAATTTCATGTCTTAACCACATCCCACCCTGAACATATAACAATTTCAATTCTTAACACCACCCTACCCTGACAATATAACAATTTCAAGTTTTAACCCCACCCTGAACATATAACAATTTCATGTTTTAACCCCACCCCACCCTGACCATATAATAATTCCATGTTTTAACCTCACCCCACCCTGACCATATAACAATTCCATGTTTTAACCCCACCCCACCGCACCCCACCCAGACCATATTACATTTCCATGTTTTAACCCCACCCCACCCTGACCATATAAAAATTTCATGTTTTAACCCCACCCCACCCTGACCATCTAACAATTCCATGTTTTAACCCCACCCCACCCTGACCATATAACAATTCCATGTTTTAACCCCACCCCACCACACCCTGAACATATAACAATTCCATGTTTTAACCCCACCCCACCCTGACCATATAAAAATTCCATGTATTAACCCTACCCCACCCTGACCATATAACAATTCCATGTTTTAACCCCACCCCACCCTGACCATATAACAATTCCATGTTTGAGCCCCACCCCACCCTGAAAATATAACAATTCCATGTTTTAACCCCACCCCACCGCACCCCACCCTGACCATATTACATTTCCATGTTTTAAGCCCACCCCACCCTGACCATATAACAATTTCATGTTTTAACCCCACCCCACCCTGACCATATAACAATTCCATGTTTTAACCCCACCCCACCTTGACAATATAACAATTCCATGTTTTAACCCCCACCCCACCCCATCCTGACCATATAACTTTTCCATGTTTTAACCCCACCCCACCCTGACTATATAACAATTTCATGTTTTAATCCCACCTAACCCTGACCATATAACAATTCTATGTTTTAACCCCACCCCACCCTGACCATATAACCATTCCATGTTTTAACCCCACCCCACCCTGACCATATAATAATTTCATGTTTTAACCCCACCCCACCACACCCTGACCATATAACAATTCCATGTTTTAACCCCACCCCACCCTGACCATATAACAATTCCATGTATTAACCCCACCACACCCTGACCATATAACAATTCCATGTTTTAACCCCACCCCACCCTGACCATATAACAATTCCATGTTTGAGCCCCACCCCACCCTGAACATATAACAAGTTCATGTTTTAACCCCACCCCACCCTGAACATATAACATGTTTTAACTCACACCCCACCCTGAACATATAACAATTTCATGTTTTAACCCCACCCCACCCTGAAAATATAACAATTCCATGTTTTAACCCCACCCAACCCTGAACATATAACAATTCCATGTTTTACCCCACCCCACCCTGACCATATAACAATTCCATGTATTAACCCCACCCCACCTTGACCATATAACAATTCCATGTTTTAACCCCACCCCACCTTGACCATATAACAATTCCATGTTTTAACCACACCCCACCCTGAACATATAACAATTTCATGTTTTAACCCCACCCCACCCTGAACATATAACATGTTTTAACCCCACCCCACCCTGAACATATAATAATTCCATGTTTTGACCCCACCTCACCCTGAACATATAACAATTCCATGTTTTAACCCCACCCCAACCTGACCATATAACAATTTCATGTTTTAACCCCACCCCACCCTGAACATATAACAATTTCATGTTTTAACCCTACCCCACCCTGACCATATAACAATTTCATGTTTTAACCCAACCCCACCATAGCCATATAACAATTTCATGTTTTAACCCGACCCCACCCTGACCACATAATAATTTCATGTTTTAACCCAACCCCATCCTGACCATATAACATGTTTTAACCCCACCTCAACATGAACATATAACAATTTCATGCTTTAACCCAACCCCACACTGACCATATAACAATTCCATGTTTTAAACCCACACCACCCTAAACATATAACAATTCCATGTTTTAACCCCACCCCACCCTGAACATATAACAATTTCATGTTTTAACCCCACCCCACGCTGACCATATAACAATTTCATGTTTTAACCCCACCCCACCCTGACCATAAAACAATTTCATGTTTTAACCCCACCCCAGCCTGACCATATAAAAATTTTATGTTTTAACCCCACCCCATCCTGACCATATAACATGTTTTAACCCCACCCCACCCTGAACATATAACAATTTCATGTTTTAACCCCACCACACACTGACGATATAACAATTCCATGTTTTAAACCCACCCCACCCTAAACATATAGCAATTCCATGTTTAAACCCCACCCCACCCTGACCATATAACAATTTCATGTTTTAACCCCACCCCATCCCACCCTTAACATATAACAATTTCATGTTTTAACCTCACCCCACCCTGAACATATAACAATTTCATCTTTTAACCCCACCCCACCCTGAACATATAACAATTTCATGTTTTAACCCCACCCCACCCTGACCATATAACAATTTCATGTTTAAACACCACCCAACCCTGATCAGCTAACAATTTCATGTTTTAACCCCACCCCACCCTGACCATATAATAATTTCATGTTTTAACCCCTTCCCACCCTGACCATATAACAATTCCATGTTTAAACCCAACCCCACCCTGACCATATAACAATTCCATGTTTTAACCCCACCCCACCCTACCCTGACCATATAACAATTACATGTTTTAACCCCACCCAACCCTGAAAATATATCAATTCCATGTTTTAACCCTACCCCACCCTGACCATATAACAATTCCATGTTTTAACCCCACCCCACCATGAACATATAACAATTTCTTGTTTGAACCACACCCCACCCTGTCCATATAACAATTTCATGTTTTAACCCCACCCCACCCTGACCATATAACAATTCCATGTTTTAACCCCACCCCACCCTGACCAAATAACAATTTCATGTTTTAACCCCACCCCACCCTGACCATATAACAATTTCATGTTTTAACCCCACCCCACCCTGACCAAATAACAATTTCATGTTTTAACCCCACCCCACCCTGACCATATAACAATTTCATGTTTTAACCCAACCCTACCCTGAACATATAACAATTTCATGTTTTAACCCCACCCAACCCTGACCATATAACAATTCCATGTTTTAACGCCACCTCACCCTGACCATATAACAGTTTCATGTTTTAACCCCACCCCACCCTGAACATATAACAATTTCATGTTTTAACCCCACCCCTCCCTGGCCATATAACAATTTCATGTTTTAACCCCACCCCAACCATAACAATTTCATGTTTTAACCCCACCCCACCCTGACCATATAACAATTTCATGTTTTAACCCCACCCCACCCTGAACATATAACTATTTTATGTTTTAACCCCATCCCACCCTCACCATATAACAATTTCATGTCTTAACCCCACCCCATCCTCACCATATAACAATTTCATGTCTTAACCCCACCCCACCCTCATTATATAACAATTTCATGTCTTAACCCCATCCCACCCTGAACATATAACAATTTCATGTCTTATCCCCACCCCACCCTTAACATATAACAATTTCATGCCTAAACCCCACCCCACCCTGAACATATAACAATTTCATGTCTTAACGCCACCCCACCCTGAACATATAACAATTTCATGTCTTAACCCCACCCCACCCCACCCTGACCATATAACAATTTCAAGTCTTAACACCACCCCACCCTGACCATAGAACAATTTCATGTTTTAACGCCACCCCACCCTGAACATATAACAATTTCATGTTTTAACCCCACCCCACCCTGACCATATAACAATTCCATGTTTTAATCCCACCCCACCGTGACCATATAACAATTCCATGTTTTAACCCCATCCCACCCTGACCATATAACAATTCCATGTTTTAACCCCACCCCACCCCACCCTGACCATATAACTATTCCATGTTTTAACCCCACCCCACCGTGACCATATAACATTTCCATGTTTTAACCACACCCCACCCTGACCATATAACAATTTCATGTTTTAACCCCACCCCACCCTGACCATATAACAATTCCATGTTTTAACCCCACCCCACCCTGACCATATAACAATTCCATGTTTTAACCTCACCCCACCCTGACCATATAACATTTCCATGTTTTAACCCCACCCCACCCTGACCATATAACAATTCCATGTTTTAACCCCACCCCACCCCACCCTGACCATATAACATTTCCATGTTTTAACCCCACCCCACCCTGACCATATAACAATTTCATGTTTTAACCCCACCCCACCCTGACCATATAACAATTCCATGTTTTAACCCCACCCCACCCCACCCCAGCCTGAACATATAACAAGTTCATGTTTTAACCCTACCCCACCCTGAACATATAACATGTTTTAACCCCACCTCACCATGAACATATAACAATTCCATGTTTTAACCCCACCCCATCCTGAACATGTAACAATTTCTTGTTTTAACCACACCCCACCGTGGCCATATAACAATTCCATGTTTTAACCCCACCCCACCCTGAACATATAACAATTTCATGTTTTAACCCCACCCCACCCTGACCATATAACAATTCCATGTTTTAACCCCACCCCACCCTGAATATATAACAATTTCATGTTTTAATCCCACCCCACCCTGACCATATAACAATTTTATGTTTTAACCCCACCCCACCCTGACCATATAACAATTTCATGTTTTAATCCCACCCTGAACATATAACAATTTCATGTTTTAACCCCACCCCACCCTGAACATATAACATGTTTTAACCCCACCCCACCCTGAACATATAATAATTTCATGTTTTAACCCCACCCCATTATGAACATATAACAATTCCATGTTTTAACCCCACCCCACCCTGGCACTCTGGCATTACTATAAAAGATAAACATGGCGTTATGGCATATATCATGTACATGCCTTTATAGCTTACAATATAATAAAAGTATAATATAAATCTGTTTTGTTCTGTTTTGTTTTATTTTTTTGTTTGTTTTATTTACATAGCTAAATTAGGTACTAACCCTAGCCTCTAGGATATATTCCTGTTTTCTAGTTTATACTGACACACAAGTGTCCAATATCCAACAATTTCACACTGATCCTGATCACACACTTATAACAGTTCTGGACTTCTGGAAAGTTCGCTCTTTTAGCGGTGGAAGCCATCGCATCAGCATCGAACCATGGTTGATCGTGTTTAACACCTCTGAATACATCCCACTGGTTCTTCTTTCCATCTCCTATTACGGCAGCAAATACGGGTCTAATCTTACGTCTGTATACGGTCTTAGCAGGGTTCAATCTTATAAACTTGGTATTGCTGGAAGCCATAATGTTCGCTCTACCACCTGCGCTGTCCGTAATGGTCGTATCATCCGAGTCATATCTACTCCAAATCATCGGTCTGCTATAGTTAAGTTCATTCTGGTCTCCGGAGTCTTTAATCCAATAGTTATACTAACAAGATAAAAATTTAACCTTTTCGTACTGAACACATTGGTTCTGGAATGGTATCCGAATAAATACATCGTCTAACATCGAGGTTATGTTTGTATAACCTATTCATGGTCATTCCCTTCCGTCCTCGCCCAAATCGGTATCTCCGACGGTAAGGTATCATGGGTCGTCTCCTCCTATACATAGTCCTCCTACGTTTAACACCTCGGTAACCCCCATATCGGGTCATACGTCGTTAATAACCACCTCCGTAAGTTCTCTTATAATAAACCATGTTATCACTATGGCATCCAAATGAAAAAGAATGTGTCTATAGGTTCGCTTCTTTATATACTCTACTATTTATAGCTCATCCAATCATAAGGCTTAAAAAAACGGAGCACGTAGTACAGCAGACTACTCAGATGCAGAATGGTAGGCACCAATCAGATATATTCTTACAAATAAGGTTTCACGTGACGGCTCTGCGTCATTTCGGCTATTTTTATCGATCTAAAATGGCCGCCTTGGGCGAAATTGAGTCAAAGACACGGATCAATTTTTCGGATACAGGATCCTCAAACAACTCTTGAAGTAATGGAAAGCAGGTAAAATATACGTTTTATGATCGTTTAGTTAGATACAAAGTTTTAATGGCGGCAATTTAAAACTGTTTTAAGCAAAGGCAACCGAAAAGAATGAGTGCATTGTGTTTTGTTCTGGAAAGATCGAGCAAAATGTCTGCTCTGTTTCCGATTAAAACTGTTTGATAAACTGAACGAAACATGTCTTAACGGTAATTGGACGTTTGAAAAATATTCTGGGCTTGGAAAATTATAAGTATGTTTATAGTTGTGTTTGAATCCACACTGACCGACAACACGAAATGGAACATTTTACACATTTCAAGTATACATATTTTACTCCTGCAAGTTAAATATCCAGATAATACAAAGTGTCCCATCACATTTTACTTAGATATTTGCGAAATACAATGGGTTGGGATGCATGTTTGCTCCAAGAGGTCCAAGGTTCTATTTCCAGTGTTTAGTACAGGGTTTTTCAAATGTCTGTTTTATGATGTAGAACCCAATTTGTTGTTTTTTTTATACAATGGGTTTGTCGGTTTAAAAGCTTATATATAAATGTTATGTGTTACTTTTGGCGACTTTAAACTAAAATTTACTAGCACTCTCATAGTACTTCAGACAGTGTACTGTAAAACCATACAAAACCTGGTAATGGGTTGAAAGCAGTCGATCAGTGGCATAGCTGCCTTTACGCGATATGCCCGAGCTTGCACATTTTTGCGTACGCATCTTTATATCTCCTGAAACTACCCCCCTGAACGTAGGAAATGTAATCTGAAAGTCTTTTTACTGTTGGGCCATGCACCTAGACCCTGCTAGAACCTGTTCTGCTTGCAGGGTCAGCTACGCCACTGTCGGTCCAGTGCACATGGAAAGTGGTACCAAATTCATGTAAAACATTCTATGTTAATCAACACAGAGCTCCAGATAAGCTTTTCTTCGAATGAGTATTTTACCCCTTAAATTAGAATGCAATGCTTATTTTCAAACTATAAATGAACTGGTAAAAATGAACATTTATTCAGGAATTTTAATGCTTTAATACCCCCAAATAGTGCTTATCTGGAGCACTGCAGCAATTAAAATGTTGTAAACATTCCGTATATTCTTCCTATAATATTCAGCTCGTTTAAAGAAAGAACAATATATGGCTTGTTTTGCGAGCTCTGAAATAAGATTGTAGTGAATGTATACAGCCTTGCTGTTAAGCTAGCTTTTACAGTGAGATGGTTGAAGTGCACTGACTGTATTGGAAGTTAAGCAACAAAGTACAGGTCAGTACCTCGATAGGTGACCACTGTCACTTTAATGGCAACGAGGATTAGCTGTTGAATATGTGGCTGCACAAATATCTCTTTCCTTGGGATGGGACGGGATATAGCTAGGAACTGCAGGAAAACACAGGCTATGCAGTTTGGGATAAGCTGTAAAAGTTAAAGGAGGAGTGTAGTGAATGTACATAGGTCACTTACAACAGCCTCACTGTTAAGCTAGCTTTTACAGCGACATGGTTGAAGTGCACTAACTGTATTGGAAGTTAAGCAACGAAGTACAGGCAAGTACTTGGAAGGGTTAGATGTTACAATTTAGGTCATGCGCTGTCACCACCTTATTAACTAAGATTTTCAGCAAATCTTCAACACGTGAGGTGTGTTATCTTGAATCAGTGATTTTAGAGATTGAAAATATACATATAAATTAGGTAGAGAGCACAAAACATCTTTGGCTATTTTAATGCAGTGGGTTTGTTGGCCGTTTTTATGGCCAAACTTCCATTACTGCAGCGTTTCATTTACCCATGCATCCTAGATGCACACATCTTGCGGCAGACGCACAATTCTGAAATATGTGCATCTGCTGGACACATAAAAATCGCAGCCGATACGTTGCGATTAACTCAAATACAAACATTTAATTCCCGACGCATTGTGTTTCTTGCACTCTGCTTTGGAAACACTAGTGCGCGCGCATCATCGGATGAATTTCAAGAGCATTGGGTTACTACTGCACCGCTTTCTAAACAATGATGTGCGCACATCTAGCATAATCAATGTCATCAGACGGTCTCTGTTACCGTTGCAAGTGGTAAATACGCAAGCTGCTTGCCAGCCATGAATACTTCTTGTGTTATAGTTTCACTGAATCGAAACAGTGTTATAATTATGATAAACATTTCAATCAGCAGCGTAGCTGTCTTTAAGCAACAACGCCCGGGCTTGCATATTTTTGAGAATGCATCATTATATCCTGGAAATGCCATCAGAATACAGGAAATTCATCCTGAAAATTTTTTTCTGATAGGGAGAGGAGCATGTCCCCCAGACCCTTCCCCAAACCTTCTAGAACCCTATGGGTTTGCACATCATTTTAGGGTCAGCTATGCCAGTCAGTAAAGGAGATGCAGTGTGTAATGTTATTTGAACAAAATTAACAAACACTGTTTTTTTGACAGACTAAGCTGCACAAGTGTTTTTTTTAATGTTTTTAACTGTTCTAGTCAATGTTTACTGTTGTTTAATACTCATTTATGCTTGTGGTTGTCTAAATGGTGCACAGTTAAAGCTTCACACAGTGCAATGGTGAAGTATCTTCATTTTCACAATGTTACATCATTTGAAATTATAATGATTTAGTGAAATTGTCTGGAAAAACGGGACTCACACTTTCATTTTTTGGGCTCACAGATTTGTAGCCCAGCGAGTCCTGGGACTCGTACATTGAAATTTGTAAAAAAATCACTGTTACTGTCCCTAAAATATATAAATATTCCATGCTAATTTATTAAAGAACAGATATGTTGACCTCTAAACTGTGATGAACATATAATTTATCCCCTTTTTTCATCATTACGTTATTTTCCACTGTGAAAGGGACCCACCCCAATACCCCCAAAACCAAAAAAATACAAAAACCACTGGGTTTATATTATTGAAAATATTTCCAGGTTTTCAATCAATTTAGCTATATGATTGATTATCTCTAATTGATTTATTATCTCTATTTGTAGACGTATGTATTTGGTGGTCCTTCTAGCAGACCTGAACTTGGCGCTTGAGAATATGGGTAAATGCTATTATAATTGATCAGTTTAATTTTTTCTTGCGTAATTCAAACTATTGTACACTGCTAAGTCTATGGGCCAGTTATACTGCAATCTGTAACAATGTTATAATGTATTAATTACATTCGAGTAATTCTGCCCATAGTATGACTCAATATATGACTGCAAGTGACATCTATTCTTTTGTTGTACTGGAGCCAGCTACATGTCCTTTTTCACTTGCCAAATCTTTTGATTGCAAACCCCCCAAAAAGATGAATTTCACAGTCTGTACGTAACCTGTAATGAGAGAAATGTATGTCAGCAGTCTGGTTAGCTCAGTCAGTAGAGCATTTGCCTGGTAAGCGAAAGGAACCGGGTTTGAGTCTCAGATTGGCTGGCAATGGCTGCATATTTTTTTTTTGTACTTTTATATTGGCACCATATGTGGAGCTGTGACATATATAACTGAGAAACATTCACAGGATTCTCTGGTCTCTATGGAAATTGTGGGACGAATTCCAAATTCATAGGGGATTGTCAGTGTGTGCGTAACCTGTAAGGAGAGAAAAATATGTCGGCAGTCCGGTTAGCTTAGTCGGTAGAGATTTCATCCTGTAAGCGAAAGGTTCCGGGTTCAAGACCCGGATTGGCTGCATATTTTTAATAGATATCACAAATAGAGAAGTGTATTGAATAAATTGAATAAGTATATCTTCAGAAATATAAAAAATATTGATTTTCATTATGCACAGTCTCGTTTTGTTGTTTTTTTTTAAACAAACAAGACCAACATAAGATAATTTTGTTTGCTGTCTCCTTATCTGGTTTTCAATATTAAGTGGTTCGGTATGAGGATTTTTTTAAATATAAAAACATCTATACAATAAGTGTCATACATGCATTTAAAAAAAATATGCTGTTTCCAAAATCAGAAAAAAGGTTTTGAATAGGCAGTTATTTGATGAGTAGGCAGAAAGACAGCAAGCAACTTTTAAAGCATCTTGGAATTTTTGTTAATATAGATCAGGGATGTGATATGGAATTAGTGGCCACAGATGGTCCTGTAGTTACTGTTGTAAAGTTGGAGCACATTCATTTTAAACAAATATGAATTAAAATTAATGTTTTTTGTGTTTTTAGAATGGAGAGCAGCTGTAAGACAGAACCTGCAGTTATGCAGAGAAAGTGTTGACCGCCACATCCAAATAAGCCATTTGCTGGACAAAGCAACAACAACTGGCACAAACTTCATGTTTGTTTTAGAAAATGGCTTATTTGAGCTTGCGTCTTCAGGACTATCTGATGGTTCCCTCTATGCGGTGTTGTTTGAAATCAGAAAGAAGAGGAAATTTTTGCGCTTTTTTTAAAGCGGCATATTCCAAGGATTTTTTGAAAGCAAAGGTTACTATTTACCTATATATATATATTACCGGTACATATATATTAACAAATTGTTGGCAAGAAGGAGTGAATGATTGGGGGAGGTATGAAAATTATTCAACTGAGACATGCTAAAGTCAAAAGTCAACATTTAGTTTTCATCGAATCAAACGTTGATTTGCTAATCTTTATATGCATAAATTATAATATATATATGGTATCGTACAATTGACCAGAAGGGAGAAAAATGTTGGCACAGCTCAACAGAAAAAACGATAATTGAGTGGAAACATAGATATTAACTTTAAAAGAACCTTCAACAATAAAATGACAGTTAATATTCTGTGGGTTGGAAACCATTGGAAGATACCAAATTATCTATTTTATGTGGTTCTCAGGTAACCAATTCAGATTTACCTGCCTTTTTATACTGCCCATAATCCAATTGACGGCTAATACTAAACTAGAATGTATAGACAGAACTTCTACTCTGGTTTAATGTTATATGGTGTTTAGCGTCGCTTTAACAATTTTTCAGTCATATCGCGATGGTGTCTACTTACAGGGCACTCGCTTGGCCCATTCCCCTCCTAAAATAATATGTTTTTTTCCCCTTTCTAAGAAAAAAAATCCCCTCGAAAACAAAAATAAAATCGGAAGGAAAATCACGAAGTTACTCGTTGGCCGGATGCAAGAACGAATAGTTTTGAGTAGGAATCCAGTAAAACATTCACGAGTCTTCTCCCTTGATTGACTGTCCAATGAATTTTCACGTAACAAGTTGGTATGGATTCATTCGGGTTTTTCAGATATTGCCCTTAGCAGTACAATCAAATACATTACCGGCAAAAAATAACATCGAAAAACAGCAGATAATTGTAAAAAAAATAGACATCTTATCCAAACAGAAAAGTTTGCATCCCACTACAAGCTCGATAGAGCCTCGAAAATCCTCTGACGTGCCATGTTCCGATTCCCAAAAACTTAAAGCCTCGCGGTCTGAAGCTGTGTCCAGTTCTGATTCTGACGGCGAATCGGACATTGTCCATGTTGATAAGAAATGTTATGTATTTGTTCCTGATAATAGGTTGTTTGACACAACTAGATATGAACTCTCTTTCAAGTGGTAATATAGTGCCTCTAAGGAAGGTTACTGCTGCAAATATTGTGAATTTCTGTACAGTAGTACTGTAACTGATGAGACAACTGCATATATTTCACGTGGAATCCCAATTAGGCACTTTCCCTGTCATGTCATACTTTGTGCTTCTTTCAATCCTAATACCAACATCAACAGCCTGTGTTGAGAGGGTGTTCTCTCTGATGAACAGTATATGTACACCTTTTAGGTTGTCTATGAGCCAGGAAACACTTGATAGTATTATGAGGATTGTCCATGAAGGGGCAACATCAATAAGTAATACACAACTTGAGAAGGCCATTGGCCATTTTACTTCAAAGGCTAGTAAAATTGACATATTAGGATGTGTCACTGAGATGTTTTAATTCATGGAGAAAAAAAAATATAGAAGAACAACTTTCATAATCATTTGTTGTATTTGTCAGAAAATAATTATGTAGCTGTTGGAAATGATTGAAAACAGTATTAACTAGAGCTATCACTGAAGGTGATGAATACCCCCGAACGCCGCCATGACAGAAAATGGTTTACCATTGTATGAAGTTTGATGAAGTTCCATCCAGTACTTTAAGAGTAATGCTCCTGACAAGGGAAATATATCAAAGGGCAATAACTCTGTAATTAGCAAGAATAGAGTTATGTATTTTGTACACTGCACTTCCTCTCATTATATTCTACCATTGTATGAAGCTTGATGAAATTCCATCTGGTACTTTTCAAGTTACGCTCCGGACAAGAAAAAATATCAAAGGGCAATAACTCTGTAATTAGCAAGAATAGAGTTATGTTTCTTGTACACTGCACTTCCTCATTATATTCTACCATTGTATGACGTTTGATGAAATTCCATCCAGTACTTTTCAAGTGATGCTCCGGACAAGGAAAATTGCAACGGACAGACCGACTGACAGACTAACCACAGGGTGACTCCAATATACTTCGTTTGTCGGGGGTATAATAAGTGTGAAAAGAAGTAATATTTATATGGCTAAAAATTCCCCTATTAGTCTTAAAACGTTGAAAAATTCCCCTTCCAGAGGGTATGGGTACCTGTCCCCTAAAGTTGTCTAGTGCCCTGACTTGAGACAGTATTATGAGTATACTGACACTGGGCCGACCAGACCTAAAACTCTCCTCTAAATGCTGAGCGTCAAGCAAGGAAGCTTCTAGTACCATTTTTAAAGTCTTTGGTATGACCTGGTCGGGGATCAAACCCAGACTGTGGTCTACTCCAATATAAAATGCATTTGTTAATTATCATGATTATGGTAAGAGCATAGCAATTTAGTGTTAATATTTAAATTACAATAACATAAACTTTCTATATTTTTCAGGACTGGATATGTTAAAAGCGACATTAAAATGCCCTGACAAAGACTTTTTTTGGGAAAAAGTCTTTACAAATGAGGATTCGGAAACTGTCAAAGAAAGATACCCAACCAATTTAGCAGAGAAGCGAAGGGACTTGGATGAATCAAGTATGTTGGTGTCTTCTAATTTTGTTATTTTTAATGGTTTTCTGCAATTGTTAACAACTTAGTGATTCGCTGCAGCTGTTATGATTTCTTTTATTATGCTATCTGAAGGGCAAACATATAGCCACTGCTTTCTCCACCCATCTGTGTAAGTCCATCCAAACTTAATTTCGGGAACTTCTAAAAGCCTGAAAGGAATCCAGTGGCACTATGAACTTGGATAGATGGTAATATGTGGAAGTGCAGAACAAAAAAATCATAACAAATATCTTATATAACGACAATTATTTCACCTTGTGTTGGTTATTTTTACTTATCCTGATTATATCTTCATAAAAATTGAAACGAATCCAATGTTGCTGGAACATGGATAAAGGGCAATGTGTGGTATTTGAATAAAAGGTTCTCTGCTTGATAAATCATCATCTGTAATCGATCTCCCATAAAGAAAGTATCCTTGAATTAACATCTGAACACATTGGTCTCCTAAACATGTCCATATCAATTTAACTTGGACAAATAACCTTTAGAAAATGAAAAATAACTCCTTGTGTTGTTTTTTTTCAGGAACCAGAAAATTGCCAACATGTGGAAAAAGATACAATTGTTTATTGTATTCTAACAAAAACAGCATCAAGAATGCCCTTGATCTTTTCCTGCATCATGTGCAAACCGATGATTTTGGAAATTATCTAAAATGCCTTGGAGTTTTGGTCAATGTACAGAAAATGAAGAGTTACAAAGACAAGCAAAACCTGAAGTTAGTACAATAATTACCAATGTTTGTATAATAATCCTCCTTTGATTGTCACTGAAGAGAACAATAAATTTTCTCTCAATCATATTGTTACATTTGGTTTTAGTCTATGTTAAGGACTTTTCTCATTAGGACACTTGTGTTGCATTAAAATACTTGACTGTGTTGCTAAAATTCTTTACTATTTCAGTTACAGTCTGTATTGCAGCTTTTTTTTTTTTTAGTTAAATTCAGCAAATTAACTAATCTATATTGAACATGCTTGCTAAAATATGTATGTATAATTGTTTAATTAAGATATTAAGCATGGTGGAGTGTCATCAAAGATAATTAAGACAAATTGATCCACTTTTCCTGCTGATACTCCTACTATTACTTTGTTAATAGTATTATCCCCTCCAATTTTTGTGTGGCATATAGTAATCGCAGCATCCGTCCGTCTGGTATTTCGTTTCCGGCCTGTAACTTTGTCATGCATAAATGGATTTTGTTGATACTTGCTACAAATGATTTACATAACATGACGACGTGTCTCGAGTAAGACCTACACCCGTACCTCAACGGTCAAGGTCACAATTTGAGTGTTGACAACACTTTTAAACTGTGAGATTTCGATTCCAGCCTGTAACTTTGTCATGCATCGATGGATTTTGTTGACTTGCTACAAATGATCAACATAACATGACGACATGTCACGAGTATGACCCACACCCATACCTCAAGGGTCAAGGTCACAATTTGAGTTTGTTTGACAACAATTTGAGTTTGTGTGAGATTTCGTTTCTGGCCTGTAACTTTGTCATGCATAGATGGATTTTGTTGATACTTGCTACAAATGATCAACATAGCATGACGACGTGTTGCGAGTAAGACCCACACCTGTATCTCAAAGGTCAAGGTCACAATTTGAGTTTGTTTGACACACTGAGTTTGTGTAAGATTTCGTGTCCAGCCTGTAACTTTGTCATGCATAATTGAATTTTAATGATACATGCTACAAATGATTAACATAACATGACGATGTGTCACGCGTTACACCCAGAATCACACTTCAAAGGTCAAGGTCACAATTTAACTTTGGTTCAGGGCTCGAATTTAAGCACTCGCCACTCGCAAAATGCGAGCTGTATTTTGAAAATGCGAGTTGAAATTACTTAAGCTGGCATTTTTTTGCGAATGGATTTCAAGTTGAGAAAATTACTTAGTGTATTCATTTTATTGATTTTTGAAAACAAACAAGTATTATCCTGGTAAAAATAACGAGTTCTTGTCAATTTAACCAAATTTCTTTTGCTTCTCGCGCCAAATTACCCCCTTGCAGCACGATTGTCAATGACATGTATTAAATATTTAATATGTGTAGACTGCGTCCAATTGTTTTTGATCTCAAGTTCATTCTGCAAAAAGGAAGTAAAGTTAAAACCCGTCAACAACATAATGAGTAGACTGCGTCTAGTTTGATCGATCGCGCACTCACTCTATAAAATAAAAGTAAAGTTGAAACCCGTCAAATTTATTGTTTACATATTTTGTCAGCTGTTAAAGTGGCTGATAAAATAACATCTTTTTCTCCATTGAAGCGACGAATGAAAGTGAGTCCCAACAAGAAAAAAGACGAATAATCCTTTCGTTAATACTGTAATGAAATGGGAGCGACAGCTCAATATCACACAGGGCTATAAACTTGACAATGACAAAACTTTGAATAAATTTCAAAAATACTTGACTCAATTCATCAGCATGACATTACAAAGTGTCACGTGTAAGACCCACATGCTTACCTCAAAGGTCAAAGTCACACTGAGTTTGTTTGACAACATTTTCAGTCTGTGTGAGATTCCTTGTCCGGTCTGTAACTTTGTCATCGATGGATAAATTTTAAAAAACACTTGGCTCAGTTGATCAACATAACATAATTAAGTGTGCACGTAAGACCCAGAACCTTTCCTCAAAGGTCAAGGTCACACTTTCAATTTGTTTTATATATTGGGTGTCTGGTCTGTGACTTTGTCTTTAATTTGGCTCAATTTATCAAGATGACATGACGACGTGTCATAAGTAAAACCAATACACGGTCACACTTTGAGAATGTATGACAACACTTTGATTCTGTTTGAGATTTCAAGTCTGTCCTTTAACTTTATCATACATTGTACATTGATGGATTTCAAAAACACTTGGCTCAATTTATCAATTGATCTGTAACTTACATTTAGGGATTTTAAAAAAAGCTTGACACAAGTGATCAGCATATCATGATAATGTTTCACTGTTGAATACATCAGATGTCAAGGCCAAGGTTACACAAAGGTCAAGGTCATGCTTTAATGTAAAAAAACATAAAATTGCATGTCTAGTCTGAAACATTAGTCCATTACTCTTGATATTCATGGATACATAGCTACCTATTATAGCATATATTGTTATTTTTTACTGACCATTCGGGGGGCATGTGACACAGTGAAATTTCTTGTTTTTAAATATATTTTTTTTTTATAGTGACTAAAGATGACTATTATTTCCATTTTTGAGTGATTATTGCATTACTATTGATATTACGGAATGTTCTATTGCGATACAATTACTACTGTGCTATTATTGCAATAGTTAATTCGCAACTCTATTTGTTATTATTGTAACAACAACAGAATAGTATCGTTAGGATTGTAAGATACAAGTTAACATACTACTAAATAGTATCTTATGATAGTAATGTGTGCAGTTATTGAATTTTTCTATATTGAATTGAAGTTAATATTCAATAGTGTTTAAGTTGACACAGTCTTTTTAAGTTTTGGGTTGTAATTTAGCATTGTGGTCAGATTTTTTAGCATCACAGCTAAAAAATTGTAATCTTTTTTAAAATCTGGTATTTTTATATTGATTTTAGAAAGAATAATTTGGTGAATTTTCGGTGATTGTATCATTGTAATTGAATTGTAGCATTTATGTTTGATGCATACTATGTGAACATTTACTATTGGAAGTCTGTCAATAGTTCTATGTAACATAACACGCCAAAAACTATGTTAAAATATATGTTGTTTATGTTTTATTTCAGTTACTATTCTGCTAGTAAATGCTTTGTTGGAGAAGATCTTCAATTATGTATACAACGTTACCGAGAAGAAGGGAATGTTGGTGTTGTGGATCCTTTACAAATCTTCACTCCTCTTGAAAAACCTCTCTCTTGGAATCAACAGCTGAAATATCTCTCGAGTATTTCTAATTTCCATAAGTGGCAGCATAAAAATGTTTCTTTTACACAGTGGTTACCGATAATTGATGTTAAAGGGAAGTATAAACCAGCTTCTCCTAGAAATCAGATCATGTATTATTTTCATGAAAGATATTTGGATCAGGTCTTTTCTGTTTGTTCTTTGCTTCGAAATCGTGAGAAGCAACCTCACGAGTCAACATCCACTTTTCAATCGGTAAATTTACCTTCCGTATCTCTTGATCATTCAGATAGTTTACCGAGTGCCCCAAAGCGGCGAAGACTGGAAAGTCCGACGACTGACAGTGACTGACTTGGTGGCAAACCTACGGACAGTAGATCCCCATTTTACTTCTGAAAATCTATCCCAAGCAATGTCATCCTATGAAAAGTTCAAGTATGCAGTTATTGAAAATGGCAATGTATTTTGGCGGCGTAGTACTTCAAGGACTGACATATTTGCAATGAATGATGTTAATATGACAACTGGATTATTTCAACAAGATTGGTATGCCCACATGACAAGGGTTGTTATAAATGGCATTGCAGAGTTGTCTTGTTCCTGTAACATGTATTCAACTTTATTACAACTGGCTTGTCTCAGAGTTTCAGAGGAAGAATATAATGCAATGGATATTTCAGATGTCAAATGTTGTCATATGCGTCTTTTCAGTGAAATGATATTGGAGCATATGGAAGCACTGATAAACAACACTTCTCTGTCGGAAAATAGGTTGGTTAAAAAACTTGAGCTTTCCAAAGGTCAAACAAATGAACCGGTTGTCACCATACCCATCAAATAGGTCTTTAAAGTTTTCTGTGTATTCTGACCATGATGAAAAATGTACTGTTGTAAGTATCACTGATAATAGACTATTGTCAGTCTGGGTATTGTAATGCAATGTTTTCCTCTTCAAAAATGTATGTGATTCACTTAGATAAAGCTGAAAATCTCTGTCCCCATTTAAGTCGTATGAAAATCCATTGCAACAAATGGAAATGTTTAATCCCTGAACCTGATGATTCTGTTAACGCAGGAGAGAGTGATGAAGAGATGGGAGAAAGTTTTGATCCACCACCACCACCACCATCACAAGAGCTAAGAAATGATTTGAAGGTAATGTTATTTGTAAACAAAAAACAAAAAGATATAACAAATTTTAACTAAAGATACAAAGGAGTATTATATTTAACCAGATAACCTTGGATATGTGTTTTAGCCTAATCTAACTGTGAGATGAGGTCAGATATTTGTCAAATTTACAATATGGTGTAGTTTTGTTGTATTTAGTAGTACACAAAGGCACCAGATGACCTTTTCTGATAGCCCAATCATCCATATTCTGTTACTAACACATAAATTATATAACTTCTGTCAAGTTCTTGAACAATCCATCTCACTTCAAGAGCCGCTAGCCAAAAATCAAACGGGTTTGTGTCTGGTGATTTTTTTTGCATTGTAAAACCAGCAGCACCTTCGGTTTTGTCAGATTGTAAGCTAACTCGAAAAGACTTGCAGACCACAAAAGCTTGATGAGTTCATGAACCTGCATTAATTATTGGGCTAGAATGGACAGGTTACCATACCTTTTAACAATGTTAATTTTTGGTTTTAACCATCTGTTACACTTGTGTTACACTTAAATTTTATATGCAAAAGTAAGGGCTAATTATCAACATTAAGAGGGTATGTATATATTTCTAATTCATAATTTTTTCAGGAGTTATGCACCTTTTGCATATAAAACAGTATGCCCTTTGTCATTAGATAGCAATAAATTGTAACCTTATCAAGTAGGACTTCAGTTTTACCCTTTCTTGTAGGAGACCTGAATTCAAGGCATTTGCTTGTGTTGATAATGATTTATTTCCAGTAATTATTGTCAAAAGAAAGTTTACTTTAACCTATATTGAAAAAAATATTTAGGTAATATTTTTTATTTTGATAATAGGGACATCGGTTTAATGAGGATAAAGGCTACTGGGAATACCCTTCTTTGAGTAGGTATAGTCCAGTAAATGATGGCTCGCCATCCCTTCAAGCATCAGTTCAAAAGAGAGCAGCCTTCAATGATGACAACTTTGGTAGAGATGTCGATGGATATTTCCACTCAGCAGCTGATGGACAGTACTATGAAGTTTTTGCACCAGAAGCTCCTGATTCTTGCAAATGTGGGGTAAGTATAATTTAAGTCTGGTTAATAGGTCAAAAAAAATGTTTCAGGTGACAACTTGACTTATTTTTCACTGCCGACCGCAGTTCTTTATAAAAAAAATCTAGAAAAAAAGAAGATATTTTTTTAATCCATCAAGGTCATAAAGAAATGTGAAAGGGAACATGGTATTATTATTTGCATTAATTTTTGCTGACATCACTAAATTATTTAAACACTTATGTATTAGATATTCTTTCATTTAAATGTCAATTTCTAGTCACTGTGAGAGATGTTTTCTTTTATAAAAACACACTCAGTTTTGTGTCTTTGTGAGAAACACATATAATAAGTAATAAATGTGTGCAGAAATGTCTTCTAGGGGACATAAAAAAAAGAGTGAGATTACAACGAATAAAGATTTTTGTGGGAATGCTGTTTTCTATAGATCACCATTAATGCTGTCATTGTTTTTTGGCCGTGCCCCCAGAAACACAACTTTTATAACATTTTTCATGTCAATACATTCTTTTCTGTTGATAAACTGCCTGCCTGACAAATCTTTATTTCAGGCTGGTTACGTTTCCCCTGATGGTTTGACCTTTGTAATTTCACATGTGACAACTGTGTACATGGAACATGGACCTGCCAAATACAAGGTAAAACTGGTGTTTAACCATTTATTGTGTACGGAAATTATTTTACATTGAATCTTCTTTATATTTACACAGGTTTTTATTAGTGTAAATTGGATTAAAACTTCACATAATTGTGCAAATGCGAATGTCACTGGGCCTAAATTAAAATATTGTTTGTTAACCACTTCGGAACAAGCAAACAAGCTATTCTAGGATCCAATCAGTCCTTAAATTAGTAATTCCAACTATTCAGAGTCGCAATGCGCGAGAAAACATGAGAAACTGCACTATTTTATATAATTTACATATATGTTGGGGAAATCCCAATTCTTTGAAATATAGTATTGTATCATTGTATTATAAAGATGATAGCAATGTACACTAACATATACCATCTGTCTTAAAGGATGTGTATCAGGATAAAACGCTATACATGTCTTTAAAATAAAATTAGTTTCAAAATGGATAAAAATCTTCGCATTATCATAAATAAACAAAAGCTGAAGGGTTTGTTATGTCAAACCCACCAAAGCATGACAAAATCAATATTTCAGTTGGGATGGTCAACTTGACTGAAATGAAATCCCCATTCTTAAAAAAGACAGCACTTAAATGATGTTTGACAACCTTCCCATCATCATTCAGACTTTCTTAGACGAAATAACTTTTACTACTGTAGTACGTGTAAACCTGTATAACGTGTAAACCTGTATAACGGATCAAATTGAAATCAAAATGAAACCATGTGATGTGACTCATTTAATAAAACATGTTGGGTTTTTTTAAGCGGGAACTCTATTTTAGTCTAGACTAGGTTAGGAAATCCTATTTCAATAAATTTAGCATGTTTAAATAGATATCATTTTGGCAATACAGGGTCGGTGAGTATATATGGACATGGTAAATTGGAGGAAAAAAATTGTTTTAGCCAAATTTAAAATTTTGAAAAATCCTAATATATTCCCTATAAAATTTCTTTTAAGAGTTTGAACTGCTGGTTTGCAGATTGATACGAAACAAATTTAAAAAAGTAGAGCGTTGACTCTCCAAAAAATTTTAAAGGAAAGGTGTGGTTTTGTTTATATTTTAGATATGGATTCGACAATGCATGTTGAAGGGCAGACAATGCGACATTGGAGCTGGCATGGTGGAGAACATCCATTTCTTCACAAGAAAAACTGGAGCTGGCGATGAAATTGGATGGGATTTCATTGATCATGTTTTGAATTCATACATTACTTTTGGTGCATATTGCACTCTCATGAATAACAAATACAAACGTATTAATTCAAGATCTGCTTCCTTCATGTCCAGTAATACATTCATTGCCTGTTGGTTCTCATGGATAAGTAAATTTAATATTGATTTTCGAACACGGTGTATAATATGTAGAAATAATCCAAAAATGCTGGCAGCTGATGGTACTAAAATTGGAATTAATATTAATCATTCCACAGTATTGCCAATTGAAACTCCCACTAGTGATATTTTAATTGATCCTTGTCATCGCAGAAATGAAAGGGCATTCATCAGTTATTCTCAAGGAGATCATGATGCCAAAAGTAAGGCTAAGAGTAGAGACCATCTGCTTTTGCTTTCGAGAAATGTTCTTGGTTTTTTAAGGAATGATGAAGAACTTACTTTTAATGAGGAAATTACCAGAAAAACTACCCTGTTGCAACATGTTGATGACAGATTTCGTGCATTTTTAGAAATGTTTATTCATCGCCAATGCAGTAATAGAGTTTTAAAGAAACTGGCTGTTCTCTTTAAAATTCTATCTACTAATCACTCACTTTCGAGTGTTTTGCCATATAGGTATGCAGATGAGTTTCAGGCAACTTTAACTGCAATGAGAGTGAATGACGCTCCTGTCATTATAAATGAAATTTCACAATTTTCACCTGAAATTCGAGACATCTTAGTTTCTGTAAAAGGAACCCAAATTTTTTAGATGCTCTTGATTTTTTTGAGCATTTAGTTGTTAAAACAAGGTTAGGCAAATCTATGATAACTGCAAAGAGCCAGATCCAATTAATCCAAAGTCTGGAAGCTATAACCCAGCTAAGTATGGTAGAGCTTACTATTTTACTAACCACGGTAAACAGCTAAGAGACATACCTAAATTTACAATGGGAAGTAATTCTGGTAATTATGATGATGAGCCTGCCAGAGTGGAAGATAAATGTCACAAAAAATTTCCTGAAGTTGGTAGGAAAGGAACAACTTATTTGTTCTTATGGTTTGACCCCCAGCATTATGGGCATTGTTATGGGTATCATATGATACCTGGTCATGAGGGAAGAAAGGATCCTGCTTGTTCAGCTTATGCATTTATTGAAAATGCTCCTGAAGAAATGTTTTATGGATTCATTTGCCAACTAGAGGAGTATTGTTTGTACCGTGAACCAGGTTTTTGGAAAAGAACTAGATTTTATCATGATACATTTCATGGTTTTACTCATAAATGTGCAGTTGTGTATAAATCTGCACGTTTAACGATACTTCAAAAGGTTAACTCTGAAATCTGTGAGCAAACAAATGTGTTCCTTCAACATATTAAATACTCTGCACGTGCTATGAGCATGAGTAAATTTAATCATTTCTTACAATTTTTCATGTATCAATGGAGTAGCAAGAAACGTGTGAATTTTAGTAAAAAATGTGAACTAGCTTTTAATTATGTTACCTGAGAAAAGTTGGAACTTATTGAAATAGTTTTACATTTAAAAAATGTATGGTTAGTATCAAGGAGATTGTTCAAATATTTAAGGGACTAGAATGGTTAAAATTTTGTGTTAAATAGAGATTTTCATGTTAGTGCCTGATAGTCTAATTATCAGGTTTGACAGGGGGGGATGAGCACTTGACATAATTTTTTAGCTTTACTGGCAAAAGGTCAGAACAGCTTATGCTTTTATTGATCTGTTATATTGTCACATCTTGGGATTTTCATATGAAACACAATTTTAAATTAAAACTTTATAAAACAATTTATTTTAACAAAAGCTAATAGTTTAAATAATACGATATTTTATCACATTTTTTGATAATATTAAAGTTTGCTTTGAAAATAGATAATTCGCATATCATAGTTATTTTCTTTCTTTTTTAAATTATATTTATTTTTAAGTATCTATTTATATCTTTTATTTCATTCTGCATATTTATTTGTTGATGTGTTTTTTTAATCTGTATGTTAATTTGTTGTTTTTGTACATGTAGAGTGAACCTGGAATCTTCCTTCCTGTTGGCGTGGAATAACCTATAATGTGTATGCTGAAAAACCCTATTCATTCATTCAAATTATCTTTTATAACAATGTATAATTCAATTTCTCAATATATACATATTGCTTGTTGTTTTAAACAACATAATGTTCATTAGGAGTGCCTCAGTGATTTCTCTATATGCTATTTATACTAAGATATGCAAAGTATTTATATCGTTGGAGTTACCAATCCTTAACGGCCAATATCAAATTATCATCGATTTTCCGAACGGTCAAATATGAAAAATATATATCCAGATTTTCAGGACGCTTCTGATTTGAAGCATACAATAACGATTTCTTATGTACAGTCACGTGGTACAAATGCTTGAAGTTCATTGGAATAGCTATTTTGGGTGGATAATAATAAAACATTTGAATAAATTTAATCTTCATTGAGGCTCTCAGATTATTACATGTGTTTACGGTTTGGTAACCAGAGATGCACAAGTTTAATGTTTGTTAATCGGTATCGTTTGATATCTTATAAATGATCATGAATATCTGTTAGTTTTCAGTTTTATTGCAGTTTGGTTATTGTGATATATTGGAATGATGTTTTATGTATTATTATTGATATATTTTTACTGTAATACTATGTGTGGTTGGCCTGCCTTTCTTGTATGTTAACATTTTTACCATCTTCATTTCAAATCTATTTTACCTATTTTGTCATGTTCATTATTTTGGTTGAATAAACGGTGTGTAAAAGTTTTGAAAATATTTCTGATTTTAATTCCATATTGTGGGGGTGAATTGTGTCAAAAAAATAAAACGGGAGTTGTAGGGAATACCTTTTTTTAAAAAAATCCATAAACAGCCCAGAAACACCATTTTTTTTTTTTTTTTTTTTTTAATTATGTATTACGTTTTATTTTAATAAAGCCCGTGTGGTTCCGGCTAAAAATAGAATCACTGCCGATCTCTGTAGAGGGGTAGGAATCCTCCGAATGGATGTCGTGTTCATTTATCATTTTTTGTCATGTTCACTATTGTGGTTAAATTATCAACCCCTGTGTGGTTTCAGGGAGCCATATGAGTGATGGCAAGAATAGGACCACTGTGGCTCATGCATGTCATAAGAAGCAACAATTTGAGTAATACAATAAAATTTGCTGAAACTCTGCAGTTCTGCAGGTACCATGGTTCTAGGTTCATTCTGCATATTCATTTGTTGGTGTATTTTTGTTTAAATCTGTATGTTAATTTGTCTTGTTATTCACATGATTTTAACGACTGATCTTTCGATTCATAACCTCTATTGAGGTTGATAAAATTGCTGTATGATTATATTTTGCTTGTTAATTAAGTTTTGATATGCATAACAAGGTGCTAAAAATAAAAATGTATATGGGAATATTGTATATCATTTTGTGTTTTCTTTATTCCCACATTTGATTTCATAAAACTTGTAGACAATACTAGAACTTTTGGTTTACTGTAATATCATTTCACCATTGAACTGTTGAATACTGGAGATGTTGAAGAAAGTTACAGACAAGAGTTGTCTGATGACAACAAAACTCGCCATGAGTGGTTGCAGATATCTTAAACGCAAAAGTTTAACCTGGGTGTCTACAGACGACGCCGGGGTCATGGCAATAGCTCTCCTTGGACTTAATTGGGCTATTATTGGTGTGGATACTACTGTTAAAGAGGCACATGATAGTGTGGGTAATTTTAGCGCTAGTGGCCTTGGGAGGGATTATGTCGAGGTAATGTGTCGTGATTTTAAGAAACACAAAAACTATCGCCTTGATTTGACTGTCAGTTTTAGGTCTCGTCGGCCTAGTATCGGTATAATGTGACCGGGAGGGGTATCGTACAGTGTGTCTGCGGCATGATACTTCAGTGTGGAAACAAAATGGACGAAAGTAGAAAATGTTGTTTCCTTTCAGAAATAATGTTTGTGTGTATGAAATCTAAGTAAGTTTGGGATTGGTTTAAAGGTAAGTCCGGTCAAGGTCGGAATAAAGCTATTTTCTGACTTATCTTCTCCAAAAGGTTAAGGACGTCAATTTTATAAAACCGGTTAAAGTTGACGAGAATGAACAGTAGAGTGATACAGATCCTCTTGTGTCTCTGGTTTACTTGTCTTTTTCAAAACAGTACATATCGATATGAATTATAACCCCAATGATAATATCTCAGTCACTCAGTACTTATTTGACGGGTGTCTGTTTCTGAAACAATGCGAGATTATACACAAGATTTTTTTCGATCTGAAAGTCAAGACGGTCGCAAAAAATAAAATTATAAAAATAAACATTTAAACAGCTTATGAACTGCCCCCAAAAAACATTGAAAATTACTTTGGCACCTATAAGCAAGTAGAGAATCTTCTGTGGCTCTTGTAATTAGTATGTTGGAAATAATTCCATAATTGATATTGTTTCTACTTGAACATCATCGCCGATCCCACAATTCTTACGGTCTGATATAAATTCTTTAAAGGAAACAGTACATACAATTTCTATTTGATTTTAGTGGGGCCCGGTTAGTTTAGTCGGTAGCACGTATGGCTATTAATCCAGAGGTCACGAATTAGAATCCCCGTCCGGCCTCAGTCTCCGAGATGATCGATATACATGTACAACATTGCGTCTCATTATCGCTCGTCTTTCGGCGCTGATTAAGTTGGAAAGTTATCAGATGGGTGTGCTCGAGTACTGGTTAACATTATTGATAAATATAGAACATCCCTTGGTGCATGACTCATTTGATACCGGAATTTCAATGTTGGTGGAAAGTGAAACAGAAGCAAAACATGGCAGTAAACAAAATGGCATTGTCCAAGTTTGCGATACCGTGGTGATCTTGGATGCACAGTAACAAGGAATAACCATGTACGTACTATCCAAGATAGCATTGAAACACCGTGTCGGTGGTCTAATGGTAGGGCGTCCGCCTGGCATGTGGAAGGTCATCGATTCGATTCCAAGCCATGTCATACCAAAAGCTTAAGAAATGGTACAAAACGCTTCTCCGCTTGGCGCACAGCAATTATAGGATAGTCTTGCCTGTCCGGTGTCAGTGTAATGTATGTAACTGGGTCTGCGACTGGTACTCCAGTGTGGCAGCGCTTAGAATATTATCTTAAGTACATACTGTTTTTGAAAAGATGTCGAAAGCGGCTCTTAACACCGTACGATATTCAGAGTTTAAAAAAGACTATAATAATGTTTCTGGGTAATTAACTGGGGGAAAATCAGACTTTTTTTCCCTAAACAATTATGTGAATAAGGGTCAAAATGAAAATTCCAGAAAAATGATCACGTCACATTTGAAAAAAACTACAGTGCTGACTGAGTGCAAGAACTGAATTTTTTAAAACGTCAGTAACCAGTGTGGCCTCCGTTTTTACGAATGCAGTCCTAAATACGTAATCTCTATGAACTTGTGTCACGTTGAATGAGTGTGTTTAAAATACATTGCAATTTCAACAGAAGTGCATTTCGGAGGTCGTTTATGCTTTATGATGATTGGACCTGACCCTCAGACCCAATTAATTCCATACGTGTTCTATGGGTTCAGGCTCGGGAAATAAAGGCATTGCCACTGGTTTTGCGTGTATTGCAAATGCCATTGTGCCTATATCAGTCTGGAAGCTCTGTGGCGCGCTGTCGGAATATAACCATTGTATGGCCGACGAGCACGAATTGGAACACGGTTTTGTCTCAAACGAATTATGATCGTCTGTGCATGAACACCGCAACGTCAAGGAGTATTGGTTGCAGATAAAAAATGATAACGTGGGTGAGTCAACGTTATAGCGCGATGAGTACGTAATGTTGTTACACATACGCGACCGGGTCCGATACGATTTCTGACATATCCAGTAGTATTGTACCTGTTCACAAGAATATGAACAAACTATTATCTGACGTGCAACGGTTACTATTGACCCGGCCCTGAGCATACCAATAGCCTTGTTTCTTTTATCTGTGCTAAGTAACAAATGTTTGCTTGTCAGTGTAAAACATGTGAGTGGTGAAGCGGTTGTTGCACACGTGCAAAGTACGGGGAAATAATGCATAATGATTATCCGCAATGAAATCCTGATAGCCATGAATAAAATGTTGCCGTACATGTATGTCAACTACAGAAATATTCAAAAGTGTAAAGTTTTGATATTAGGTCAATGTATATCTGGGGAAAAAAGTGTATAGTTTCACATACACGAGAAGTGAGAACAAGCATGTGTAGTCTCACATACATGAGAAGTGAGAACAAGCATTTGTAGTCTCACATACATGCGAAGTTAGAAAAAGTTTGTAGTCTCGCATACATTGGGAAGCAAGGCAACAATGCGTGGAGTCTCACATGCATGAGAAGTGAGAAAAAAGTGTGTAATCTCACAAACATGACAAGCAAGAAAAATGAAGTATGTAGTCTCACATACATGAGAATGGAGAAAAAGTGTATGTAATCTCACAAACATGATAAGTGAGAAAAAAGTGTGTAGTCTCACATACATCGTAAGCAAGAAAAGTGTGTGTATTCTCACATACATGAGAAGTAAGGAAATAAAGTGTGTAGTCTCACATACATGAGAAGCAAGAAAATTGTGTGTAGTCTCACATACATGAGAAGCAAGGAAATAAAGTGTGTAGTCTCACATACACGAGTTGCAAGAAAAAGAAGTATGTAGTCTTACATACATGGTAAGCAAGAAAAAAACGTGTGTAGACTCACATACATGAGAAGCAAGGAAATAAAGTGCAATCTCACATACATGAGAAGCAAGGAAATAAAGTGTGTAGTCTCACATACATGAGAAGCAAGGAAACAAAGTGTGTAGTCTCACATACACGAGTTGCAAGAAAAAGAAGTATGTAGTCTAACATACATGGTAAGCAAGAAAAAAACGTGTGTAGTCTCTCATACATGAGAAGCAAGGAAATAAAGTGTAATCTCACATACATGAGAAGCAAGGAAAAAAAGTGTGTAGTCTCACATACACGAGTAGCAAGAAAAAAAAGTATGTAGTCTTACATACATGGTAAGCAAGAAAAAAAAACGTGTGTAGTCTCACATACATGGTAGGCAAGAAAAAGTGTGTAGTCTCACATACATGAGAAGCAAGGAAATAAAGTGTGTAGTCTCACATACATGAGTAGCAAGGAAATAAAATGTGTAGTTTCACATACATGAGAAGCAAGAAAAAGAAGTATGTAGTCTCGCATATATGAGTAGCAAGAAAAAAGTATGTAGTCTTACATACATGAGAAGCAAGGAAATAAAGTGTGTAGTCTCACATACATGAGTAGCAAGAAAAAGAAGTATGTAGTCTTACATACATGAAAAGCAAGGAAAATACATGAGTAGCAAGAAAAAGAAGTATGTAGTCTTACTTACATACATGAGAAGCAAGGAAATAAAGTGTGTAGTTTCACATACATGAGAAGCAAGAAAAAGAAGTATGTAGTCTTACATACATGGTAAGCAAGAAAAAAACGTGTGTAGTCTCACATACATGAGAAGCAAGGAAATAAAGTGTAATCTCACATACATGAGAAGCAAGGAAATAAAGTGTGTAGTCTCACATACACGAGTAGCAAGAAAAAAAATGTAGTCTTACATACATGGTAAGCAAGAAAAAAAAACGTGTGTAGTCTCACATACATGGTAGGCAAGAAAAGTGTGTAGTCTCACATACATGAGAAGCAAGGAAATAAAGTGTGTAGTCTCACATACATGAGTAGCAAGGAAATAAAATGTGTAGTTTCACATACATGAGAAGCAAGAAAAAGAAGTATGTAGTCTCGCATACATGAGTAGCAAGAAAAAAAAGTATGTAGGCTTACATACATGAGAAGCAAGGAAATAAAGTGTGTAGTCTCACATACATGAGTAGCAAGAAAAAGAAGTATGTAGTCTTACATACATGAGAAGCAAGGAAAATACATGAGTAGCAAGAAAAAGAAGTATGTAGTCTTACTTACATACATTAGAAGCAAGGAAATAAAGTGTGTAGTCTCACATACATGAGACGCAAGAAAAAGAAGTATGTAGTCTCGCATACATGAGAAGCAAGAAAAAGAAGTATGTAGTCTCGCATACATGAGAAACAAAAAAAAGATGTATGTAGTCTTACTTACATACATGAGAAGCAAGGATATAAAGTGTGTAGTCTCACATACATGAGAGCAAGAAAAAGAAGTATGTAGTCTTACTTACATACATAAGAAACAAGAAAAAAAAGTATGTAGTCTCGCATACATGAGTAGCAAGAAAAAGAAGTATGTAGTCTTACTTACATACATGAGAAGCAAGAAAAATAAGTATGTAGTCTCGCATACATGAGTAGCAAGAAAAAGAAGTATGTAGTCTTACTTACATACATGAGTAGCAAGAAAAAGAAGTATGTAGTCTTACTTACATACATTAGAAGCAAGGAAATAAAGTGTGTAGTCTCACATACATGAGAAGCAAGAAAAAGAAGTATGTAGTCTCGCATACATGAGAAGCAAGAAAAAGAAGTTTGTAGTCTCGCATACATGAGAAACAAAAAAAAGATGTATGTAGTCTTACTTACATACATGAGAAGCAAGGATATAAAGTGTGTAGTCTCACATACATGAGAGCAAGAAAAAGAAGTATGTAGTCTTACTTACATACATAAGAAACAAGAAAAAGAAGTATGTAGTCTCGCATACATGAGTAGCAAGAAAAAGAAGTATGTAGTCTTACTTACATACATGAGAAGCAAGAAAAATAAGTATGTAGTCTCGCATACATGAGTAGCAAGAAAAAGAAGTATGTAGTCTTACTTACATACATGAGTAGCAAGAAAAAGAAGTATGTAGTCTTACTTACATACATGAGAAGCAAGGATATAAAGTGTGTAGTCTCACATACATGAGAAGCAAGAACTGTGTGTATTCTCAAAACATGGGAAGTATCCACGTAAAGTTCAGTTGTAACTGTCCTAGCGGGTTCAGAGAAAGTGCTGCTTGTGGAAAACAGACATCGTACCTTTGCATATCTGAATAATTAACTTAAGCAATGGAAACATTATAAAAACAACAACAAGGTTATTGATCAATTTGATATTTAATAATTGTTTTATTTATCATGTTAAACACACATTTATATAATTGACATTGACATGTACTTTATTACAAACATATGATGATAAACAGGCTACTTATAATAATGTACATTATATCAAGAGGCCCCGATAACACTACTGACTCTATTATACATGCAATTCACAATATGAGCCTTTCTCTATCCATAATGGAAATTACTCCCCCCATCCAAATAACTGGATAATGCCTGTCCCATTTAGCTCATTTAGTAGCGCGTATGATTCCATTGGTCACACGTTTGAATCCCGGTCAACCCCATGGTGATTGATATCAACATTTCGTCTATTTGTCATTTATCTCTCGTCGCTGATTCAAGTGGGAAAGTTATCAAGTTACTTTCGAAGATGGTATGCTCGAGTACTGATTTACCTACTAGGATCCCAGGGAAAAGTGGTTAACTGATCATTTGTTAATCCCATCATGTAAAAAAGGTCACTTAATATTTAAACTTACAGAACAAAAAGTTATAAACAATAAAAACAACAACAAATGCTTTAAATTGGAATTTATAGTTTCCGATAGTATTCATATGTTAAAAAAATGATTAGAGACCTCTGACTGGATCCGTATAAATCCAAGGTCCTTAAATTGTCCTAACTTCAATACCTAACTCCTAGGGATTTGCTATGATCAGACAATATACTAGGTTTGAAATTGATTGATTTTTTATATATATATATATACATGTACTAGTACATAGAAAAAAAAGTTCTATGAGAAAGTACCAATCCTATTATCTCACACAACCATTAATTTTGCACTGTTCTACATATAGAGAAATGCATTTCTGAACACTGGATACATTACCAATAGTTCTAAAAGTGCCTTGTTCCCATCGATAGTTCTCTGTTGTCCAATTATGTAGAAAAAAAGACAGGGTTGATCAGGTTGCTTTTCACAATTTCGATTATTTGATGACACCCTTCCTGCTGACCCTTACGTGTATTAAATTCCCTTTAAAGGACTCAGTCTGAGCCAGATCTCCAGATGATGTATTCCTTTGTAAAAATCAAAGTCGCCTTACTGGGTCACAATACATCCTTAACCCTTTATTTGAACAAAATTGAAACTCCCGACCCATAGAGATAATTTATGCCAAATATGAAAGAATTTGGTTAATGGACCCTAGTCCCTTTATTTGAACAAACTTGAACCCCATACTCATAGGGATCATTTAAACCAAAAAACAAGTATAAACAAATTTGGCTGGTCGGTTCTTGAGAAAGATTTTAAATGAAAATTTCCCTATGTTAAACTGATAAATCCCCGTGGCAGGCCCAATTTTGACCCCAGTATCATGGTTTGAACAAATCTGAGAGAAATTGAATAAGTGATACTACATGCAAAATACCAAAGCTCCAGACCTTGCGCTATCGGAGATTATTAAAATGTTATAAAAACAATAACTAATAAGACCCTTTGAGAGCTTCAGGTACCAAATTTGGTGAAAATCTGTCAAGTTGTTTTGAGAGAAGTCATTTGAAGCAAAAGTTAACACTGGACGATGGACGGACGACAGACACAGGTGATCACAAAAGCTCACCTGTGAGCAATCGGGGTCAAGAGAGCTAAATAATCAAATTTGAAGAATAATAAGAGGCCCAAATGTGGTCCATGCTAAAGTCATTCACCTGACTTCACTTGTCACTTCTTTTCAAATTTTGAGAATTATCCCTGTCCACACAGTATAAAAAAATTCCCTTTACTGGCCCCCAATGAACACTAGACCTTTTATTTGAACTTACTTGGACCATTTATATCAAATATGAACACATTTTAACTTATTTGTTCTTTAGAAAAAGATTTCCCATTTTTATCCTTTTTTGGACCACTGCTGACCCTTATGTTTATTAAAACTCCATTAAATGACCCAATCTACATTTTAATGAATAAATAATGCCCCAGACTTTACGGTGTATCAAATAATACCAAAATTAGATCCCTCTTTGTGGGTTGTCTTAATCCCTTATGGATAAATATCCCCACCACATCCATTCTGAACAAAATTTAATTGCTATGAAAAGGAAATTCCCATACCATTCAACGGTAAAAAACCCAATGTCTCTGTACAGGACCCTTATACATCCCAGCCCCTTTGTTATGAGCAGAAATGTTTTAGATTTCAAATAGAACTTTTTTTTGTACAAATGGATGCAAAAATGAAAAATTTCAGTTTTCCCTATAATATTCCTATGTAAAGTAAAGTCAACTAGCAGGGTATATACCCCAGTCTCTTGATTTGCAGAATCTTCAATCCCTTGCTGATGTTAGGAGAATTCATATCATATATGAACTAGTTTGACTGAAAGGTTAATGAGAGTGTGGTGGCCATCTTGAATTTCAGATAAAAAAACAAACTTCTGTATAAATGTAGTCTCATATGCAATAACAAGAGGGACAAGATGGCCCTATATCGCTCACCTGACTAATCTTGAGTCACCCAGCTTAAGTAGATTATATAATACATGTACACTCAAAATTCCAGAAAAACGAGATGGGCGAGTAGTTAGAATTTTGATTTGTTTTGAAGATGTAACAAATGCGTAGAAGAGTTCAAACTTGGTAGAGGTTCACCCATGGTTAATGTCAGTGAAACTACATTGAAATCAGATCAGTAGATTCTGACAAGAAGGCTTTTGAAGTTTTTACTATAGCTGCCTATATAGTAAACTAACACCTCACTGTGGTGGTCATATTTTCTAACAAATCACAATGGCTTGAACAAACTTGGTAAATGGTCACCCAAGGAACATTTCTGCGAAATTGTTTTAAAATTGATCAGGTGGTTTCTGACAAGAAGATTTTTTTAAGTTTTTACTTTAGCTTATATAGTAAACTAACCCCACCCCCTGGAAGCCAAGTTTTTTGACGAATCACTACAGTTTGAATAAATTTGTGAAAGGATTTCTTTGAAATTATTTTAAAATCGAGCCAGTAGTTTTTTACTAATTAAACTTGCCCCGCCCCCTGGCCGCCATGTTTTTTGACAAATTAAGATGGCTTGAACAAACTTGGTAGAGGGTCACTTAATGAACATTTCTGTGAAATTATTTTAAAATCGAGCCAGTAGTTCTGACAAAAAGATTTTTTAAGTTTTTACTTATTTAACTTGACCCAACCCCTGGTGGCCATGTTTTTTGATGAATCAAGATGACAGACGACGGATGTGCCATCACATAGGCCAGTAGAACTAAAAACATGACAGTCAGAGTCTAAGCAGTTTTCCAATACTTATGACACATTCGTCCCAACAACAAACCATTCTCAGTCTACTTGAATAAGTTAACCTTTACATAACAAGCAATTGTATGATGCAAATGATTATTTATGGGTGGTTAAATGTAATTCTTTATGTCACTTTTTCACAGCAGCTGACATCTCTTTTTAACCAAGAATTAAGCATTATCCATAACTTCTGTATAGCTTGTTCAAACAATGAATGGTAAATCACACAAGTGAATCTCCTCTACAGCAGTAATTGACACTTGCAAACTGAAAATACATAAAGAATATGGTTATGAAAATGAAAATGAAAAAATAGTTACAATAACATTTCATAAATAAAAAAATAATTTATTTGTTAAAAACAATTACAAAACTGTGGACAATTGTGAGAATTATCTTAAATCAATGTTGGAAAATTCCGCTTGTCTACTCCCCATGATGAGCAAGCATTTCTTCAGGACGTGTAAGATTGAAAAAACTAATCAATATTTATTTGACATAAAGCATTCCTAAAAGATATTTGAGAAGGGAGGACAAGAACCTTTGGTAACAACAAGAGGCCAAAGAGGGCCTGAGGACGCTCTACTGACTCGTAGTGGCCATAGCACTTTTTGAAATTCTCCATTGCAATAGAAACATCAGGGTGAGTCATTTTTAACCATAGGACACCATTTGAACAAATCTAACTAAACTATAGTTGGTCATCATTACTACATTAACATTTCGAAAATCTGTTGAGCCGTTCATGAGAAGAAGATTTTTAAAGTTTTGGACCGTTCATGAGAAGAAGATTTTTTAAGTTTTGGATTATTTTTAGTAACGGTGGCCATCTTGAATTTCAGATCGAAAAAAAAATCGTCTGTATAGTCTCCTATGCAATAGAAACATCCATGTGAAGTTTTAGTTTTATTGGCCTAGTGGTTTAAGAGAAAGTGCTGATAACAGACGATGGACAATGCGCCCTCGCATAAGCACTTCTGGTCACTAAAAACCCGTTAAATGCTACTATTCAAGTTTTGCTAAAAATGTGCTTATAAGCCCTGGTTGTTTGTGGTCGAATGACACTGGTTCAATAACTTGTCTGAGATCTTATGGTTATATAACTGCTGTGCAAGTTTGGTTAAAATTCAATGAAAAATGAAAGTGCTATCGCGTTTACAAGAAAAAGATTTATGGATGGACGACAATTGGACAATTTACCCTGACAAAAGCCCTGCTGACCTTTGGCCAGTAGAGCTAAAAACTGAACAAAACATAAAATTTAACTGGATAAAGCAAGTATTAATTAAGTACATTAAATAGGTCAAGGTAAGTGATGTAAACATTTTTAGTTGATGGTAATCAGTTTACAGAATCAATAGTATTACTGAAAAATAAAATAGATTAATATAGAAATAAAAAGAAATATATAGATAAATAAAAATAAAAAAAAATCAACCTGAGTTAAACAAAAATCTTGAAAACCTAAGGTAAAAAACAACAACAAAGTTTTAAGAGTCCATGGAAATTTAGGTAAGTTAGATTTAAACATTGTCTTTATAACATAATATGAATGTGTTTATGAAGTTTAGTCACCATAACAAGTCTGAGTAGTTTGTTCAGAAACGGAAAAAAGCTGAGTTAAACATAAAACTTTAACCAGCAGATGACAAAGCCAGGGAAATAACAATAACTGAAAAAGACGAGTTAAAAACATTTAACCTACGGTTTTAGAGTCTAAAATATGGAAACAACAGTAACTTAGCTATATACGTTGTTGTTAACAAGAACCCCATTAAGACGGTCAAGGTCAACGAATAAGTATCAATACATATAAACAAAAAACAAATACTGGTACAGTAGATTCAAAACCAAAAGATTAAAAAAAAATTAATTAAAAATTTAAACCCAAGTCAAACAAAAACTTTAACCTAAGGTTTAAGAGCCTAAAAGCGAAACTTAGGTAACTCAGCTACATTATTTGCATAGCACGATATGAATGTGTTTACGAAGTTAAGCGACTAACAACAATAGTTTGTTCAGAAACAGAGTAAAAAGGGGAGCTAAGCATAAAACTTTAAACAGTAGACACCAGCGCCTGGGTCATAGAACAGCTCTACATATTTTTCAGAAAGGCAAGCTTAGAATACCTTTTTTATACTCCATAATCTGTTTCATTTGGATCTCCATTTTCTTGATGAAAATTAATCTTGCTTGCTATTTACAGTCATATATGACTTCTCCATCTGAAGATCATGGCAGTGTATTTGTGAATTAAACACATAGCACAAGATACACCTGATCATGTTCCAAGATTTGAAAGGTACACCTGGTCATCTGCTCCAAATATGAAAATAAACAGAAATATAACTTAAACTATGTAAAATTATTTTCAAGAAAAACTATACTGAAAATAAGCAAGGAAGTAATTCAGAGAGACAACATCATTCGAGAATTTATAGTGCAGCAAGTGGCCATTAGAGCTTTATCACTGTTCTGAGAAGGATGAATGTATTGTCTCTTATGAGAGGAATAAAATGTTTTAGGCACATATTGCTATGCAGGGTTAAGTTTCATGGTCAAGTATTGATGGAAATGAGAATTGGTATTTTTGAAAATATTTATAGAACTCACCGCCATTTATAGTATAAATGAAAATTCAAGGACAGAATACTCCTTCACAATATTGACTTATTCTTTTCCTTATACTTTCATTTTTGTTGTTTGATGATTTCTATTTCACAACTTTATAAATTTTTACTTTTTATATTGCCAATGTGATTACCATTGACTCTCTTCATGGAAAAAAACTTACAAAGTTAAACTTTCTTTTCGATCCCTTTCATTTTGTATTTGTACAAACTGTTGTATATTTTAAAGAATAAAATATGTTAAAAAGTGTATTTTTACTGTTCAAGTGCAGACAACTCAGTCTGTGTCAGTTGAATTTGACTGATTTTCAATCTTATCCAAGAGTTATGGTTATACAATGTATACAACAACTTATCCAAGTTCAATTAAAATCCATTGAAAAATTAAACTTAATTAATAGAGACCAAGGATGATCCACTATTTCATAGTGGTCATAGTACTTTTTTCAAAATTCACCATAGGTTTCTGTGAAAATAAGAAAAGATAGTTCCATTTTTTATAAAATTTATCTCTATTATAATTACACAGTTAGCTCAGATAGTAGCTCATCAATCTCGGGGTCCTCAATACGAATCTGGCCAGTCCATGTGATGAATGATTTATATACATATATATATATCAGTGATATATATATATATATATAACGGTGCGTCTCATTATCATTCATCTCTCACTGCTGATTCAAGTGGATAAGTTACCAGTTTCTTACTGAGATGGATGTGCTTGAGTACTGGTTAATCATCTAGGATCCCAGGAAAGAATGGTTAAGTTAACTGATAGTATCTTAGCCATCAAAATGGCATTAAAATGACGCTTAGTATACTATCAATCAAACAATAACATGTCTTCCTTTAATGAGCCTGAAAGACAGGGACAATTTTACCTCCAATTTTAGCGTACACCCATCTCTGCAAGTAACTGATAACTTTACCATCAGTGGTGACAGAAATATGACAATGAGACGAAATATTGTATATCAATCATTACAAAGATTAATCATACTTTTACTTAACCCATTACAAGTTTCATAGATATTACTTTTAACACCTCCAGTATTGAAGGATTTTGAAAACAGTGTAGTACCAGTTCTGATTGCTCATAACGAACAGGTCCTATATTATTTTCCACTGTCATTTAGAGGCCATCTATTCTAAAAATATGAAGAGTTGTTGCCTTAAGTTAGGTAGAGTCCACTCAGAAAGGATTAATACTATTTCTAATTACCAAAACACATTTAAAGGGTCTCCTGTTGTACTTATGGAGGCTGCGACCACTATTGTATACATACAACTTAAGATACCTCATATATTGTGTAGCCTGAAAAATATTTATTTTTTTAAAAATAAAGAAATAATTTTGAATCTAAATTCTTGTTTAATGTTGCCACACTTGTTCTTGTCAAAATTATCAGACAATGATTTTTGTTTTGTTGTTTTTATTATTTAATTCGCCATTGGGCCATCTATAAAAAATAAATTGTTTGCCATGCTCCTATCTACTCGCTCAAAATTCCAGCTACCCAAACTTTTTTATTGACTTTCTAAACATTTAATTTTTTCCCTCATGATTTCTGTCCATTTTTCTTTAAAATTTCTATGCAAAATCAAAATTTGGCAAAAAAAAATTAAAATAAAATTAGCAACCTACCTATCCACAAGAAAAAATACTGGGAGCACAGCAAACAAATACTTTTTTTAAGGATGGCCTTGTGATGCAATTCTGAAAACACTAACTGGTTTACCAGTTGTTCTTATAATTCTTAATATCAGCTATGTTTATTTCCAACATGCGTGGAAATTAAAAACATTTATCTACATACTGTTTCTTGAATTATTTAAAAATAAATGTGCGCTTGACGATATTTCATATTGGTTGACCGTTTGTGTAGTGTTGAATATAGGGTATGAACTCCCAAGTCTTACTTGTGTAACATTGCAACAACTATGGACATTATGAAATACATTTTTGATTAAGGAAGTAATTGCAGGTTGGACAAGACTTTACCAAAATTTCCATCTAAGACCTTTTCTTATATGTATCCTAGAATTGTAATCTTGAACTATGAGCTCAAAAATAACAATGGTCGGTAAAACTTTGTCTACAGACATATCACAGACAAACATGGTAAAATCAGCACGTCGTACTGTAGCTGGATACCGCTACAACTTTGTTGTTGAAATCAGAGTAAATAACTAAAACAAAAACTATATTAATATGACATTCTTTTCACTTACTTTATGGTTCCGCAATACTCTTTTTATCAAACACTTCTGATGTAAGAGACCACATTGATCATTAGTTTTGTTGTATGTAGCCACTGTGTTGAAACTAATAGAAAAATATAAACAATAAAAAATAATTAATGAATTCAAGAAATCAGCAAAATAAGTATAAAGGTTGGTGATCCAGACATATCTAAGATGAAACAATTTTAAGCAAGAGTAATCAGTAAATAATGAATAAAGTACAATTTACAATTAAATTTTTTAATATACTTAAAGTAAAGTTAATCCATTAAAAAGTGTCGCCAAAGGTGGCAATGTTGATAGCAACGGGTCCCTTCTGACCAAAATACTCTCAGGCATTTTTCGGCATACAAACATTATGTTAACATTTTTTCAGTTGACTTTTATAATATGGTATTGGCTGCTAGGCAACGTAATTGTTTGGCTGATCAAGATTGTTATTTCCATGATGAAAGGATAGAACATAAGAATCATATTCAAATTACTGTAAATTAAAGTTTGTTATCAGTAATGTACTTTTCCATGTGTGACATATCAGACCTTATTTGCAGAGTGTAATTCAATTGCGAATTATACATCCAAACTGAATAATTAGTGCATCTGATTTAAATAAAAACTACTTATGATTACATTGTATAAAATCTAAGTATTGTTAATAAGAACAATTTAATTTTCTGGAATGGTATCAACTTGGAAATTAATTATGTTTCTGTAAAGATTTTGCAATAGATTGCATTATGTATGATGTCAGTGCTGGATTTTGATAATTTTAGGAATTAACAAATAATTAAAACTGTGTGTAAATAATTTTTCAACTGCGAATAATGATAATATATATATCACTCAATACTGATCGCCCACAGTTATTGTATGAAAGTTGAATAAAATTTAACAATCAAGTAAAACAAAATTGACTTAAACAATGAAGAATGTCAATGGTACTATAATTGCATTTAATTTTGAAAAAAAGTAGAAATAGTACAAGTAACACATTATCAACTAATGAGCAATAAGGCCAGAAAAAATAATGTCTGTGTTTAGGGTTAGTTGATCAAAAAATTAGACTACCAAAATAGAAGACAATTAAAACAAGAGGGCCAAGGTGGCCCTGTATCGCTCACCTGACTAACCTTGAGTTACCCAACTTAAGTAGATTATATAATACATGTACACTTAAAATTCCAGAAAAACGAGATGGGCAAGTAGTTAATATTTTGATTTGTTTTGAAGATGTAACAGATGCGTAGAAGAGTTCAAACTTGGTAGAGGTTCGCCCATGGTAAATGTCAGTGAAATTACATTGAAATCAGGTCAGTAGATTCTGACAAGAAGGCTTTTGAAGTATTTACTATAGCTGCCTATATGGTAAACTAGCACCTCACTGTGGCGGTCATGTTTTTTAACTAATCACAACGGCTTGAACAAACTTGGTAAAGGGTCACCCAAGGATCATTTCTGTGAAATTATTTTAAAATCGATCCAGTGGTTTCTGACGAGAAGATTTTTTAAGTTTTTACTATAGCTTACATAGTAAACTAACCCCACCCCATAGCCGCCTTGTTTTTTGATGAATCACTACAGTTTGAACAAACTTGGTGAAGTGTCCTCCAAGGAACAATTATGTGAAATTATTTTAAAATCAAGCCAGTGGTTTCTGACAAGAAGATTTTTTAAGTTTTACTAATTAAACTTGCCCCGCCCCCTGGTGGCCATGTTTTTTAACAAATCACAACGGCTTGAACAAACAAACTTGGTAAAGGGTCACCCAAGGAACATTTTTGTGAAATTGTTTTAAAATAGATCCAGTGGTTTCTGACGAGAAGATTTTTTAAGTTTTTACTAAAGTTTATATAGTAAACTAACCCTACCCTCTGGCCGCCATGTTTTTTTACGAATCAAGGTGGCTTGAACAAACTTGGTAGAGGGCAAACCAAGGATCATTTCTGTGAAATTATTTAAAATTTGAGCCAGTAGTTTCTGACAAGAAGATTTTTTAAGTTTTTACCATAGCTTATATAGTAAGCTAACCCCACCCCCTAGACGTCATGTTTTCTGACGAATCAAGATGGCTTGAACAAACTTGGTAAAGGGTCACCCAAGGAACATTTCTGTGAAATTATTTTAAAATCGGCCCAGTAGTTTCTGACGAGAAGATTTTTTAAGTTTTTAATATAGCTTATATAGTAAACTAACCCCACCCCCTGGCCGCCATGTTTTTTGATGAATCAAGATGGCTTGAACAAACTTGGTAGAAGGTCACCCAAGGAACATTTCTGTAAAATTATTTTAAAATCGAGCCAGTAGTTTCTGACAAGAAGATTTTTTAAGTTTTTACTAATAAAACTCGCCCCACCCCCTGGTGGCCATGTTTTTTAATGAATCAAGATGGCTTGAACAAACTTGGTAGAGGGTCACCCAAGGAACATTTTTGTGAAGTTATATCAAAATTGGACCAGTGGTATCAGAGGAGAAGTTGTTAGAAGCTAAAAGTTAACGACGGACGACAGACACCAGGCGATCACAAAAGCTCACCTGTGAGTCTTTGGCTCAGGTGAGCTAAAAATTGAACTATAATTATTGCATATTGGTTAAAAATTAATTAGCAAAATAATTCACCAACACAATTTATTTTCATTATCAACAATTATGTTTTTTTTGAAAACACCAAAGGGAATGGATGGCTCGTATTGCCTTAATATTATTCTATTTAGCACGACATATAGACATATGCACTAACTTCACCTTAGAGGGCAATATATCGGTATCTGTTCATGAAAATGGATCTTAAGCTGAAATAATCGGGTATAAGCATGCACAGTTTATCACAGTTTGATACCCTTTTCATGAAAATGAACCTAAAAAAAAAGAAAGAAAAAAGGATCATACTTCACATAAAAAAGGAAAAAATATTAAATGTAAAAAAAAAGTGAAAGTCCAAAAGAGCCATAACTCTGTAAATATGCAACCCAGAGTTATGGTTCTTATGTCTGTGAGATCCATTGATGATGCTGAACACACATGCGAAATTTCATTCATATCATGAGTTGTGCAGATATTTTATCTGATAAAAAAATATAACCTGAAAAATTAAGTCCATTAAGGGCCAAAACTCTGCCCAAATGAAACCTAGAGTTATGTTTATTGTCTCTGTGAGTTCCATTGATGATGCTGAACACACGTGAGCTGCATAGATATTTTACCCGATAAAAAACTTTAACCGGAAAATTTAAGTCCAAAAAGGGCTATTACTCTACCAAAAATGCAACCCAGAGTTATGGTACTTATGTCTGTGAGTTCCAATGATGATGCTAAACACATTTGAGAAGTTTCATTCATATCAAATGAGTGGTTGCATATATTATCTTATTTGATAAAAAACTTTTAACCTGAAAAATTAAGTACAAAAAGGGCCAAAACTCTGCCAAAATGCAACCCAGAGTTATGGTTCATTTGTCTACGAGTTCCATTGATGATGCTGGACACACATGTGAAGTTTCATTCATATCAAATGAGTGGTTGCATAGATATCTTACTTATAAAAAACTTTAACCTGAAAAACGAACGCCAACACGAGTGCAATAGCCCCCTTATTCTACAGAGTCGAGCTAAAAATGTTGGAAAGGGAGGACTAGTAGCTCTTCAAGCCCTGATGTACATGGGCAAAGTGCTGAAAATCCCCTCCAAAGAATTGCATGCTTTCACAGCACCTTGTCCTTATAAGGTACTGTGGGAGTGCGGTTGAAATAAAACCTGGACAAAACCCCCAACAGAAATCAATCCAGTGACCTCCTGTGTGCTTTTTTCATCTTGAATAAGTATGATAACCACTAGACCACAAAAACTACTTTAAACGCAGGTATTTTTGTCTGGCCTAATAAAGACCTATTATATGCAAATTGATTTTTAACTTGTTTTTCTATTCTAAATAAAATTAAAAGTAAATCAATAAGGAATACAAAAATAATTTGTTGACACATTAAGCAGATTCGTTCTGCAGTTTTTCATACTTCTACAATTAAATTTTTTATTTCAAGATGAAAAAAACACACACACAAAAAAAAAATGTTATGGTCAGGACTTAATTTTAGGTACAGTCAGGTAACCCATGACACAGGTATTTTTTCATGCCTAGTTATCAATACATGATAGCATAAAGCACCAACATAACTGTTTAATAATTATTACAAAGGTTTCTAGAATTTTTTCACGCATAATCCTTTAAATTCTCCCTATTGATTGCCTATTTGATTTTCAATAAAATTCAGACTAAGTTTGAGCAAAGAGGCTTTTACCAGACAAGTTTTGCTACAGGACCACATTTCATTGAGGCTTGGCGATGATTCAAACATTGCTTCAACACATTTAAAAATCTCATCATTTATTAGTTTTTGGCGATGATTGAGTATTGTTGTTAGTGTATGGTGTTTAGTGTTGTTTTCAAGTCCCAGGACTTGCTGTACTACAAATCTATGAGTCACAAAATGAAATTTTGATTTTCAGTGTCGATATAAGAATAAAAACAAAAATGGGGGGGGGGGGGGATTGTATACAGCAGAATAGTAGATATTGAGAAAAACAGACATCAAAGGTGACTTTTTTTCTTACAATTCGAGATAATTGTGATGCATCGACTCGAATCTTTCTGCGTCCATCATGCACATCTTTCATAATTATGCGTTTGTTGCCAGCTTTGTATGTCTAAAACAGAAGGTAAACGAAACACTGGTATTTGTGAAAAACATCATCTCTGAAATACAAATAAAAAATTCTTTCTTTGCAAAATTGAATTTTCTACAAAATGATATCATTCCCATCAAATTGTGTTCTTTGAATTGTAATTACAAAATATGTAAACTGCAACTAAAAAAGATAGGTTTATGCGCGAAACTCTTATCTATTGCAGGGTTCGACATTAACCCACATCCGACCGACAAAGTCTAGTATATACTTGGTCTGGTCGTGTTCTACTGGAGTGTAGCCCGACTGGTCGTGTTAAATTAAAATTAAGAAATCAGTTAAAAAGTACCAAAACCTGAGCTGATAATGTTTATCGTTGAATCAACTGAAATGCACCTGCCGACGAGCATGTAATATCATTAACTATCGATAATTTGTAGCATTACGGCAAATGCGAAAACACATAACATAGAATTACTAGGCCCAAACTAAGCGGCACAACTCTAACCTGTTCTAATGACGCAATATATTAAGCGGCGTTACTCTTCCGGGTATGATCGGCTTCAGTTATTTCCATTCTATATTTTACGACCTTAGAAGACCTGGTCTAGTTGAAGTTTGGTCAGGTTTAGTAGTTTTACTGAGTTAATAGCCCGGTGGTCTAGTGGAAAACAAAGTAAATGTCGAACCCTGTATTGTCATAGATTTGTGTTGGAATATTTGCTTTCCCACTGAATCTGACAGCGGTGAAACATGACGCAATGATGCATTGTCATATATTAATCATCACAGAGACTGAGGCTGGGCAGTGATTGAAAATGATGACCCGGATTGATACAATGATAGTCAGGACGATACCGCAGGTTGTGAATTATGTATATTGTATTTTAAATCATATATCTTATAGAAATAATGTAGGGATATGGAAAACAATATTCTCTATAAATAGCAATTATTGTTGGGTTCAAGTAGATATATAAAATTTTATAATTGAAGAAAGAAGAAAACGCTCTGCCATCTACATATTACTCCCTGCAATCATTTCTGATTACTGAGAGGCAATAATGTTAATGGAGTAACCCTTACATTTGCACTGCATCTCATTATCTGTCTGGTCTGTTGAAGAGGTTCTTGTCCATCCATATAAATAACAAAATAAAAAGGACAAAATCCGCGACTTTTTATCGTTTTTCCGCCATTTCTGGAATCCTTCCAAAATTGATTTCACAAATTCAAGAGTCATGAATTTGCGAAATATAATTCATATTTAGAAAAATACGCTCAAATAAACAAAAACGTATTTTTGGAATTATATCTAAAGAACATAATTTCTATTTATTTTTTTAATTAGATCTTAGATTATCCTTCGGAAAAGATACGATAACAGTCGAAGCCAGCCTCGCTGTATGTTGTTAAAACGACCAATCACAACGGCCCTTACAATATTTTACTGAATTTTATTATCTGATTGGATCCTACCATTTGGCATGTGGGCGATCACACAGTGAAGTAAAAGTGGGTCACGCGCTAGCTGATTTAAAGGTGTAAAGCCTAATAAAATAAAAACGAGATAACAGGTGGCGTTTCGGTAAATTCTCGTTTTTTGCGGGCTATATAAGATAGTGTGTCGAAGTTGTAGGGTAATACTGTCCAGGGGTACATACAGATGCATATTCAAAAACGGTTAATTGGAATGAAGAAGGTCAACGCGAGGGCAAGATGGGAAGTAGCACGTGGATCGGCGGAATCTAATAAAGTTTATTGTACAAAAGAAGGCGTTGATATATTCGAAAAGGGTGTACCGTCGCAACAAGGAAAGCGTAAATTGGACATGGCGGAAGCAGTAAAAGACAAACTTGAGGGGATGTCATCAGCTGATATGTTAGAAAAACATGGCGGCGGTATCGTTATGTACTATCGCAAAATTGCTGATTACGCAAAGACTATTCGAGATGAAGAATTTAAACTCAAGCGTATGGGTATCTATAAAGACGTCGATTTAAAAGATTGGCAAAAACAATGCATTGAGATGGTCGAAAAGCAAGATAGAAGACAGATACACATCATCGTCGATACAAATGGCGGAATAGGGAAGACATGGTTAACGGACTGGTTCCTGGCTAATAAAGATGCAGTAGCGTTTGAAAATGGCAAGAGTGCAGATATCAAGTACGCGTATGACGGGCAGCATTATATCATATTTGACTTTGTGAAATCTTCCCAGGACCACATTAATTGGGAAATCGTCGAGTTAATGAAGAACGGTCGATTCCTGAGTACTAAATATGAGAGCAAGATGAAATGTTACAGTCGGGACAACAAGGTCATTATCTTTACAAATAACTATCCGGATGAAGAAAAACTAACAGAAGGAAGAATGCAAGTGTGGGTGTACAATGACGATAGTGAGGCACTCTGGCATTACTATGAAAGATGAACATGGCGTTATGGCTTATATCATGTACATGGCTTTATGGCTTACAATATAATAAAATTACATGTATAATATAAATCTGTATTGTTTTGTTTTGTTTTATTTTTTTTTTTTATTTATATAGCTAAATTAGGAACTAACCCTTGCTTCTAGACTCTAGGATATATTCCTGTTTTCTAGTTTATACTGACACACAAGTGTCCAATATCCAACAATTTCACACTGATCCTGAGCGGTATTCTCAATAACAGTTCTGGACTTCTGGAAAGTTCGCTCGCTTAGCGGTGGAAGCCATCGCATCAGCATCGAACCATGGTTGGTCGTGTTTAACACCTCTGAATACATCCCACTGGTTCTCCTTTCCATCTCCTATTACGGCAGCAAATACGGGTCTAATCTTACGTATGTATACGGTCTTAGCAATTTCATGTTTTAACCCCCACCCCACCCTGAACATATAACAATTTCATGTTTTAACCCCACCCCACCCTGACCATATAACATGTTTTAACCCCACCCCACCCTGACCATATAATAATTTCATGTTTTAACCCCACCCCACCCTGACCATATAACAATTTCATGTTTTAACCCCACCCCACCATGACCATATAACAATTTCATGTTTTAACCACACCCAACCCTGACCATATAACAATTTCATGTCATAACACCACCCCTTGCTGACCATATAACAATTTCATGTCTTAAACCCACCCCACCCTGACCATATAACAATTTCATGTTTCAACCACACCGCACCCTGAACATATAACAATTTCATGTTTTAACACCACCCCACCCACCCCACACTGACCATATAACAAGTTCATGTTTTAACCCCACCCCACCCTGACCATATAACAATTTCATGTTTTAACCCCACCCCACCCTGACCATATAACAATTTCATGTTTTAACCCAACTCCACCCTGAACATATAACAATTTCATGTTTTAACCCCACCCCACCCTGAACATATAACAATTTCATGTTTTAACCCCACCCCACCCTGACCATATAACATGTTTTAACCCCACCCCACCCTGACCATATAATAATTTCAAGTTTTAACCCCACCCCACCCTGACCATATAACAATTTCATGTTTTAACCCCACCCCACCATGACCATATAACAATTTCATGTTTTAACCACACCCAACCCTGACCATATAACAATTTCATGTCATAACACCACCCCTTGCTGACCATATAACAATTTCATGTCTTAAACCCACCCCACCCTGACCATATAACAATTTCATGTTTTAACCCCACCCCACCCTGACCATATAACAATTTCATGTTCTCCACCCCACCCTGACCATAAAACAATTTCATGTTTTAACCTCACTCCACCCTGAACATATAACAATTTCATGTTTTAACCCCACCCCACCCTGAACATTTAACAATTTCATGTTTTAACCCCACGCCACCCTGACCATATAATAATTTCATGTCTTAACCCAACCCCATCCTGACCATATAACATGTTTTAACCCCACCCCACCCTGAACATATAACAATTTCATGTTTTAACCCCACCCCACACTGACCATATAACAATTCCATGTTTTAACCCAACCCCACCCTGACCATATAACAATTCCATCTATTAACCCCACCCCATCCTCACCATATAACAATTTCATGTCTTAACCCCATCCCACCCTGAACATATAACAATTTCATGTCTTAACCACACCCCACCATCACCATATAACAATTGCATGTTTTAACCCCACCCCACCCTCACCATATAACAATTTCATGTCTTAACCCCACCCCACACTGAACATATAACAAGTTCATGTCTTAACGCCACCACAACCTGAACATATAACAATTTCATGTCTAAACCCCACCCAACACTGACCATATAACAATTTCAAGTCTAAACCTGACCATATAACAATTTCAAGATTTAACCCCACCCCACCCTGACCATATAACAATTTCATGTTTTAATCCCACCCCACCTTGACCATATAACAATTCCATGTTTTAACCTCACCCCACCCTTTCCATATAACAATTCCATGTTTTAACCCCACCCCACCATGATCATATAACAATTCCATGTTTTAACCCCACCCCACCCTGACCATATAACATTTCCATGTTTTAACCCCACCCCACCCTGATCATATAACAATTTCATTTTTTAATCCCACCCCACCCTGACCATATAACAATTCCATGTTTTAACCCCACCCCACCCTGACCATATAACAATTCCATGTATTAACCCCACCTCACCTTGACCATATAACAATTCCATGTTTTAACCCCACCCCACCCTGACCATATAACAATTCAATGTTTTAACCCCACCCCACCCTGAACATATAACAATTTCATGTTTTAACCCCACCCCACCCTGAACATATAACAATTTCATGTTTTAACCCCACGCCACCCTGACCATATAATAATTTCATGTCTTAACCCAACCCCATCCTGACCATATAACATGTTTCAACCCCACCCCACCCTGAACATATAACAATTTCATGTTTTAACCCCACCCCACACTGACCATATAACAATTCCATGTTTTAAAACCACCCCACCCTAAACATATAGCAATTCCATGTTTAAACCCCACCCCACCCTGACCATATAACAATTTCATGTTTTAACCCCACCCACCCTGAACATATAACAATTTTATGTTTTAACCCCACCCCACCATGACCATATAACAATTTCATGTTTTAACCTCACCCCACCGTGAACAAATAACGATTTCATGTTTTAACCCCACCCCTCCCTGGCCATATAACAATTTCATGTTTTAACCCCACCCCACCCATAACAATTTCATGTTTTAACCCCACCCCACCCTGAACATATAACAATTTCATGTTTTAACCCCACCCCACACTGAACATATAACAATTTCATGTTTTAACCCCATCCCACCCTCACCATATAACAATTTCATGTCTTAACCCCAACCCACCCTCACCATATAACAATTTCATGTCTTAACCCCACCCCATCCTGAACATATAACAATTTAATGTTTTAACCCCACCTCACCCTCACCATATAACAATTTCATGTCTTAACACCACCCCATCCTGAACATATAACAATTTCATGTCTTAACCCCACCCAACCCTGAACATATAACAATTTCATATTTTAACCCCACCCCACACTGACCATATAACAATTCCATGTTTTAAACCCACCCCACCCTAAACATATAGCAATTCCATGTTTAAACCCCACCCCACCCTGACCATATAACAATTTCATGTTTTAACCCCACCCCACCCTGAACATATAACAATTTCATGTTTTAACCCTACCCCACCATGACCATATAACAATTTCATGTTTTAACCCCACCACACCCTGAACATATAACAATTTCATGTTTTAACCCCACCCCTCCCTGGCCATATAACAATTTCATGTTTTAACCCCACCCCACCCATAACAATTTCATGTTTTAACCCCACCCCACCCTGAACATATAACAATTTCATGTTTTAACCCCACCCCACCCTGAACATATAACAATTTCATGTTTTAACCCCATCCCACCCTCACCATATAATAATTTCATGTCTTAACCCCAACCCACCCTCACCATATAACAATTTCATGCCTTAACCCCACCCCATCCTGAACATATAACAATTTCATGTCTTAACCCCACCTCACCCTCACCATATAACAATTTCATGTCTTAAGCCCACCCCACCCTGAACATATAACAATTTCATGTTTTAACCCCTCCCCACACTGACCATATAACAATTCCATGCTTTAACCTCACCCCACCCTGACCATATAACAATTCCATGTTTTAACCCCACCCCACCCTGACCATATAACAATTTCATGTTTTAACCCCACCCAACCCTGAACATATAACAATTTCATGTTTTAACCCCACCCCACCCTGACAATATAACAATTCCATGTTTTAACCCCACCCCACCCTGACCATATAACAATTCCATGTTTTAACTCCACCCCACCCTGACCACATAACAATTCCATGTTTTTACCCCACCCTGACCATATAACAATTTCATGTTTTAACCCCACCCCACCATGAACATATAACAATTTCATGTTTTAACCCCACCCCACCCTGAACATATAACAATTTCATGTTATAACCCCACCCCACCCTGGACATATAACAATTTTATGTTTTAACCCCACCCCACCCTGATCATATAACAATTTCATGTTTTAACCCAACCCCACCCTGACCATATAACAATTTCATGTTTTAACCCCACCCCACCCCACCCTGACCATATAATAATTTATTGTTTTCACCCAACCCCATCCTAACGATATAACATGTTTTAACCCCACCCCACCCTGAACATATAACAATTTCATGTTTTAACCCCACCCCACACTGACCATATAACAATTCCATGTTTTAAACCCACCCCATCCTAAACATATAGCAATTCCATGTTTAAACCCCACCCTGACCATATAACAATTTCATGTTTTAACCCCACCCCGCCCTGAACATATAACAATTTCATGTTTTAACCCCACCCCACCCTGACCATGTAACAATTTCATGTTTTAACCCCACCCCACCCTGACCATATAACAATTTCATGTTTTAACCCCACCCCACCCTGAACATATAACAATTTCATGTTTTAACCCCACCCCACCCTGACCATATAACAATTTCATGTTTTAACCCCACCCCACCCTGACCATCTAACAATTTCATGTTTTAACCCCACCCCACCCTGACCATATAATAATTTCATTTTATAACCCCTACCCACCCTGACCATATAACAATTCCATGTTTTAACCCCACCCCACCCTGACCATATAACAATTCCATGTTTTAACCCCAACCCACCCCACCCTGACCATATAACAATTCCATGTTTTAACCCCACCCCACCCTGAAAATATATCAATTCCATGTTTTAACCCCACCCCACCCTGACCATATAACAATTTCATGTTTTAACCCAACCCCACCCTGAACATAAAACAATTTCATGTTTTAACCCCACCCCACCCTGACCATATAACAATTTCATGTTTTAACCCCACCCCACCCTGATCATATAACAATTTCATGTTTTAACCCCACCCCACCCTGACCATATAACAATTCCATGTTTTAACTCCACCCCACCCTGACCATATAATAATTTCATGTTTTAACCAAACACCATCCTGACCATATAACATGTTTTAACCCCACCCCACCCTGACCATATAACAATTTCATGTTTTAACCCCACCCCACCATGAACATATAACAATTTCATGTTTTAACCCCACCCCACCCTGAACATATAACAATTTCATGTTATAACCCCACCCCACCCTGGACATATAACAATTTTATGTTTTAACCCCACCCCACCCTGATCATATAACAATTTCATGTTTTAACCCAACCCCACCCTGACCATATAACAATTTCATGTTTTAACCCCACCCCACCCCACCCTGACCATATAATAATTTCATGTTTTCACCCAACCCCATCCTAACGATATAACATGTTTTAACCCCACCCCACCCTGAACATATAACAATTTCATGTTTTAACCCCACCCCACACTGACCATATAACAATTCCATGTTTTAAACCCCCCCCATCCTAAACATATAGCAATTCCATGTTTAAACCCCACCCTGACCATATAACAATTTCATGTTTTAACCCCACCCCGCCCTGAACATATAACAATTTCATGTTTTAACCCCACCCCACCCTGACCATGTAACAATTTCATGTTTTAACCCCACCCCACCCTGACCATATAACAATTTCATGTTTTAACCCCACCCCACCCTGAACATATAACAATTTCATGTTTTAACCCCACCCCACCCTGACCATATAACAATTTCATGTTTTAACCCCACCCCACCCTGACCATCTAACAATTTCATGTTTTAACCCCACCCCACCCTGACCATATAATAATTTCATTTTATAACCCCTACCCACCCTGACCATATAACAATTCCATGTTTTAACCCCACCCCACCCTGACCATATAACAATTCCATGTTTTAACCCCAACCCACCCCACCCTGACCATATAACAATTCCATGTTTTAACCCCACCCCACCCTGAAAATATATCAATTCCATGTTTTAACCCCACCCCACCCTGACCATATAACAATTTCATGTTTTAACCCAACCCCACCCTGAACATAAAACAATTTCATGTTTTAACCCCACCCCACTCTGACCATATAACAATTTCATGTTTTAACCCCACCCCACCCTGATCATATAACAATTTCATGTTTTAACCCCACCCCACCCTGACCATATAACAATTCCATGTTTTAACTCCACCCCACCCTGACCATATAATAATTTCATGTTTTAACCAAACACCATCCTGACCATATAACATGTTTTAACCCCACCCCACCCTGAACATATAACAATTTCATGTTTTAACTCCACCCCACACTGACCATATAATAATTCCATGTTATAAACCCACCCCACCCTGAACATATAACAATTCCATGTTTAAACCCCACCCCACCCTGACCATATAACAATTTCATGTTTTAACCCTACCCCACCATGACCATATAACAATTTCATGTTTTAACCCCACCCTACCCTGAACATATAACAATTTCATGTTTTAACCTCACCCCACACTGACCATATAACAATTTCATGTTTTAACCCCACCCCACCCTGACCATCTAACAATTTCATGTTTTAACCCCACCCCACCCTGACCATATAATAATTTCATTTTATAACCCCTACCCACCCTGACCATATAACAATTCCATGTTTTAACCCCACCCCACCCTGACCATATAACAATTCCATGTTTTAACCCCACCCCACCCCACCCTGACCATATAACAATTTCATGTTTTAACCCCTTCCCACCCTGAAAATATATCAATTCCATGTTTTAACCCCACCCCACCCTGGCCATATAACAATTTCATGTTTTAACCCCACCCCACCCTGAACATAAAACAATTTCATGTTTTAACCCCACCCCACCCTGACCATATAACAATTTCATGTTTTAACCCCACCCCACCCTGATCATATAACAATTTCATGTTTTAACCCCACCCCACCCTGACCATATAACAATTCCATGTTTTAACTCCACCCCACCCTGACCATATAATAATTTCATGTTTTAACCCAACACCATCCTGACCATATAACATGTTTTAACCCCACCCCACCCTGAACATATAACAATTTCATGTTTTAACTCCACCCCACACTGACCATATAATAATTCCATGTTATAAACCCACCCCACCCTGAACATATAACAATTCCATGTTTAAACCCTACCCCACCATGACCATATAACAATTTCATGTTTTAACCCCACCCTACCCTGAACATATAACAATTTCATGTTTTAACCTCACCCCACACTGACCATATAACAATTTCATGTTTTAACCCCACCCCACCCTGAACATATAACAATTTTATGTTTTAACCCCACCCAACTCTGACCATATAACAATTTCATGTTTTAACCCCACCCCACCCTGACCATCTAACAATTTCATGTTTTAACCCTACCCCATCCTGACCATATAATAATTTCATGTTTTAACCTCTACCCACCCTGACCATATAACAAGTCCATGTTTTAACCCCACCCCACCCTGACCATATAACAATTCCATGTTTTAACCCCACCCCACCCCACCCTGACAATATAACAATAACATGTTTTAACCCCACCCAACCCTGAAAATATATCAATTCCATGTTTTAACCCAACCCCACCCTGACCATATAACAATTCCATGTTTTAACCCCACTCCACCATGAACATATAACAATTTCTTGTTTGAACCACACCCCACTCTTGCCATATAACAATTCCATGTTTTAACCCCACCCCAACCTGACCATATAACAATTTCATGTTTTAACCCCACCCCACCCTGACCATATAACAATTTCATGTTTTAACCCAACCCCACCGTGACCATATAACAATTCCATGTTTTAACCCCACCCCACCCTGAACATATAACAATTTCATGTTTTAATCCCACCCTGAACATAGAACAATTTCATATTTTAACCCCACCCCACCCTGACCATATAACAATTTCATGTTTTAACCCCACCCCACCCTGAACATATAACAATTTCATGTGTTAACCCCACCCCTGCCCACCCTGACCATATAACAATTACATGTTTTAACCCCACCCCACCCTGAAAATATATCAATTCCATGTTTTAACCCCACCCCACCCTGACCATATAACAATTTCATGTTTTAACCCCACCCCACCCTGAACATAAAACAATTTCATGTTTTAACCCCACCCCACCCTGACCATATAACAATTTCATGTTTTAACCCCACCCCACCCTGATCATATAACAATTTCATGTTTTAACCCCACCCCACCCTGACCATATAACAATTCCATGTTTTATCTCCACCCCACCCTGACCATATAATAATTTCATGTTTTAACCCAACACCATCCTGACCATATAACATGTTTTAACCCCACCCCACCCTGAACATATAACAATTTCATGTTTTAACTCCACCCCACACTGACCATATAATAATTCCATGTTATAAACCCACCCCACCCTGAACATATAACAATTCCATGTTTAAACCCCACCCCACCCTGACCATATAACAATTTCATGTTTTAACCCTACCCCACCATGACCATATAACAATTTCATGTTTTAACCCCACCCTACCCTGAACATATAACAATTTCATGTTTTAACCTCACCCCACACTGACCATATAACAATTTCATGTTTTAACCCCACCCCACCCTGAACATATAACAATTTTATGTTTTAACCCCACCCAACTCTGACCATATAACAATTTCATGTTTTAACCCCACCCCACCCTGACCATCTAACAATTTCATGTTTTAACCCTACCCCACCCTGACCATATAATAATTTCATGTTTTAACCTCTACCCACCCTGACCATATAACAAGTCCATGTTTTAACCCCACCCCACCCTGACCATATAACAATTCCATGTTTTAACCCCACCCCACCCTGACAATATAACAATTACATGTTTTAACCCCACCCAACCCTGAAAATATATCAATTCCATGTTTTAACCCAACCCCACCCTGACCATATAACAATTCCATGTTTTAACCCCACTCCACCATGAACATATAACAATTTCTTGTTTTAACCACACCCCACTCTTGCCATATAACAATTCCATGTTTTAACCCCACCCCAACCTGACCATATAACAATTTCATGTTTTAACCCCACCCCACCCTGACCATATAACAATTTCATGTTTTAACCCCACCCCACCGTGACCATATAACAATTCCATGTTTTAACCCCACCCCACCCTGAACATATAACAATTTCATGTTTTAATCCCACCCTGAACATAGAACAATTTCATATTTTAACCCCACCCCACCCTGACCATATAACAATTTCATGTTTTAACCCCACCCCACCCTGAACATATAACAATTTCATGTGTTAACCCCACCCACCCTGACCATATAACAATTTCATGTTTTAACCCCACCCCACCCTGAACATATAACAATTTCATGTTTTAACCCCACCCCACCCTGAACATATAACATGTTTTAACCCCATCCCACCCTGAACATATAACAATTTCATGTTTTAACCCCACCCCATCCTGAACATATAACAATTCCATGTTTTAACCCCACCCCACCCTGGCATTACTATAAAAGATAAACATGGCGTTATGGCATATATCATGTACATGGCTTTATAGCATACAATATAATAAAAGTATAATATAAATCTGTTTTGTTTTGTTTAGTTTTATTTTTTTGTTTTATTTCCATAGCTAAATTAGGTACTAACCATAGCCTCTAGACTCTAGGATATATTCCTGTTTTCTAGTTTACACTGACACACAAGTGTCCAATATCCAACAATTTCACACTGATCCTGATCACACACTTATAACAGTTCTGGACTGCGTTTCACAAAAACACTTACGACAAAAATCGTCATCAACGTAAACCAACAGATATTCATATTATTTTCAAATTTCATCCAAATGAAACCAAGTTGGCTCAAATCATGCAGAAAGTTACATATTTTCTGAAAACACAATCATTTTAAATGTCATTCAAAATTTGAACACACAAAGGAGATATCGCCAAATTGACTTACGTCGATTTATATCGTAAGTTATTTTGTGAAACGCAGCCCTGGACTTCTGGAAAGTTCGCTCTCTTAGCGCTGGACGCCATCGCATCAGCATCGAACCATGGTTGATCGTGTTTAACACCTCTAAATACATCCCACTGGTTCTTCTTTCCATCTCCTATTACGGCCGCAAATACGGGTCTAATCTTACGTCTGTATACGGTCTAAGCAGGGTTCAATCTAATAAACTTGGTATTGCCGGAAGCCATAATGTTCGCTCTACCACCTGCGCTATCCGTAATGGTCGTATCATCCGAGTCATATCTACTCCAAATCATCGGTCTGCTATAGTTAAGTTCATTCTGGTCTCCGGAGTCTTTAATCCAATAGTTATACTAACAAGATACAAATTTAACCTTTTCGTACTGAACACATTGGTTCTGGAATGGTATCCGAATAAATACATCGTCTAACATCGAGGTTATGTTTGTATAACCTATTCATGGTCATTCCCTTCCGTCCTCGCCCAAATCGGTATCTCCGACGGTAAGGTATCATGGGTCGTCTCCTCCTATACATAGTCCTCCTACGTTTAACACCTCGGTAACCCCCATATCGGGTCATACGTCGTTAATAACCACCTCCGTAAGTTCTCTTATAACAAACCATGTTAACACTAAGGCATCCAAATGAAAATGAAGGTGTGTATAGGTTCGCTTCTTTATATACTCTACTATTTATAGCTCATCCAATCATAAGGCTTAAAAAACGGAGCGCGTAGTTTAAACATCAGCCGATAGTGTAGTAAAGGTGTGTACAGTGAAGTTAAAGTGGGTCACGCGCTAGCTGATTTAAAGGTGTAAAGCCTAATAAAATAAAAACGAGATAACAGGTGGCGTTTCGGTAAATTCTCGTTTTTTGCGGGCTATATAAGATAGTGTGTCGAAGTTGTAGGGTAATACTGTCCAGGGGTACATACAGATGCATATCCAAAAACGGTTAATTGGAATGAAGAAGGTCAACGCGAGGGCAAGATGGGAAGTAGCACGTGGATCGGCGGAATCTAATAAAGTTTATTGTACAAAAGAAGGCGTTGATATATTCGAAAAGGGTGTACCGTCGCAACAAGGAAAGCGTAAATTGGACATGGCAGAAGCAGTAAAAGACAAACTTGAGGGGATGTCATCAGCTGATATGTTAGAAAAACATGGCGGCGGAATCGTTATGTACTATCGCAAAATTGCTGATTACGCAAAGACTATTCGAGATGAAGAATTTAAACTCAAGCGTATGGCTATCTATAAAGACGTCGATTTAAAAGATTGGCAAAAACAATGCATTGAGATGGTCGAAAAACAAGATAGAAGACAGATACACGTCATCGTCGATACAAATGGCGGAATAGGGAAGACATGGTTAACGGACTGGTTCCTGGCTAATAAAGATGCAGTAGCGTTTGAAAATGGCAAGAGTGCAGATATCAAGTACGCGTATGACGGGCAGCATTATATCATATTTGACTTTGTGAAATCTTCCCAGGACCACATTAATTGGGAAATCGTCGAGTTACTGAAGAACGGTCGATTCCTGAGTACTAAATATGAGAGCAAGATGAAATGTTACAGTCGGGACAACAAGGTCATTATCTTTACAAATAACTATCCGGATGAAGAAAAACTAACAGAAGGAAGAATGCAAGTGTGGGTGTACAATGACGATAGTGAGGCACTCTGGCATTACTATAAAAGATAAACATGGCGTTATGGCTTATATCATGTACATGGCTTTATGGCTTACAATATAATAAAAGTACATGTATAATATAAATCTGTATTGTTTTGTTTTGTTTGATTTTGTTTTTGTTTTATTTATATAGCTAAATTAGGAACTTACCCTTGCTTCTAGACTCTAGGATATATTCCTGTTTTCTAGTTTATACTGACACACAAGTGTCCAATATCCAACAATTTCACACTGATCCTGAGCGGTATTCTCAATCACACACTTATAACAGTTCTGGACTTCTGGAAAGTTCGCTCTCTTAGCGGTGGAAGCCATCGCATCAGCATCGAACTATGGTTGGTCGTGTTTAACACCTCTGAGTACATCCCACTGGTTCTTCTTTCCATCTCCTATTACGGCAGTAAATACGGGTCTAATCTTACGTCTGTATACGGTCTTAGCAGAGTTCAATCTAATAAACTTGGTATTGCCGGAAACCATTATGTTCGCTCTACCACCTGCGCTATCCGTAATGGTCGTATCATCCGAGTCATATCTACTCCACATCATCGGTCTGCTATAGTTAAGTTTATTCTGGTCTCCGTAACGTAGAAGGACTATGTATAGGAGGAGACGACCCATGATGCCTTTCCGTCGGAGATACCGATTTGAGCAAGGACAGAAGGGAATGACCATGAATAGGTTATACAGAAAACCGAAAGTAGAGATCTTCAGAACGAGTGTTTCTACATTAATAACGATACCAGCCACGGATGCCAAAGCCTTTCTGATGGTTCCAAACATAACTTAGATGTTAGACGATGTACTTATTCGGATACCATTCCAGAACCCTGCTAAGACCGTATACAGACGTAAGATTAGACCCGTATTTGCTGCCGTAATAGGAGATGGAAAGAAGAACCAGTGGGGTGTATTCAGAGGTGTTAAACACGATCAACCATGGTTCGATGCTGATGCGATGGCTTCCACCGCTTAGAGAGCGAACTTTCCAGAAGTCCAGAACTGTTATAAGTGTGTGATTGAGAATACCGCTCAGGATCAGTGTGAAATTGTTGGATATTGGACACGTGTGTGTCAGTATAAACTAGAAAACAGGAATATTCCTAGAGTCTAGAGGCAAGGGTTAGTTCCTAATTTAGCTATATAAATAAAACAAAAAAATAAAACAAAACGATACAAAACAGATTTATATTATACTTTTATTATATTGTAAGCCATAAAGCCATGTGCATGATATAAGCCATAACGCCATGTTTATCTTTTATAGTAGTGCCAGAGTGCCTCACTATCGTCATTGTACACCCACACTTGCATTCTTCCTTCTGTTAGTTTTTTCTTCATCCGGAAAGTTATTTGTAAAGATAATGACCTTGTTGTCCCGACTGTAACATTTCATCTTGCTCTCATATTTAGTACTCAGGAATCGACCGTTCTTCATTAACTCGACGATTTCCCAATTAATGTGGTCCTGGGAAGATTTCACAAAGTCAAATATGATATGCTGCTGCCCGTCATACGCGTACTTGATATCTGCACTCTTGCCATTTTCAAACGCTACTGCATCTTTATTAGCCAGGAACCAGTCCGTTAACCATGTCTTCCCTATTCCGCCATTTGTATCGACGATGACGTGTATCTGTCTTCTATCTTGTTTTTCGACCATCTCAATGCATTGTTTTTGCCTATCTTTTAAATCGACGTCTTTATAGATAGCCATACGCTTGAGTTTAAATTCTTCATCTCGAATAGTCTTTGCGTAATCAGCAATTTTGCGATAGTACATAACGATACCGCCGCCATGTTTTTCTAACATATCAGCTGATGACATCCCCTCAAGTTTGTCTTTTACTGCTTCCGCCATGTCCATATATTACGTGGAGTTGGGTGAGACGGACAGTTTACATATTATGTGGAAATCTGTCCATATATTAAGTGAGAGATTGTCTTTTGAATGTGAGGGGAAAAGGTCCATGTATTGTGTTGAACACTTTCAAGAATAGTCAGCGATTCATGTTTTATGAGGTTATGAGTATGTTAATACTCTTTGATAAGTTTTCCACATAATAAAGGTGTTAAATAGTTGGTGTTATTTTAATTTTTATTCCTCCAAAAGGACCGTCTCCGGTGGCCTAGTGCTAGAGCGTCCGCCTCGGGAACGGGAGGTTGCGTGTTCGATCCCCAGCCGCGACATACCAAAGTCGTTAAAAATGGCATTGGTATATCTCTCTTGTGCTCGACGCTCAGCACATAAGGGTAGTTCCAGGACTGGTTGGCCCCGTGTCAGGATAATGTGACTGGCTGTGGTATCATTCCACTTGTCTACGGTGTGGTACCACAGTGAGGCAGCACTATATCTGTCTCATGTAGATAAAAGCGTCTCCAAATGACTGAAATACAGTCGGTGGGACGTTAAACCCAACAAAACAAACAAACAAACAATCCTTCAAAGGGTGGCATATTAAAATTGCATGGTCTGTCAGATGTAGAGCAGAGATGAAGTGTGCGGGGAGTAGGTGTATCTGCTGGAAAAATTGCTTCAGTTATGTTTTCACCGAGCACCGGTATACAGTTTTAATAGTGCAGCAGACTGTATGCATGTTATGTGAAAATATGTCCATATATTACGTGGATATGGGTGAGACAGACAGTCTACATATTATGTGGAAATATGTCCATTTATTATGTGGAGTTGGGTGAGACAGACAGTCTACATATTATGTGAAAATATGTCCATATATTACGTGGAGTTAGGTGAGACGGACAGTCTACATATTATGTGGAAATATGTCCATATATTACGTGGAGTTGGGTGAGACAGACAGTCTACATATTATTAGGAAATACGTCCATTTATTATGTGGAGTTGGGTGAAACAGACAGTCTACATATTATGTGGAAATATGTCCATATATTACATGGAGTTGTGTGAGACGACAGTCTACATATTATGTGGAAATATATCCATATATTACGTGGAGTTGGGTGAGACAGACAGTCTACATATTATGTGGAAATATGTCCATATATTACGTGGAGTTGGGTGAGGAAGACAGTCTACATATTATGTGGAAATATGTCCATATATTACGTGGAGTTGGGTGAGGCAGACAGTCTACATATTATGTGGAAATATGTCCATATATTACGTGGAGTTGGGTGAGACGGACAGTCTACATATTATGTGGAAATATGTCCATATATTACGTGGAGTTGGGTGAGACGACAGTCTACATATTATGTGGAAATATGTCCATATATTACGTGGAGTTGGGTGAGACAGACAGTCTACATATTATGTGGAAATATGTCCATATATTACGTGGAGTTGGGTGAGACAGTCTACATATTATGTGGAAATATGTCCATATATTACGTGGAGTTGAGTGAGACAAACAGTCTACATATTATGTGAAAATATGTCCATATATTACGTGGAGTTAGGTGAGACGGACAGTCTACATATTATGTGGAAATATGTCCATTTATTATGTGGAGTTGGGTGAGACGGACAGTCTACATATTATGTGGAAATATGTCCATATATTACTTGGAGTTGGGTGAGACGGACAGTCTACATATTATGTGGAAATATGTCCATATATTACGTGGAGTTGGGTGAGACAGACAGTCTACATATTATGTGGAAATATGTCCATATATTACGTGGAGTTAGGTGAGACAGACAGTCTACATATTATGTGAAAATATGTCCATATATTACGTGGAGTTGGGTGAGACAGTCTACATATTATGTGGAAATATGTCCATATATTACGTGGAGTTGGGTGAGACAGACAGTCTACATATTATGTGAAAATATGTCCATATATTACGTGGAGTTAGGTGAGACAGACAGTCAACATATTATGTGGAAATATGTCCATTTATTATGTGGAGTTGGGTGAGACGGACAGTCTACATATAATGTGGAAATATGTCCATATATTACGTGGAGTTGGGTGAGACGGACAGTCTACATATTATGTGGAAATATGTCCATATATTATGTGGAGTTGGGTGAGACAGACAGTACATATTATCAGGAAAAACGTCCATTTATTATGTGGAGTTGGTTGAAACAGACAGTCTACATATTATGTGGAAATATGTCCATATATTACGTGGAGTTGGGTGAGACAGACAGTCTACATATTATGTGGAAATATGTCCATATATTACGTGGAGTTGGGTGAGACGGACAGTCTACATATTATGTGGAAATATGTCCATATATTATGTGGAGTTGGGTGAGACAGACAGTACATATTATCAGGAAATACGTCCATTTATTATGTGGAGTTGGTTGAAACAGACAGTCTACATATTATGTGGAAATATGTCCATATATTACGTGGAGTTGGGTGAGACAGACAGTCTACATATTATGTGGAAATATGTCCATATATTACGTGGAGTTGGGTGAGACAGACAGTCTACATATTATGTGGAAATATGTCCATATATTACGTGGAGTTGGGTGAGACAGTCTACATATTATGTGGAAATATGTCCATATATTACGTGGAGTTGAGTGAGACAAACAGTCTACATATTATGTGAAAATATGTCCATATATTACGTGGAGTTAGGTGAGACAGACAGTCTACATATTATGTGGAAATATGTCCATTTATTATGTGGAGTTGGGTGAGACGGACAGTCTACATATTATGTGGAAATATGTCCATATATTACTTGGAGTTGGGTGAGACGGACAGTCTACATATTATGTGGAAATATGTCCATATATTACGTGGAGTTGGGTGAGACAGACAGTCTACATATTATGTGGAAATATGTCCATATATTACGTGGAGTTAGGTGAGACAGACAGTCTACATATTATGTGAAAATATGTCCATATATTACGTGGAGTTGGGTGAGACAGTCTACATATTATGTGGAAATATGTCCATATATTACGTGGAGTTGGGTGAGACAGACAGTCTACATATTATGTGAAAATATGTCCATATATTACGTGGAGTTAGGTGAGACAGACAGTCAACATATTATGTGGAAATATGTCCATTTATTATGTGGAGTTGGGTGAGACGGACAGTCTACATATAATGTGGAAATATGTCCATATATTACGTGGAGTTGGGTGAGACGGACAGTCTACATATTATGTGGAAATATGTCCATATATTATGTGGAGTTGGGTGAGACAGACAGTACATATTATCAGGAAATACGTCCATTTATTATGTGGAGTTGGTTGAAACAGACAGTCTACATATTATGTGGAAATATGTCCATATATTACGTGGAGTTGGGTGAGACAGACAGTCTACATATTATGTGGAAATATGTCCATATATTACGTGGAGTTGGGTGAGACGGACAGTCTACATATTATGTGGAAATATGTCCATATATTACGTGGAGTTGGGTGAGACAGTCTACATATTATGTGGAAATATGTCCATATATTACGTGGAGTTGGGTGAGGCAGACAGACACTGTCTACATATTTTGTGGAAATATGTCCATATATTACGTGGAGTTTGGTGAGACGGACAGTCTACATATAATGTGGAAATATGTCCATATATTACGTGGAGTTGGGTGAGGCAGACAGTCTACATATTATGTGGAAATATGTCCATATATTATGTGGAGTTGGGTGAGACAGTCTACATATTATGTGGAAATATGTCCATGTATTACGTGGAGTTGGTTGAGACAGTCTACATATTATGTGAAATATGTCCATATATTACATGGAGTTGGGTGAGACAGTCTACATATTATGTGGAAATATGTCCATATATTACGTGGAGTTGGGTGAGACGGACAGTCTTCATATTATGTGGAAATATGTCCATATATTACGTGGAGTTGGGTGAGGCAGACAGTCTACATATTATGTGGAAATATGTCCATATATTACGTGGAGTTGGGTGATATAGTCTACATATTATGTGGAAATATGTCCAATTATTACGTGGAGTTGGGTGGGGCAGACAGTCTACATATTAAGTGAAAATATGTCCATATATTACGTGGAGTTGGGTGAGACGGACAGTCTACATATTATGTGGAAATATGTCCATATATTACGTGGAGTTGGGTGAGACAGTCTACATATTATGTGGAAATATGTCCATATATTACGTGGAGTTGGGTGAGACGGACAGTCTACATATTATGTGGAAATATGTCCATATATTATGTAGAGTTGGGTGAGACAGACAGTACATATTATCAGGAAATACGTCCATTTATTATGTGGAGTTGGTTGAAACAGACAGTCTACATATTATGTGGAAATATGTCCATATATTACGTGGAGTTGGGTGAGACAGACAGTCTACATATTATGTGGAAATATGTCCATATATTACGTGGAGTTGGGTGAGACGGACAGTCTACATATTATGTGGAAATATGTCCATATATTACGTGGAGTTGGGTGAGACAGTCTACATATTATGTGGAAATATGTCCATATATTACGTGGAGTAGGGTGAGGCAGACAGACACTGTCTACATATTTTGTGGAAATATGTCCATATATTACGTGGAGTTTGGTGAGACGGACAGTCTACATATAATGTGGAAATATGTCCATATATTACGTGGAGTTGGGTGAGGCAGACAGTCTACATATTATGTGGAAATATGTCCATATATTATGTGGAGTTGGGTGAGACAGTCTACATATTATGTGGAAATATGTCCATATATTACGTGGAGTTGGTTGAGACGGACAGTCTTCATATTATGTGGAAATATGTCCATATATTACGTGGAGTTGGGTGAGGCAGACAGTCTACATATTATGTGGAAATATGTCCATATATTACGTGGAGTTGGGTGATATAGTCTACATATTATGTGGAAATATGTCCAATTATTACGTGGAGTTGGGTGGGGCAGACAGTCTACATATTAAGTGAAAATATGTCCATATATTACGTGGAGTTGGGTGAGACGGACAGTCTACATATTATGTGGAAATATGTCCATATATTACGTGGAGTTGGGTGAGACAGTCTACATATTATGTGGAAATATGTCCATATATTACGTGGAGTTGGGTGAGACAGACACTGTCTACATATTATATGGAAATATATCCATATATTTCGTAGAGTTTGGTGAGAAGGACAGTCTACATATTATGTGGAAATATGTCCATATATTACGTGGAGTTTGGTGAGACGTACAGTCTACATATTATGTGGAAATATGTCCATATATTACGTGGAGTTGGGTGAGACGGACAGTCTACATATTATGTGGAAATATGTCCGTATATGACGTGGAGATGGGTTAGACAGTTTACATTTTATGTGGAAATATGTCCATTTATTATGTGGAGTTGGGTGAGGCAGACAGTCTACATATTATGTGGAAAAATGTCCATATATTACGTGGAGTTGGTTGAGACAGTCTACATAGTATGTGGAAATATGTCCATATATTACATGGAGTTGGGTGAGACAGTCTTCATATTATGTGGAAATATGTCCATATATTCATGTATTATGAGGTTATGAATATGTTAATATTATTTATTCGGTCAGTAACAGACCTAATAACTGGTTGATTTCATCGACCACCTTTCATGCTCAAAACAATGATATTGTTTCATTTCATTATTAAAATGGTGGGTGGGGATGAAGTCATTTTAAAAATATATAGTTATTTAAATGATCAAAATAAAATACTGATATTGTTTTATTTCATAAAAAAGTACAACTCAAAATTTTAATGTTTTAAACTTAATTTTATATCAATAAAAACTCATTTACTGACCCACTATAGAAATTTAGGGGGTCACCAATTGACTGTTGTTGTCCAATGAAATCGCTAGTTTCTAGTTGGAGGTGAAATAATACTCTTTGATAAGTTTTCCACAGGTGTTAAATAGTTGGTGTTATTTTAATTTTTATCCCTCCAAAGGGTGGCATATTAAAATTGCATGGTCTGTCAGATGTAGAGTAGAGATGTAGAGTGCGGGGAGTAGGTGTAGTATCTGCTGGAAAAATTGCTTCAGTTATGTTTCACCGAGCACCGGTATACAATTTACATGTAACATATACATAATTATAAATGTTCACAAATGCGTAAATTACTATCTAGTTGTATCTGATTGAACAGGAAAGATAAACACATTACATAAAAAAGTTATTCAATATTTGGACATAAAGCCTTTTTGATAAAAAACATACACTTTTTGAAACAGTTACAATTCAAAATGTAACAAAAGTTTTTCTAATCTATTTTAATAGTCTGTACAAAATGCGGGAAAAAGCCAATAATTAATAGGGACATGTGGTTCATAGATACCGTATGTGGTAACTAAAAATAAAACTCCCAATATTTAAACAGATTAAAGCTCTTAACATTCAATTTTCAGAAATATTTTATTAACTCATAAACATGGATAGAGATTAAACCCATAATACAAAAAACTCACAAGTGTTAAATGTCTGTCTGTCTGTCTGTCTGTCTGTCTGTCTGTCTGTGTCTCTGTCTGTCTGTCTGTCTGTCTGTCTGTCTGTCTGTCTGTCTGTCTGTCTGTCTGTCTGTCTGTCTGTCTGTCTGTCTGTCTGTCTGTCTGTCTGTCTGTCTGTCTGTCTGTCTGTCTGTCTCTGTCTGTCTCTGTCTGTCTGTCTGTCTGTTCAAGATCAACATCATGTGTAGATTATGCAGGGTACACACTTTGAGACACTCATTTTATTTCATGCAGGTTATTACCCTTGAATTCATTAAAATATTGCAATGCTTTTTATTGCAATGCTTTTGGAGAATACTTAGCTGACAGTTTTCAGGCAATTGACTTGAAACTTTGGATTCATAATCAACATCAAGTGTAGATGTGTCACATAAATGTTATGATGCTGACTTTCTTCCACGTACAATTACTGCCCTTACACGTAGTAACATTGCTAATTTACCGTATTGTAATTCTTGGGAAGCAAACCACTTACAGTATTTTTTGACATTTGACTTTAAACTTTACAAACATGATCACCATTTATTGTAGATGTGAGTGACATAAATTTTGTGACACCAACCTAATCTGTGCAAGGGCATTATTATCACCTGGTGTTAGGATTAGTTTCCATTACTCCACCCACCAAAGTAACAAGCAATTGCACATACACAAAATTTAAAATGAATTTGGGACAAAATAATTTAAAAGTAAATTTAGGTTTAATGTAAATGCACATTCCGTTACTGTATAAAATTGAAATATTAAACCACATTGTAATTGAATCTCAGGATACAGTGGATTTTTTCCCGGCCATTTTTATAGCCGTTATTGGGTCATATTCCCAATGGCAAATAGTATCTTTTTTCCCCAGTTGAGTGGTAAAAATTCCCAATTGAAAGCTTCAATAATTGTAAATTGAAACTTCCATAAGTCCTTTATAAAAATAAACAAAGTTTTCCCCATACTGAATTGAGTATGACATTGATTCTTTAATTAAATGGCCAGAGAAGTAAGTGTACACATTTTTATGAAGTTGAACAAATATAGTTAAAGCAAAAGTTTTCCAAATGTAAAAGAAAACGCCACTAAAATTCCAATTCCAAGGGTGTGGGTCATCTTCCCAAAATGGTGAAAAAAAGATATTTGGGATATTTGAATTTGCTCATTCAATCAGAAAATGCTGTTCTGGTATTTTCATTTTCATTTTTTTTTTATTAAATTGGGCATTCGTTTTCTTGTAAATGAAACATAAGAATGTTTTTTTTTTCATTAAATATTTAAGAATACAGACTAACATGCGACATTGTTTATTTAACCTTAATATATTTATCATAATGCACACACATGTATGTCAGTATCATCAAATAAACAGAAATTCCTGCCAGAGTTTCAAAAAGATATATAATAACGCTTGATTAGCACCGACTCCTAGAGAACTGATGTGACATCAGGTATACACTACATAATCAGTCTTCTCCCTGAACCAGATTTACCTTAAATTGCAGTTGTCAATTAATGCATCTGATCATTTTCATCTTGTTTTTAGTTCTTATTAACATGTAAGGGGATCATCTTTTTTGTTTTATTTCATGGTAATTTATAACCTGTGGCTCCAGGGTATTACATGATTGGTGGCACAAACAGGATTACTGTTGCTGCAGCATTTGGTCAAATCTGCAGTACTATAAACTAGATTATTGACTGAAACTGGTTCATTTATTTATGTTTGTTGACTTTTTGTGTTGGTTGTCTCCATAATACCGCAGTTTGTTCATTTATGCAACATCTGATAACAAGTTAGAAATAGTTTCATTGCTATAAAACAACTTTAAATCACATGTTTTCATTTTACACATATTTTGATTTCACAGTTTAACCAGAGTGTATTGGGTTCCTATGTAAGATTTTGTTACAACAGTTTGACATCATTTACTGTATGGTCAAAACATTTTGACTGTCATTATGGTCCTACCCAAGGTAAGTATGGGTTCACCTAAAACAATTTCTTAGTACAGAAATTTGACTTTCTTTGAAATAAGGCAAGGAAACATATTTTTTAAAACAATGACTTTAGAAATACTGTTAACTGAGGATCACGAAACTGCCAAAATGTGTTTATGAGGAGAGAAAAAGTGTAAAACTGTAGTGGGCAGTACATAAAACATAAATAAAATAATTAAACTTCTAAATGTAACACATCACATACAAAACACCATAGTGATGCTGTTACCATGAAAGACACTGTATACTTTAAGATACAATATACCTCATTTGACCTCCCAGAATTTTGTAATGTTATTGTCTCTACCATTCAAAGAAAGTTCAACATTTGTCAGTGTTGGTCAAGTGTTACACGAGTTATGGCCCTTATCAATAAGTTTTGATAAATAATGATTTCCTATCAAGAACTTTAGAAAGGGTATGCATTTAATAAATATTGGGTATGTAGTTGTAAAATATAAGCCAAAAGTGATATTTGTTTACATTGGTCAAATTTTAGAAGAGTGAAATTGCTTCTTTACGACTTGCAGCAAGGACATCATTGAACACATTTCTAGTTTTAAAAATTGTTGTCATCCTTTCGTCAATTTTTTTTTCTTATGAGTTCTCTTTTTGAAATAGACAATATTTTGAGCATTGATACACTGAAGTATTATGCTGCAAACTGTCAAACAAATGTTGATACAAAAACCAAAGTATAGTAATATCAAGGCTAGAACTATCATGCAAATTCTGAGCACAAACCAAGGAAGTTTCTAGTACCATTGTCCAAGTCTTTACTGTTCTGGGGATCAAACACAAGTCCAACTGCATGCAAGGTAGATACCCTATCATTAGACGGCTTCATTGTATGAAAATATCCCTTGTCAACATGGTTGTGGGTGGGGAGGTATATATTGGCTTGAGATTGTTGGCTTGCCTGTAGACACAAACTTGTGTGGTTTTTACATGAACTAAGGCCCTTTGATTTTTTAACATATGGAGTCTTTCGTGATTGAGAGGTCCAGGGAGCTGTCATCTAATAACCACTAACCCCACCCCTCCTCCTGTTGTGGGTTTGAGCTTAGCTAGGTACAAAAACTTTTTGTGAGAAAATTAACCAGTGGCTTGTGAAAGAATGGTGGTTCTATTCAGATTCATTCTGATGCATTCCATCACCAGTAAAACTGGATAAACCAAATATAACATGTCTTCTGTTAACATAGAAGTGCACCAGTCAACATTCAAAAGTAAATATCAGCAAACTTTGGTTCCCCTTTAACATCCAAATTCAATTCTGACAACGATAAATGATGACTAACTTTTAGCTAACAATTAAATTTACGCTTGCTGGTATACTGTTTATTTTTGTGATGAATATCTTTTATTCCATATAAGACATAATACAATATTATACAAAAACTGTTCATGTATTAATACAAGCTATATACTTTTAAAATTTAACACATTACATGATAACTTTAGATAACATAACATGCATACAATGTCTTACAAGTAATATTTTAAGGATGAATATTAAAAAGAAAAGAATAGAAATGGGTTATAGAGAGTAAGGAAGGAGCAAAAGTAAGAGAAATAGAAATTTACAGATGAGAAGCTGTATGCAGTATAATTTTCTTAATTTGACATTCCAAAAATAAATGTTCAAAAGTTTCCAGATTTCTCTCACAAAATTCCTTAAGATTTAAAGACTTTAATTAACTATTTTATATTTAGATAAAAACTAGTTGTTATATAAAATTCTCATAATGTATTTGTATTGAAGTGAAATTAGTTTTGTGTCTATGACTTTTGTTTATATTGTTACATGTAATAATGCATAGGTATTAAAATTATATCCTTATAGCCATTCACAGCTAGTGTGTTAGACACTGCTTTCTCTGGAATTAAAGAATGATGTGAACATCATTTCATGCAATCAAGAGCTAACAAACGATCAATAAATCAAACCATTCTTTCCTGGAATCCTGGAAAACTAACCTGTACTAGAGCATACTCATCTCTGCAAGTAGCTGGAACCATTCCACTTAGTTAGAATATACTAGTGTATTATAATGGTAGTAGCTGGAACCATTCCACTTAGTTAGAATATACTAGTGTAATATACCGGTAGTTTGATTGCGAGGAAAGGCCAAAGTTTATATGATTTGCTCTTGAATCTAAAACCAGTACTGAGTGTTGTTATTTGAGAGGCATCGGGTTGAGCTTGATATCGAACCCACAACCTCTGGTGCGTGCAGGCAAACTTATCCACTACACTGCTATCCTGCTTGTCCACTTGAATCAGTAATGGGAGATGAATGACAAAGAAACGAAATGTTGTCTTAATCATAATGGAGGCTGGCTGGATGGGGATTCAAACACACAGCCCCTTGATTGATAGTCAGATATTCTACCAACTGAGCTAACCAGAACCCCCTCCCCCCTGCCCCGTGTTTAAAAGTTGCAATACATTGATGTTCTTGTTATTAGTTAGTCTTTGAACATAAATTGATTTGTTTGTTTAAATATTTAGTGTTATTTTATGCCATCAAAAGCTAACATGTCACGACAATGAACATAAACCATTGAATATTTTAAGTTAACATGTATTTTGTTAACAGAACATCTGCAAGTGGTTCAAGGATGGAGACTGCAGGTCTGAGTGAGTATTGGAAGCACTCTCTATGTGAAAAGTGTTGTCAGGATTGGTGAGGAGAAATTCTTACACAACCTCGAGGTCCTCTTCAACTCTGAGATGTTGCTGGATTCTATGTTGAGACCAGAGTAGGTATGATAAACATTTTTTCTTTTGGACAATATTCTACATATTCATTATGTTAATGTTTATTATTTGTCTTTATCCATTGTCTTGTTTAAAGGTAAGAGCAAGTTTAATTTCATATTCTAGTAAGTTTTGTTTGTTTTTAACACGGTAAATCTATAATAAAGTAAAGTAAAGTGTTTGTTTATGATAGTGTCACCCTTATTGAAAGGGCCAGCCACACTGGGCTTATGATACACTTTTATGCTGTACACAGTTCCGGAAAGCTATCATTGCCAGGCGTCGGGCTGTTAGACATTCAGTATCCTTCAATTTAACTAGCTGTTGGATGAACAACTGGCCGCATCAAAAAAATTCAAGTGCTTCCATCGGCATTCAAACCTTTGATCTCCTGCTTCCGAGGCACTAAATCGTCAATAATATTAGTTTATTAAAGTGTTGTGGTGTTGTATTTTAGATAGTCTAAAACCAATTTTCTACACATGACTGGTTGTATGTCACACATCCAATTAGTAATCACTTTTGTCTATTTTAGAATACTTATTCTTTGTGTCACATGATATTTTCAGACACAGTATCTGGTGTGTGTAAACTGTTAACTGCTCATCTACAGAACCAGACAACAAGGAGACTATCAACCACATATTTGTGTCCTTTCTGGAGCTCAACCTTATGATTGAACTTGACAAAACAATTATGTAAGTTGTTTTAAACTTATTTATTTTGCATAGATTGTGAAGTTCATAGAACTTAGACAAATCATACTCAAAGTCTTCCTGGGTAGAACCAGTATTAAGCATATGCATATCTTGCTCAAGAACACTACACATAAATTGTAGTGCGTGATTTTGCATAACTTCTTTCAAAGTCATTTTTGCTGTAGTAATAATATACATGTATACAGCCAAACCTGTGTAAACGGCCACCTCTATTAAGCAGCTAATTCTCTTAAACAGTCATATTTGCTATTTCCCATGTCTTTGCTTTCAGAGCAAATTGATCTGTATAAAGCAACAAAAAAAAGCCACTTTTGCTCCTTCCCTTGAATGGCTGCTTAAGACAAGTATTATATAAGCAAGGTGGTAGTTTTTACATTCTCACGTTTTTCTTGCAGCAAAGACAAATTAAGTGTTGTCAAATTTCTGTTGCAAATTTTTGAATTCACATAAAACTCGGTGGTTTTTGCAAACTTTCTTTGTATGTAAGTGTGATTTCATTTTGGCGGCCGGGAAACATTTCGGGAGAAAATACTGTTCAAGTTATCATGTTTCTCATTGTTTTTGTTAGGTGAACGTCAGCTATTCTTTCCATCGGCTTCCTGCACATGGCCATTTGTGCTTCATTTGCTCTTTTGAACGTGCTGCTGTCCCCATCAGTAACCATATTGTTTGTGGTTACTGGCAAATCTCTGTCAGTTTCATCTCTGAATTCGTCGCCTGAAAAAGTTATAATGAGAGTGTTTTCACTTAATCCTGTAAAATTAAATTTCTTTTGCTGTTCTGTCTTATGTTATAGTGCTATTCCAATTCAGTTGTGTTGACCCAAGACAAGTGGTTAGTGAAATACATCAGCCCGTTATAGATATTGCATTATTACGACATGTATGTTGTTGTTGTGTATAGAATAGGATATATATAAGGTGTGTGACTTAACTGTAATAATATTTATTTTCATACTTATAGTATTTTCTTTTCTTTTTTTTGTTTTGGTTTTTCTTTTTTTTTCATTTCTTTTTTTTTGAAAAAAGAATATTATAAACTATTTGGAAATGATAATTGAAAAGATTGATTGATTAATTGAATATTTAGTGTCATTTTTATGCCATCGAGGGCTTACAGACGATCAGTTACCCTAACCACTGTTTCCTGGGATTAACCAGTACTCGAGTACACACCATCTCCGCAAGTAACTGATAACTTTCCCACTTGAATCAGTGTTGAGAGACGAATGATAATGAGACACAATGTCGTATATCAATTATCATGGAGACTGTTGCCGGGTGGGGGATTCGAACTCACGACCCCTGGATTGATAGTCAGACGCGTAACCGACTGAGCTAATCGGACCCGGCTAATTGAAAAGAAATACAAGTAATGAACTTTACCTATTGACTGGTTACCCTTCAGATATTTACTGCACCCTCCCACTTTGTTACATGTTGCAACATCACTATGAGAACAGAGTTTGCTTCCAATATTACATCTGCTGACTTCTATCTACCTCGACCAGTCTCATTTTCTTTGTAAAGATTATATGTTTCGCCCATAAAGCCACATTTAGCACATTTCAGTTTCTCCCCTTCCAAATGCTTTCTGCTTTTCAAATTCCATTTCAAACTACAATTTTCCTTTTCAGGTATCTTAAGAATCTGTTTCCTGTGTAGTTCTTTAAAAACACGTCTACAGTCTTTCCCAAATGGGAAATAAGGTAGGTACACAGTTCCTTTTGTTTCTATATCTTCTTTAGCACTGGCAGATGGCTTGCCTGGCCTTAGAATCTTTGTGGCTGATATATGTTCTTATCAACTGCTCTTTTAAGCAACCACTTGTCTTAAGCAGCCACATTTGCTATTTCCCATTCCTATGCTTTCAGAGTAAATAAACCTGTGTTTAGCAACAACCTGTCTTAAAAGGCTATTTTTTGCTCCTTCCCTTGACTGGCTTCTTACAGGCCCTAAACTGCTCAAGTACCTCAAAATTGCGCTACGTTCGCGCTCCGTTTGCGTGCACTCAATTAAGTGCAGTTAACATTATGCACTCACAAATGCAAGCATCGTTCATGAGCGATGTAATCTTCATATTTGAGTGGTTTATACTATTCATTCAGCGTTCACTCCATTCATTCAACGTTTGCTCAACGCTCAGTCCTCTCAGTTCGGATTCCGACGCTAAACAAATCGCAACATCTTTATTCTTAAAGTAATTCTATATTGATTTTTTGGGGGCGGTGCTTTAGCAGCCGCTCTCAAAGCTAACATGATTTTATTTTCAATACCGCAAATCTACAAACGTGTTTCGTGTTAATGCAAACCTAACAACCACTTATCAAATAGTTCCACCTGATAGGCGCTCAAACTCACTATAAACAGTAGATTCGCCTATTTCAACAAAACATTAATATTATAACATACAGCAACGATTTATACCTATAAACAATTACGTATCGTATACATTTAAAGTTTATATTTAGTGCTATTAATCAGCACAAAGGAATTAAAGCGCATGAATACAGACGCGCTGAACTAAAGATTACGCCATCTTGTAAATCAAATTCCAGGTCACGAACTATATCGCCAACATGCACATTGAAAGAGTCGTATATTTCGGCAAGGACTTCAGATAATAAGTACTTGATTCGGGAGTTTGATTTCGCTTTTTTCTATCATTTTAAAAATGTGTACGGTAACGAAACTTTTCTAGATCTGTCCCTTATGCCAAGGAACTATACTCCTTGCTTATGTCAATAAACAATCAATACTCGTTCTAAAAATAGAGATATGCTAATGTCGATCATGTGACTTGCGGTTTCTCCCAAATGTTTTAAAATAGACTTATATTCCGAAAAAGAATTCGAGATTGATCGAGTTATGAATAATGTCAGTACTGTTTTTTTTATTATTTAGTAAATATTTCACATATTTCCAGTAATTGGAACGGTAGATAATTTCTACTTAAACATATAAGAGTTGAAGCATTTGAGTTTCCGTAGCGAAAATACGCAAACATCCAGATGTGTCTAAAAATAGGCGCCATAACATTTTGGTTAGTGCGGTTCCGTTTACGGGGTGATATAGGGCCCTAGAAAATATAAATGTAAGAATCAGTTATTAATGTCGACATACACATTTCTACTTTTCGTCTTTTAAACGAATTGTTTCACTGTTGCGCTAGAGAAATCAATAAAGAAAATAGTAAATGAATATACTCAAAGTGGAATTCATCGTGCTAGATTCAGAGTACTTTGATATTTTATATATACTGTTTATGATAGAAAGCTTGGCATCTCTGAAAATATCACGAGTTGAATTGAAGATACAAATTCATATCATTGTGTTGAACTAATATCTTGAAGTTGGACATTTGGCAAATTTAAGAGTTAATATTCTTACTATAGCAGAAATACACTTTCAAAGGCAAACAATTCAGTAACGTTTCTGACATATTCGAGAAAAGAGTCAACGTTAAGCATAGAACATGTAGATTCTGTACCATGTATAAGAATCAAAGGTAATCGGGATTATTCTACTTCAACGCATGCAAACTGACCTGTTTGTCTAAAACAATAGCGACATTTTACATCTTATATGCTCCGCCCCCATCAGCACTACAGTGCTTTGATTAGATTAAGCTGTTCCTTTGGAGCACTACATAAATTTATAGGGAAGTTTAATGGAAGAGTCTATCATTTGATGTGTGATCAGTGACCTATGTGATCAAAGGTTATCGCACGTAACCGACTTCTATTGTCCAAACCGGAATTTGTTTGCGTCAGTAATTTCTTTGATATACCCAGTGACTTAATTGTTTATATGTCTCTGGATATACCGTTAGCCATTTGTTTCAGAAATGAAAAGTTGTCCACAAAATTTACAGATGCATCAACAACATAAATTAATATATATTATTGTATCTGTAATTAATAATTCCATACGTTTATACCTACTTCAATTGTTTGTTCAGTGTAAATCACTGATTTGTTACAGTCTTCCTAACTTAATCAAACAACATTAAAAAATGAATGTCAACATTTCACTTTCGAGTTCTTTGATGTACATTTTACCAAAGAAGTAAAAAATTTGTTTATTTTTCCAACTTTATTCCTTTGATATTTACCGACGTACGGTTACGTCACACCACATTACAGAAACGCTGATGTGAGAGCGATTTCATATAAAGAGAAGATAATAAAACTAAAACTTTGTATGAATTTAAAACTAATGAAAATGTATTATTGTACTTTTATTTGTATTACTCTTTTATATTTTATTATTGTTTTTTAAATGTCATTATCATTGAATCTTTTTTTATTATATATGTTGTATTTTTGGACTTCTTGATTTGTCACAGCTTTTATATTGGATAAATTGTTACAAGCATGAACATGGTCAGTCTTTTACAACTAGTAAACCAATTTATTTACTATTATGTGAGCAGTAAATGAAGGTATTTATTTGTTAAATAATCAAACAATTGATTGGTCAAATAATTAATTGGTGATTTATTGATCTATTTACCACAAAAGAACCAAACTCATGTGCAAATTTTACTCTAATGTAATTTTTGTCAGGTGAATGATTCTTAATTTAACCAGCGGCATGTCATTAAATAAGAAATATATAGACCTGTCTAAATCAATACTAAAAATTTGTAGTATTTTATTAAAATAGTATTATTATTATTATTACTGTTAATATTATTATTACTATTTATTATTTTTATATTATTATTATAATAATTGTTATTGTTATCATTATTGTTATCATTAATATAATCATTATTGTTATTATTATTGTTATCATTATTATTATCATTACCATCATCGTCAGCAGCATCAGCAATAGCATTAGTAGAAATAGTAATTGAGGAAGCAGTAGTAGTAGTAGTTGTATTATTATTATTATAATTAGTAGTAGAAGTAGTAGTAACAGTAGCAGCAGCTGCCATTTTCCTTGCAGTAGCAGTAGCAACAGTAGTAGTTGTAGAAGCTGCAGTAGTTGTGATGGTAGTGGTAGTGGTTATAAATATATAGTTTACAGTGTGATATATGCACCGGAAGTTGCTTTTGAACGATATAATTGTTTGAGTTTGTTTCCCAAATGGGGTTTACATATGGCTTCAGTAAACTAACAAAAACTTTAAACTGATAGTTTGATTAATGTTTTTATTTTGTGTAAAATGAGAAAGATATCAGAAATTATTGACACTATACACAGTGTGTATTGCCATAATCAGCAAAACAGACCCCAATGGTGTATACCACATGTATGTCTCTTGAATTAATAATTAGTTGGTGATTTATCGGTCCATTGATCATGATAGTACTATGTCAACTTTTGCCAGGTGAATGAATCTTAATTTAACCATCGGCATGTCATTAAATAAGAAACATATAAGTTTAAACAAATATTTAAAAAATGAAGTATCATATAAGCTCGCCGGGATGAAGTCCAAGGAGAGCTACTGCCATGACCCTGTCTGCGTTGTCTGTAGACACTCAGATTAAATTTTAGTTTAAGATATCTATACAATTACCCATTGGATGTGGATGAAACTTCAGATGTGTGTTCACCATCATCAATGAAACACACAGAGACAAGAACCATAACTCTGGATTGCATTTTGGCACAGTTATGGCCCTTTTAGACTTATTTTTTTTTAAGGTTAAGGTAAGATATCTATGTAAATACTCATTGGATATTAATGAAACTTCACATGTGTGTTCACCGTCATCGATTGAACACACACAGACAAAACCCGTAACTCTGGATTGCATTTTGGCAAAGTTATGGCCCTTTTTAGACTTAATTTTTCAGGTCAAAGTTTTTTATTAGGTAAGATATTTATGCAACCACTCGTTTGATATGAATGAAACTTCGCATGTGTGTTTACCATCATCGATGAAACACACAGAGACAAGAACAATAACTCGGGGTTGCATTTTGGCAAAGTTATGGCCCTTTTGGACTTAATTTTTCATCAGTACACACCCAAGTTAAACTTTTGTGTTTAAGTTTAAGATATCTATGCAACCACTCATTGGATATGAATGAAACTTTGCATGTGTGTTCACCATCATCGATGGAACACACAGAGACAAGAACCATAACTCTGGATTGCATTTTGGCAGAATTATGGCCCTTTTTGGACTTAACTTTTCGTCTGTGGACACCCAGGTTAAACTTTTGCGTTTAGTTGCATCTAACTTTTGATGTTTGCCCCCAATCTCAATCGGTGAGTTTTATCCCACAGGTGAGCTTTGTTGTCTTCTTCTGACAACTCTTGTTAAACTATTATTATAATTATTATTGTTATCATTATTGCTTATTACATGCATATGGCCAGCCGTGTCGATTTTGTTATAGGAAAACAATATATTTACTATTATATGCTTATATAAGGCAGTAAATACATGTTCTGTTTTTTTTATTTCTATTGTCCGCATGATCAGAAACTGTTCTTGTTCAAAGAATCTTTTGTCAACATAAAATCAGGACCTCAAATCACAAAATGTCAGGTAGAAATTTATATTTACTAGTTTTTATTTCTTGTCTCTTTTGTGTTATTTCGGCCTAATATACGTATAGTTAGTTTATATTAATTCATTTTAGCTTAATTGTGAAGTAGGCTCGGATCTTATGAAAATCATTCTTAAGTGCATTCCCTTATTAGATCTGGTACTGATTTGTTTTTGAGAGGTCATCAGATAATAGTCCTGGTCGAAGTTGTGACCTATGGCATCAGAAGCCAACACTTTATTCTCTGCACTAATGACCCACTTTATATCAAGGAATTCAATAACTTGGTACTATAATTTGAATGATTAACTTAAAATGATATGTGCACAATGATGATACTGTATTTACTTAAATTGCAATATAAAAGATGGATTTTTTGTTTGTTTAACACATGCATTGATTTTTTGTATGATGATGTGCTGTATATCTTCAATCGAAATAAAATGCATGTTTTGTATGTTCTATAACTAATATATAGAGAAATATCAAGGCAAATAGTAAAGTTTATTGCATCTTTTCGAATTGTTGTTTTTGTAAAATAATATCTATATTTTGCTGCACAAAACAAATCATGTTTAAATATGCCACTGCGAGAGGAATTGACCTTGAAGCCATTATTTAGCACTGAAAGGCCGTTTATTGTAAAATAGGTCTTTTATACACACTATATTGATTAGTTAAATATTGATATTTATGAAATAGTTGCTAAATTGATGACTCATTTCACAGTTTTATAATGCTACACCAATTACATCAAAAAAACATTAATAAGTAATACTACATAGTTTATAATTATGTGAAAATATAATTCCGTTTTCATCTCAATTTTAGTTATCGACTAATTGACTCTCTTTTAATGAAAAAAAAGAGTGTATCCAAATGAACGAGTGCACTCAGTAGCGCACAAATAGTTTTGTAATCAGTTATCTTACTTTGTGTAGTGTATAGTGCGTGTATTGTGCATCTGAGTGCACTTAGTGTTTGTGAGAGCACTCAGTGTGTCTGAGTGCACTCAGTCTATTTCTTGCATTCAGGAGCGCATTTATTATTCATAACTCAGCTTTCGGTCCGCGTTCCGTTCTTGTTCTGTTTACATTCTGAGTGCACTCTGTTTGCTTACAATTGGGGTACTTGAGCAGTTTAGGGTGTGTAAGACATGTTTGACTGTATATATATGTATAATAAAAATGAAAAGAAATACTTGAAAAATGTGATTACTTTACATTAGTATAAAAATATGAAATGTAAAAAACATCTAATATCACCTTTAGATATTACAAAAAAAAATTAAAATAAGGTTAAATGTGCATATGCATATTTTCTAGATGTCACAGTATTTAAGACAAAATAGAGAAGTGTACTTGAAAAATATCCAATCGTGAATGAATTCATAAAGAAATTGAACACAGCAGGGTATACCTCTGCCCTACCCATCTCATTTGTGTCTCGAGCAACATGCCTTCAAAAATGAAAATCTGTATGTACATGTATCTATATACCTTATTAGAAGAATCATAACTGTTTTATTTCCATAGCAACAACAGTGAATTCTCAAAAATAGTGATGCATGCAAATTTCTTGTAATATTTCTTTAAGAACAGTTATGTTTCATAGTAACAGTTATGTATCTATGGTTACAGATAGAGAATTAGGAGAATGTACTGGTATGTCTGAAGATCATTATTGAGTTACACAAACAATACAGACCACAGATGAATGAGTAAGTATGGTTGGATTTCTCTGATCTTGTTAAAATTCTGAATGGAAAACAAGCATTGCAGTCCATGGTTTGATTTCAGTTATTCCAGATGGAGGAAGACCGGTGACCTCTTGTTCAAAAGGTTGTTGTGTGCAGAAATAGGTCCATTTGAAATATAAACTGTGCATTTCATTTGAGTTTATGTTTACATTGGCTGTAATTCCTCCAATATTATTCATCCCATGTGAAATGTAAGTCTTTATATACTAAGGTACAGGATATTTTTTGTATTTTTCAGGGACTATTTTGTCAGAGTGTATGACGATAGAGACAACTTGAATGAAACTCAGGCACCAGCATTTTCCTGACATTTTGGATATAGTGATGGGACGAATGGATATAGTGAAAAAACGAGATTATTATGATGGCATTACAGAGACACAGAAATACTGCTAAATAGGACTCCTGCATGGATTAACTTGTGCTATATGTGTGGGAATGTTTTTTTAAATTTGTGACAGAACACCAAAACTATAGAATTTCAGTTGAAATATATAGGCGAAAAAGTGACTGGTCTGACTCCAGACAGGTTTGACTGTGATTTATTCAGACTGGTTTGACTGCAAGTGATTCCAGACTAGTTTTACTGCAAGTTATTCTAGACTGGTTTGACTGTGAGTTACTACAGACTGGTTTGACAGTGAGTTCTTCAAGAGTGGTTTGGCTGCGAGTTATTTCGAACTGGTCTGAGTCTTCATTGCTTGCAAATGGTATCACTGACAAGGAGTTAAATAGAAAATAATTCCCAAACATAATCTGAAAGTGAGTGACAGTTGAGTTTCCTTATTTATATAATGTATTTATGATTTTAGATGATAGGAATGATAAGAAGAATATGCATATTTCATTTTAATTCTAAAGTTGAGGGTCATCTGTGGTCTAAGTCTTTCTCTCAAGATCACTGAACTCTCACCACTAGGGTCATAAATGTTAACTTGGTCAAAAAATTTATTTGAGTAAGTTTGCCTGTTACTTGCAAAAAGACAGTGGTTCTACTCTAATATTCATTTAAGGTTTTCCTCAACCAGTAAAACTTGATATGTCATGTATAACCTAGTAATGTTTCAGAAATGTTTAAGGGAATTAATCAGGACTTTTTAAACTTTTAAAATTGGCTTAAATGTATTTTTTCAATATGCCATACCTATTTAAACTCACTTACCACGTATTGCCATAAGGATGCCAAAATGATGCATTAAAACAGAATTTCCTAACTTGGACGACGGGCCTAGGCTAGACTAAAATAGACTTCCCATTTTAAAGTGCAATATAGTTTGTGACGTATAAAATGAGTCACATGATGTCATATTGATTTCAATTTTTCAGTAAAAATATAATGAATCTTAATAAAGTATTGGGAGTTCAGGGGGAAGGGGACATATGTCAGTTTTTTTAAGAGTAGATCCTCCATTGATACAGGTTTACACATAGTTAAAATTGTTTCATCTATAAATCAATAAAGAGTCTGAATGTGGTCAAGCAGTATTTAAGTGCCATCTATTTTTAGAATGGGGATTTTTTTTCAAGTTTACCACTCCAATTTAGATATCGATTTTGTCACGTTTTGGTTGATTTGCCATAATAACTATTCAGATTTGTTTTATTATTAGCTCACCGGGACGAAGTCCAAGGAGAGCTATTGCCATGACCCCAGCATCGTCGTCGTCGTCTGTAGACACCCAGGTTAAACTTTTGTGTTTAAGTTTCAGTTATCTATGCAATATTCCCTTTAAACTCGGTTCAAAAGAACAAAATTCTTAACTATTAAATTTTACTCTGATATTGCAGATTTGGCTCAAATGTGATTGCTTCATTCATGTTCTGTAGTTATTTTCTTGTAAGTATACTGCTGCACTGTTTCATAATTATCTTTTTAAATCCATTATTTCATTTATATAAACTTTATTTGACTCCTAGATACAAGATTTCTTGAAGTTTGTCAACCAAATATACACCAGCTTGCCGGGACACCTGAACAAGATCTTTGATCCTCGTCCTCAGACCAAGGTGAAGGATGTTGGCGAGATCAATGTTGATGTGTTTCTACAGGAGACAGTGTGGGTGTGGGTGTGTGTGGGTGTGTGATTCAAACAACAACGGCATGTTGTGCAAAATAAAATGAACCAGAATATAACTAGCACAAGGTAGGCCATTGTGCTTCATTCTGTTTATTTTCCTGTTTTTCTTTTTGGTTCACTTTTCTTTCTCTCGAGTCTCCCCACATACAAGGTCTGTGTGTTGTCTTCCACTGAACACATTATCAAATATTCATGTCACAATATCACGCACCATAGATCTATTCAAACAATCACCCAAGGTATTTTAAAGGGTTTAGTTTATCCTTTTTTATCTGTTGTCACCCGAAACAATGAACAACAGCGTGTATGAAACATCTAAGGAGAAAAATATACATCAGCTGTCTTGCTATCTCAGTTTCCAGAGTATTTGCCCTGTCAACAAATAGTCACAGGTTCAAGTCCCCGACTGGCTACATAATTTTCTTGTCGTGTTATATTGGCACCCAACAGGGGACTATGACTTACATATATTCAAAGAAACATTCATATGGTTTTCTGTATGGAAATCAGGGGCGAAGTCAGGGTTTCAGTCTAGAAGGGGTGAACTTTGGGTGCACAATACAAAATCTGAATAAGCACCACATGTTCTTCAGTAGAAATACAGTGAATTTTAATAAAATATGAGAGTTTAGAGGATGCATACGTCGACTTTTCTTTAAGAGTACCGGTACATCCGCCATTTGAAATTCAGAGCGAATTTCCAATTCTTGGTAGAATAAATTGTCACAGTGTGTAACGTTACTAAACAATATATGTGTCAGCCAGCTCATTTGGACTGGCTGCATTTAAATTTTTGTTTTTTCGTCCTGTTACATTGTTGCCAAATGTGGGACTGTTACTTATTGTATTCTGGGAAATATTCACATGATTCTCTGGTCTGAATGAAAATTCAGGGACAAATTCCAATTTGTGAGAGCTAATGTCACATTGTGTTGTTAACCTGTTAGGAGAGAAATATATGTATGCAGTCCCACTAGCTTAGTAAAGTATAAACCTTGTCAGTGAAAGATTTCAAGTCCAAGAGTAGCTGAATATTTTCCTGTCCGGTTACAAATATGAAGAAAGCTGTCCATCAACATAAAATTTACTCCGGCTATGTCTACCCTCTTATAACAGATAAGATTGCTAAACTGTTGGTGAAACATAAGCCAGGATGTTTTATTATTATAACTTTTAAATTGATTGTAACAAAAATTATTGCTTTGTATTTTGGATAATTCATATTTATATTTTATCTCACTAGGTCCCAAACAAAATAAATCATTTCGCAGTGATTTTAGTCTATGCAACTCTAAAACATTCCAACATCTTGGCCAACTGACAGCACTGCTCCTAATCCAAGGTGGGCAAGGGCTACCAGTACTGTCAAATTGGGACAGAATACCTGCTTCTTGGCACAATCAGCAATAATACAGACGATTTGCCAGAGACAATGAGGACATCTTTGATATATACAAAACAAACCCTTGCTTAACTGTTGTGATATGGGGAAATGTGTACCACTTGAAAACAAACAGTGTAACGTTTGTTCGAGTTATTGCTTATTAGAACTGGTCTCAAGTCTGCATTCTGGGTACAACCAGTACCGAGTGTTGTTTTTTGAGAGGCATTGGGTCGAACTGGTGATCGAACTTGCGTCGTCTTGTGTGAGCAGACAACACTCTACCTACAGAACTAACGCCTGCTGTTCTTTTTAATAAAGTTTTGACAGCCACTCAGAAAGCAAACTGATCAACACAATTTATTTGCTCAACTGATGCAACAGTATTATGTGCAATATTTATACTTTTATGTAAAATCAGATTATTTTTAAACTTTCTATGATTACTTCATTAAAGTGGTCATTTTTTACAATGAATAATGCATTTATTGACAATTTATTTTTCTGTTATATGGAAAGACATTCACATTCACAGAACTAAGCGGACTGAACGTTGAGTGAACGCTGAACGAATGAAGCGAATGCTGAGAGGAGTATTAAATAAAGATATTATAGAACGCTCAAATATACAGCGCTCATGCGCGAATACATGCGTTTGCATTAAATTAACTGCACTAAATCCAGTGCATGCAAACGGAGCGTGCTGAGGGCGAATGGAGTGCAAACTGGGCGCAAATGGAGTGCAATTATTGGGTACTTGAGTGGTTTAGGGTCTGTACCAACAAAATCATATCTCTATACTCACTCAATGTATCACTCAATGATTTTAAACATCACACAAGACTTCCCAGTCACCACACCTACTACAATAACTAAGTTCGATAACTCCTGCAATATATAATGCAAATTATGGCCCTTGTTTGACGTATAAATTCTGGTTAAAGTTTTGCATGCAAGTACCATCAAGTCCATATCTTACCAATGACTCAATGTATTTGATTTAAAATTTTATGTAAGGCTTAATTTGCAGTTGTGAAATCAAAGTGGGATAAGGTTTATTTTTCAAAGTATGGCAATGTTTGACCTTGTCTCACACCACTATTACCATTCCCGTAGTAACATTTATTTCCAAATCTAAATGAAAAGCAAAATCTGCAGGATGTGTCTGGGTTCAAATTCTTCACTGGTTCAACATGTGCAGTTATAAAGGAAAAAAAAGCAAACATTGACAAGATTTGATTTTTTTAAAATTCAATGGTTTTGTGATGTTTTTTAGACTAATAATATGTCAACTTTTTGCCCATGATGCAGTTCAAACCAACAATTCCCAAATGACACAGAATTGCCCAAAAATCAGGTATCAGCATAAAATTTTCAGTGGTGATTTCTAAAATACTGCCCATTTAACACATGGTAGGAAAAAATAAATCACTGCAATACAAAGCCCTGAAAAAAGAAGAAAAAGAGAACTAAAGTTTTATTTCTACCTCCTTCATCATGTAATTTTACAACCCACGAACATGTAATTTGACAACCAACGTACATGTAATTTGACAACCAACGTACATTTTACAACCCACGTACATGTAATTTTACAACGCACGTACATGTAATTTGACAACCAACGTACATGTCAATTTACAACCAACGTACATGTAATTTGACAACCCACGTACATGTAATTTTACAACCCACGTAAATGAATTTGTAATTTTACAACCCACGTACATGTAATTTGACAACCAACGTACATGTAATTTTACAACCAACGTAAATGAATTTGTAATTTTACAACCCACGTACATGTAATTTTACAACCAACGTACATGTAATTTGACAGTCAATTTACGTGAACTGTTATATAAAGAAAAGTATTAGATGTATTTGCTATTTTGCCATTTCAAAATTGATGCAGATTATTTTAACAAACATAAAACGAACCGAATTTATTTCCTTTTTTTAAAAAAATATTGCGATTTTGTTTAAACAACAAAAAGCGTGAATGATGCGTGTCCTGGTTGCTATATACTTCTTTAAAACTTATAAATATACACTTTAACTAGTCACAATGACTGCGAATAAATTGATAGGTGTTGTTTTTTTGTTGTTGTTTTTTTTTGAAAATTTGATAGCAAAACAGTACATATATATTTTTTCATTGATATTTTTGTAAATGATTTATAACGGTAGAACTAGCATAATATTACCACTTTTGCTATAAATTGTTTAATTTCATATTATGCTTTACATTTACATATATGTATTATCTATTCATAGTACAGAACAAACATTGAACAGTTTTTACTTGATATATACAATGTTAAGTACATCCCAACATACTCAATAGTACTTTGGATAATAATAAAATCCTGACACGAATATCATAATAATTAATAGAACAGTATTATTTCCCCTTTTTTATTCCAAGCCCCAAACATGTAGATGCGAGCGTTTCTATTTCAAGTGTGATGGAATATCTTCTTTTTTATGATTTTTGATATTACATAATCCTCTTCTCTGTTACCGAGTGGTCCAAGGCGTTTTAGTCCAATGATAATCTATCTCCCAGCGTTGTGGACGTGAATTGGTGAATTTAACAGTAAGTGGTCAATATTTTCACAAAATTCGTTTTTCTTAAAACTTTGTTTCGAAAATCGAAGAATGTCATCGGACGACCAGTTATACAAACCTATAGTTGACGGAAGTTAAGCTAAATTAGTCATTAAATGAATGTGTGAGCACTTCTGAAGTGCTCCAAAAATTGACCAAATTGGTGCAACTGACGATCATCTTCTGTCATATTTTCAAGCAGTCAATCCCTGTTTTTATATAAGAACTTTCCAAGTGTATACCATATAATATAGCTTACGTACGCAGAAAGTTACTCAAAAAGGCGGCCATTCCTTGACGAAATATGAAGAAAAAAACAGTACAAAGCAGGCAGATACTTTGCAACGCAGGGGTGCTATGCAAAAAAAACTGTCCGTTCTTCGTATCAATGATTTTTTAAATTATTTAGATATACAGTGATATACATTCTTGTTCGTAAACACGAAGTTATATATACACATAAGTATAATGAATTAAAAAAAATACATGTGTAATTCCAGTTTTCAAGCTTCACGTCTAAGACAGCCTGAACTAACGCAGTTAACTTGGTCAAGTATATCGATTCTCTCGATAATATTCTTACTAGGGCAGGTGAAATTAATCTTGGATTCCAGAAATATCTTCAAGTTTCTTAAAAACTGATATGGAGTTTGGGGAAGGGTGTTCAAATTGTTCATTTCGATATATTGTGTCCAATTTATTTCATGCAGTTCTTCATAAACTGGATCCTCATATTAATTAAATTCTTGAAGACTGGCAGAACACTTTTGATGTGCAATATTATCGTTGTTGTCAAACGACTCGCCCAACAGTTCTCTAAAGTCATTGGTATTATACATACCAGTCTTTGTCAAAATCTGATGATTGTTCATAAAAAAGGGAGGATGGTTAATGTGATTTAGTTGGCGAGAAAACAATAACGACTCGGTCTTTGACGGATTGAATTTTACTAACCACTTATTCGCCCGTTCTGTTATTTTTGAAAGGTCTGTTTTCAATGTGTCAGCGGTAGTAATGGGTTCGTCAACAATAATAAATAAGCCGGTTTCATCCGCGAATAAACGAATATTTGAGTTGATATCATCAACAATATCATTTATGTATAATAAGTATAAATGAGGACCCAGGATAGAACCTTGGGGGAACACCTGCTTTTATGTAAACACAGTCTGATGTAGCACCAGGTAACTGTAACAAAATAGTTAGGTTGTTGTGGCCTAATTTAGTAGTGTCAGCTAGTACGTGTCTATTGGGATGATATAGGCTATATTTAGAACAGGTAGCGTGGGTTTGTTAAAACGTACCGATAGCTCGATAGGAGAAACGTTTTTAAGATCTTTTAACAGATTCATTTTTTGATTAAGGAATAAATCATTTTGACGGTTTTTTCATGAAAACCCATTAAGTATTCAGAAAGTTAGAACAATTAAACGGTTTTGTTATTTATAAAACTAATTTAAACTTTTATTGGGCCTAATAGCGTAAAAGCCGCATCGTACCACATCGTACGATATATTGAAAGCTGTTGATTCATAATTTGCACGAAATCTACTAAGGTATTTGGAGTGTTTTGCTATAGATATCTGACTGTTTTATAAAAGCTCCGTCCATTCTAACAGAAAACATATTTCGAAATCGTTGTGACGAAAAAGATTCAGCATGTTACTGTTCCATTACATAACGGCAGATGGGTATGTGAATTTTATATTATGTTGTATGTGGTTGAGTTGTTTAAATGTCTGATATATATATTTTGACGTTACAGATCTAAGTAAAGTTGTATACATAATACAAATCCATTCCGACGAGAATGTCTGTAATTTAATTTCACATCCGCGGTATTGAGAGTTGTTTTGTTAGAATATAGGCCGAGGAATATGAGAACGTATTTTGAGCTGTTGATATCGTGTTTTCGATGAAGTATTGAAATTCATCATGTAAGAATTGATTGACAAGTGTAATTAAATTTTGTGGATGCTTATTCTGATATTCAAGTGAATAGATACGGAATTGGTCGGTAATTGTTTATATTATAAATGAGAAATTGTGTAGAGATATAATTGCTACTTTTGGATTGACGGGCGTTCATAAATGAGATGTTGTTTAAACTACCATAAAACTGCAGATAGTAAGAATTGAATGAACTGTTATCATATATTGATAAATCTACCATGAAACTGTTAGATGGTAAGAATTGAATGCACTGTTATAATATGTTGATCATTTTACCATGAAACTGTTAGATGGTAAGAAATGAATGAACTGTTATAATATGTTGATAAATCTACCATGAAACTGTTAGATAGTAAGAATTGAATGAACTGTTATAATATGTTGATAAATCTACCATGTAACTGTTAGATGATAAGAATTGAAAGCACTGTTGTAAACTATTGATAAAATGCCATGAAATTGATAGATGGTAAGTAATAGACGCAATGTCATAACGTATTGAGTAACTAGTAAACATATATATACTGTAGCCGTTTCTAGATGTACGCGAGACAGGAAGTCAGCTGGTGGTAGTACCGTCATAAGGACAGCAACCAACATAATTGTTATATGGACGACTTGACGATCCTGACGTCGGAGTACAGTCGAAGATAGTCGGTACGAGGAGAAGTAAAGCCAGATAACTCAGTACAGAGTTTTAAGGAAGATAACCCTGTTTATATAGCCATCGCCACGAGGGACGATTGACGCTAATTCTACGACAATCCGGACATGGTAGAAGTATCTTAAATACAATATTAGTGTATTTTAATAACAGTTATTACATTCATATGATGTAAGCAGTTGTGATCGCGATATAAATATACGGAACGTGTAGGAGAAAGAACTTGTGATTAAAAAAATGTTATTGCCATCATAGGACATCTTTAAACCAACTGTTTTTTTGTTGATGAATAATTAGCTTTAATTTGTATATATTGTATAATTGTATATTCGTAATTTTATTCATGTAAAAATGAAATTGTAAATTGTAAATTTTTGTTTTGAGTTTATTTGTATTCTACCCTTATGAGTTGTCGGTCCTTGGTCATTTTGCTACAGTAACACTACGCATTGTTTCCTGTTGCAAAGATAATACTCGACCCAAGAAACTAGATTTCCTTTGATACCAGCAGCTTTCAGATTAACTAACAGTCCCTTGAACCAAACACGATCAAAAACCTTGCTGATATCACATAAGATTGTCCTAACTTCTTAGCCTGAATAAATTGATTGGCAAAAGAAATTGTATAGATAAACTAATTGGTTAGGTGTGGAATCTCCTGGAACAAAAAAGATTGCAGCGATGATATAATCTTATGATTTTGAAAGAAGTTAAAAACATGTTTAAAAATATTTTTTTCGAAGGCTTTTTCTATCGAGGAAAGCAATGATATTGGTCTATAATTGGATTCTAGTGACGCGTCTTCTGATTTAGAAATGGAGCTGACATGAACTTCATTCCATATACTTGGAACTATGCCATTATGTAATGAATGGTTGTTTACTGTACAAAGTGGTTCTGCTAATTCTGAACTTAATTCACGTAAAATAAAATTGCTGACTGTGTCTGGTCTTACTGATTTCCCTAACGATTATGTCTGGAGAATTTGCTTAACTTCGAAAACAGTTAAAACAATATCACTGAGGTTGTTATGGTTTGGTGGAGGTGTGATCGGAACATCGGTATCATTGTCATTCACTAGTGTTTGGTCACGAAAGAAGTTGTTGAGTAAATTAGCTTTATCAGTATCGTTTACTACTAATGAGGCATTATATTACAGTGGAAGAATATATTGTTTGATATTTGTATTGAGTATTAATTTCATTGTTGACCACCATGATTTCGTGGATTTATTTTCAGTTTTTAATTTTTCAGCAAGTTTTAAAAAAAATGCTCATCTTTGCCCTTTCTTACCAGGTTTTCGGAATTTGCTCCAATTTATTACAGAATTTGTACGTTTGACTTTTCTATATTCACATTTTCTTTTACATATCATGGTTTTAATCAAAGATGATATCCAATGAAGATCGCGGGATTTGATACAAATATATTTTAGTATATTATCTATATGATTAGTAACGTTTTGTGCGTGAATAGCTACATTAAGATTGTCAAGCATATTCCAGTCAATAATTCGAGCTAAAGTTTTAAAAAGATTATAATCGCTTTTGTCATATGACAATATTTGCCTTCTAAAGAATTTACGAACATCCTTTTTGAAATTAAGAACACAAACAATCTGACAGTGTAAACGGATATCTTATTGTAGCACTGGTTCACCTAATCCGCTGAGCAATATATTAGAATTGTTTTAACCAGAATTATATCAATAATGGGTTGCAAATACTCAGTAAAATGAGTCGTCTCAGTTATACACTGTATACTGTAGTTTCAAGCAATCGCATATGAGGTAACTGAGATATGTCCATAATATCAAGTTTCACGGAAAACTTCGAACAATGGCCATAGTTTGCATTAAATTCAACCAAGAGTTACTTAACTTCATTATTTGATAACCCTGAATACTTAGTGAAGTTTCAAATCAATTCAGTATTATTAAAATTAACATCTGCTATTTCATCTAAATATATCCAATGTAATTTATTTACATATACAAACAAATGATTAAAAAAATAACAACAAGAGTTTTATTAACTTGGCCAGCGTTTTGCTGCTTAACTCGGATTTGGTCAGCGTTTTCTTCATATTTTGAACTGAAAAATAAGCTGTTAAAACAAAATACTGATTAATAGTTTTTACTAATGGTGTTAAAAAAATCTTATTAAACGTAGAAATATAGGTTTTAAATAAAACATGTTAACAATAAGTTGGTTGTTAACCTGGTCAGTGCTTATCTGCAAAACTCGGATTTGGTCAGCGTTTTTTCTTCATATTTTCAAATACATCTTATTTTACATAAAACATAACTTAAAATAAAAAAAAATGTTTACAGCGTTTTCGACGCACAATTTAGTCAGTCCATAGCTGATGTCAGCATGAAAGTCAGCGTTTTAGAGTAGCCCCCGTGTGTGATCACATTGCCGGCGATTACTTCGTGGACCAAAATCATTTATAACTAAAGCTTACTACTGTGGTAAGTCATTGTGTGTGTCAATGTACTAAACATGCTAAGATTGAAATAACTGCTTATCATTGATCTATATTCAGAATGGAAATGTTAAAGAATACGGATGATGCAATTTATGAAACACAACTGAATCGCACCTATTCGGATGTAATATATATTCGGATAAATAGTATTGCACAAGCCTCTGACAGTCACATTGATCCAGATATCACTATTTAATCATTGAACATTCTGATAATATCATTGAAATTTAAAGTAAGTGATAAAATAACTATGGAATATTGATAATTTGTTTATATTTAACTGCTATAAAAATGTTCATGTTTACACTTAACATTTTAAAAAGAAGTATTAAACAAAAAATAACAAGTAACATACTGAATGCACACAAAACAAATAAGTATTAAAAAGGTAAGCAATTAAACTGATTGTGCTTCGACTGTGAAGTTATTACAACTTATATGAAATCATGCTCAAGGTCTAGCCTGATTAATAGGCGTGAATGGGCAGCTTTTTTATTATTTTGATATCTGATCTGCTGTCCATAATGCCTTATTGCGCTAGACCAATTTATGTACTGGAAAAAATCCACCGACACCGCTTCGCTGTGTATGTCATTTAACGCTGTTATACGGCTTGACAACATAAACAAACTGTTGAAATAAATCAATGAAACATTAATTTATCAAACAGGGTTAATAAAATACATCATTTTGTTGAGTTGCAATGAAATTATTAACAATTTACTGAGTTTACCATCAAAATCATAATCGCAAACGAAATTTTGACGTCGCGCGCATCTGTTACAGAAATAAATAATTGTCCACTGTGAACAACATATAACGTAGAAGATTTGATGTACACACGGTTGAAGCGAAATACACACAGACGTTTATATTTTCTTGAAAGTTGGTGCATAGTAATCAATCATTCTTTGTTTTTACGATTTAAATATTATGAAATGGTTATGAATAAAGAAAAGAAAATAAGTAACCATGTATTTTTATAAGGAATTTGTAATATATATTTAGCCTAAGCAGTGACTTAATAATACTTAATGGATAGGTCACTGATATAAGTCCTTGCGAATTTGGTATTTGACATACATGATAATGGGTTAGGGTAAAGATGATCAGTCCAAAAAAATGTTTTAACATTTGACCTTTTTAAACAGAAACAAGCAACACGGACCTAATATATAATTACCCCAAACAACTTCCTCTTATTTTTTATAGGCATGAAATATAGCTGAAATACGAATAAACGCATAATGAGAATGTATTACATCTTTTAAAATAATAATTTGAGGAGTGGGTGCTTTTACACTTTTAATATTATTTTATAATCATAATTTCTATATGAAACATAATTTTGATTACATGTATCCCAAAGAACTTTACTTATTCCTAGTTTTATTGACTGTAAATTTATAAAAGGGTTATTGCTTAAATATGGATACACACAATGACCCGTCTATGATACATGTATTACTCTTTTTGTGTTGGTTAATGTTTTAACATTTTGATATTGCTGTGCTCCTATCTACTCACTCAGATATTAGCTATCTAAACTTGAAGGAATTGGGGTTTTTTTTTGGGGGGGGGGTGGGGTCAAGATTTGTGTCCATTTACAACAAAAACAACTTACAAAAAGCTACCTACATACATAATGCGAAAATACTGGGTCTGAAAAAAGCAAATAAATAATTTCTAATAGCAAAAAAAAGGTTCGGAAGTCAAGAACGTTTGTATACTATGCTTCGCGGCACCGTAAAGGTCACGTAATATGAGCCAATAAATAGGTCAACAAGATCACAGTGTGTGTATTGTTGAAATCACTTGTACTCTAACTGAATTCCACTGGTCATGAAGGTGTTAAACAGGCATTTAACATAAGCTTCTTTAAAACAAAGGCGAATGGCCGAGCATGGAGATTACACACAAACGTGCAACCTAGTTGTAAGCTTGTTGAAAACACAATTTTAATGATGGATCGAAATTGTCTTTGAAATGACATGTACATGTTGTTAATTATTGTACTGTCGTGTTTGTTGTTATGCAAGTTATCAATCTGACCATTATGGGGATTACCATACAATACAGAGTTGGGTCTGTTGTGTCCTTAAGCAAGACAATTTATCCGTATAAGCTTAGTACTGGATTTATGCAAGAATTCTTACTGATGGAACTTTTACGTTCAGACAGAAGCTTGACTATGAAAAAATAACACAGGAATTGGACATTGGTGTGGGATCTGTTCAATCAATTATACAGGATCATTTAAAATGTGTAAAGTTCCCTCACCATGGGTGCCCCATCGCCTAATGTCGGATCAAATTGAACATCGCTTGACAATCACGACCAACCTACTTTCACGCTTCGATGGAGAAGGAAGGGACTTTCTTTAAAAAATCATTGCCATAGATGAGATGTGGAAAAGATCATACGAACCAGAGATGAAGTGCCAATCGGTCGAGTGGCACACCCTGAACTCACCGAGACAGGCAAAGTTCCGTCTGGTATAAGGACAAAACAAAGCAACTGATGATATTCCCGTATGACATTCGCGCAGTTCTGACAAGTCACAAGGTTCCAGTCGGTCAAATGGTCAACAGCACATACTACAAGGAGTACATTAAAAAATGCCTACGACCAGGAACACGTAAAAAGTGCCAAGAACTATTGAGAGCCAGTTCAATCATACTTCATGACAATGCACACTTCACATGGTGTCACGTCACCTTTCCCGAAATATGAATGGGAAAAGCTGGACCATCCTCCATATTTTCCTGACATTAGCACCTGTGATTAGTACTTATTCCCAAGACTTGAAGAAAATATGAGGGGAATCGATTTGCTGACCTAGAGGAGATTGAAATTGCCGTGGCCAACAGTGCAGGTATATGATCTTGGTTGCCTAGCAATGGGAATAGATCTGCCGAAGTGATGGACATTTATCATTGACCACAGGGGAAATTACTTTGAGGGATTATAATAAGGTACAGTATAAAACTCTACCTTATGGCCTACTCAATATTAAGACCACCCCTCTATTATGGGCATTTATTACGTTTTTTCCTTCTTTATTCAATGGTCTGTAACTCTGTTAATAAGTTAGTCTGGTATTACGATCACCAAATCAGTTCCGATCACTGTCTTTGTTCCTTATTTCCACACCCTTAATTACGACCACTTTGTAGTCCTTGGATTATGCAACCTGTCAAAAAGCAGGTGTCTGTGGGGAATGAAAACCAGCAAGTTGGCATCTTTAAATTGCTTAATTGTTATTTGAGTGATATCGATGGTTTTTCATGATGTGGTGAATTGCATTTCTAAATTTTACTGTAAAAGTAAAACACATCAGTAAAAATGGAGAAACAAAATCACAATGAAGTTATTCTTAAAGAAAATGATAATCTTATCATTGGCAGCAATTTGAAATGATGATTATGAATGAACATGTTGTTTTTAATATTTATATGTTCCTGACATTTTACTGTTTTCTTTTTTGTTTTCAGAGTCCTGACAATGATGAAATGAACGTTCAAATATGTTCATTGATACGGACAGAATGCCAGAAGTGAAAGGAAACGACCCTTCTCAGGACCCCACGAGAAGAACTAAATCCACTCATGTAGTGTTGAAATATTTAATGTGTAGTCTTTACTTGTTACTACTTTATGTTTGTAAATAAAAGATAAACCATAAAACATATTTATTTTAATTATCCCTTTGTTATTACATGTGCATGTTTTTAAAATAATGATGAAAATAATAAGTAAAAACAGCAACAAATCCATAATTAACAGACAAAAGGATATATTATTATTATCATTGGTATAATAGTAAATACACACATATGCACAAAATAGTATACATCAATTTACTATTACAGTTACATAGGCCTACAACTTTTGTCAATGATTCTGAAATTCGGTAATAAGACCACCCCGCTAATAAAACCACTTTTGCCTGGTCCCAAAGGTGGTCTTACTAAAGGGGTTTTACTGTATTTACATTAATTTTCATGATAAACCATTTATGTGATAGGTTGCATTATATATTGAAAGACCCTCGTAATATTTTATTCTCATCAGTTTATCAATTTTTTTGAATTTATCTTTGTATTAAGGTTACCATGGATACAAGTCTCAGTGCTGATCAGATCCGACAGATCTTTATTGACTTTTTTAAAGAGAAGGAACATCAGTATGTGCATTCATCCTCAACCATTCCTCTCGATGATCCAACGCTGCTTTTTGCCAATGCGGGCATGAACCAGGTAATGTTCTTCATATATTCTTGTGCAGTTTGTGTAATTCCTAATTGCTGAGCTCATCACATGATCCTCTGTTGTTGTATTGGATAGATCCATAATGCAGTATGTAAATTGTAATTGTGGATGATTCTCGGTTATAATAAAAATAAACATAATAATAATGAAGTCTTTACTTAATGAGAGAACTCATTTTAACAAGTCGACCTTCCATGAGGCCCTATTTAGATAGGAATTGTATTTGGGCATGAGGAACAAAAATTTAAATTTTGTATTAAGTGTGTGTAAAATTACATAAAACATGCCACTGATTTTATATGCAATCTTTCTTTGGATTAAAGACCTTGAAATAATTATCAATAAAAACGTGTGTGAGGAGAAGGGGTGTGTGGAACTTTATTGAGTTGAGGGGATATTATTTTTGTGAATACACAATAATTGGAACACATTCATATAATAAAAAGGCACATCACAGTACTTAATGAGTTTTAAGAGTAACTAACAAGACTAATGCTTGTTTAGTTATTAATTAGATAATTTGTCTTAAAGGTTTAATTTATATTTTCTAGCTTGTCAGTTAATCAACAATAAATATAAAATTAACTTATTAATACTTGCTGTAAATATATTCAAAATATGCAGTATTTTCCCTCATGCTATGAAATTGCGGGTCATTTGTTGCCTATGTGACGAGACTTTATTGGCAGATTGAGACCTTTAAGAAACATTTGCACAATTTGAAGGTTATGGAAAACTGCTCTCTTGTGCATCTTATTTAACTTCATTGTGCTATGGTTAAACTGTTTTCATAATGTAAAACTTCCAATACATTATAGTTCAAGCCTATATTCCTGGGAACAGTTGATCCAAACAGTGATTTATCCAAGTATGTACGCGTGGCAAACTCGCAGAAGTGTATCCGTGCTGGCGGGAAGCACAATGACTTGGATGATGTAGGTAAAGATGTATACCATCACACCTTCTTCGAGATGTTGGGTAACTGGTCATTCGGAGATTACTATAAGGTATTACTACCATGGTGCAGTCAGTATTAAAAATATCATTGTCATTGTTGTCACCACCTTTCCCATATTTGCTTTTCGCTGTCAGACACTTGTGATTTAAATTGGGCTCTAAGGTCTGACAGACAAAAAAAAATGTTTTTTTTTTTTTAAGACTTAAAAATTGGCCATGCATCTTCATTGATAAAATCATTGACCAAGTACAGCAGTAACCAAAATTAAAAATCAGTATTAGTTTATTTATTAATTACAGCATATGCCTAGGCCAAGGCTGGCCAACTATCCTCAGATTTAAAATTTTGTGCACAGTGTAGTTGAAAAATAAATGAACATTATTTCAATGCCTGTGTTTGTATACAAGCTTTGTTGATGCCATGTCAAAGGTCATTAGGCTTATAGAACCTATCAAAAATGAAAAACATAATACCTTTCAAAAAATTGACTGAAAGGTCCCGCACCTGCGAGTAAATTCCACTATTTTAAGCTGCTTTCTACACTTGTCAATCAATAGACACTGGTATTTATTGTCTTCCCAGATGATAATATCGTTTGTTCATCCTTAAGTCAAAGCTGATAAACATAGCAGCAATGGTTAAGCCTTTTGCTTGCTAACTGTTGCTTCGTGATGTCAACAACTGTTAATAATCGTTACGTTTTTTTTTTGACGCTACGATTAATTTCAAATTTTTAATAAAGTAAATTTTATCTAATAGTATGCTTGAAGCTAAAAATGATAATTCACAGATTTTCGTTCATTGGCAAATGAATATCAAAATTGTTTGCAGGTTCATTGAAGGAGTTAAGTCGCAATTATAATAATAATGTCTTTGATATTATATTCTCAACTTAACCCTTTACTCCATACATACGCGTTTTCCCGCACCAATCACAGAAGGCCTTTGAAAACAGTGCAGGAAGAGCACTTCCTGCACTGTTTTCTACTCTGTCAGTTAATATAAACATAATTTACCCATTGCTGATACGTGTTGAATTAATGCTTTCAATTTGGAAGAGTCCAAGAAAATGTTTATGGAGCAAAGGGTTAAAGATGCATCATCTTTAACTCTATGCTGGAAAGTTTATTGAGTCCTACAGAGGAAGGTCCCATTCAAAGATAATGGTTGAGTCCGCTTTTGTAGTCATTTTATATATGAGAAATTTGTTAATACACAGGTTGGCATTTTCCCTTTTATTCATCAATGTTTTAGTATTACCAGATTCTGATTTTTTCACAGGATATGATTTAGTATTTGGTCAACAAAACTAAGAATCTTATTAAATAGACAAAATACAATATAAGTTATCCATTATATATGATTTTTATATAAATGTGCAATTTTACAACCAAGATAAAAAAAATATGGCCAATATAGCTGAGGCCTGTTTAATATTGTGTTACAGTATTTCAGTACCATAGTGTTCTATATTGTATGTTTTAAATAACATCATATATCATAAGTTGATATATCTCAATCTGACTTAGATATCAGATTCATTAGGTTTCTTTAATATTGTACATGTATACATTATTTAACAATTTCCTTGTAATTTTGCTCACAGAAAGAAGCATGCATGTGGGCGTGGGAGCTGTTGACCGAGAGGATAAAGATGGAGAAAGATCGTCTTTATGTCACATATTTTGGTGGTAACAAGGAGGCAGGGCTGGAACCTGATCTCGCTACCAAAGATATATGGCTTGGACTAGGGTAGATACCTTTTACATGTCTTTCATTTTTCATTGGTTTTCATCTTTTACCCTATATTCAGTATTCTTTTTTGAGCAATGCAGTTACTCTATGTATTGAATATTTTACACTCATTCATAAAAATGGGCTGCATTATATGGTATTTATTATATATAGTGCAGTCTGGCCATCTGGTGGAAGGAGTAATATAAAAATAAAAGACGTGACATACTTTTAAAAATATTTAATAGATGGTCATGTGCATGAAATTAATAAAAAAGATTACATTCTTAAAATTACCAATTTGTTGGGGTTTTTTAAGTTAAAGTTTAGACCGCAGCGTGGTTTAGTGGTAGAGCGCCTGCCTCGCATGCAGAAGGTCATGGGTTCGATCCCTGACTGGGTCATACCAAAGACTTTAAAAATGGTACTAGAAGCTTCCTCGCTTGATGCTCAGCATTTAGAGGACAGTTCTAGGTCTGGTCAGCCCGGTGTCAGAATAATGTGGCTGGGTGGGGTATCATACCATGTGTCTGCAGTATGATACTCCAGTGGGACAGCGCACAGAATACTGTCTCAAGTAGACACTGTCGCGATATGACTGAAAAATTGTTGAAAGCGACGCTAAATGCAATGCAATACATTAAATAAAAGTTTAAAAAATTCTGATGTAGTCATTTGTTATAGGTCAGTTATGGTAGTTAATAGTCTCCCTTTTTTTATATCTATATGGATCCTCTGTGGCAGAATGGTCTAAGAGGCTGGCGTCTAATGACCTCTTACCTCTCACTACTTAGGTGGTCTGTTCAAGTCCAGCTCATTTAAAAAAATGTTAGAAAGTTTGCCAGTTACTTGATCATTCTGTTTTGTATATGGAATGATTGGAATCTTCAGGAGATTCCTTCAAAAGTTGCACATTTGTGATCTATCCGCACAGTAATGTATGTTTTGTTTAAGGGTTCCTGAAGATCGTGTGATGCCATTTGGAATGAAGGATAATTTCTGGGAGATGGGGGAAGTGGGTCCCTGCGGTCCCTGTACAGAGATTCACTACGACAGGATTGGTGGACGTGATGCCAAGCATCTAGTGAACATGGACCATCCAGATGTCCTGGAGATCTGGAACCTTGTATTTATCCAGTTTAACAGGTGATGATAAAAAAAAAAAAACAGTTTACTTTTAACATAATAGATGTTTTGGTGTTTATTTTTATGTATTCAACTATTTTTCTGTTATATTGCGACGGTGTCTTCTTGAGACATTATTCTAAGCACTACTGTACCACACTGGAGTGTCATGCTGTAGACACATGGAATGATACTCCACCCAGTCACAATATACTGACACCGGGCCGGCCAGGCCTAGGACCATCTTATTCCTTAGCACCAACCAAGGAAGCTTCTAGGAACGTCTTTCAAGTCTGGTATGATCTGGCCGGGGATTCCACAGGCTGTTAAAGTGTTTATCCGCGTAGTGCAATGTGGCCTACAAAGAAAGGTCAGAGTCTCCAAAGTAAACTCATTGCCTTTAAATGAATGAAATTTGTTGTTAGCTTAACTAATTGTAGAATAGGGGGGCTATTGTACTCGCCCTGGCATTGGCGTTGGTTTTTCAGGTTAAAGTTTTTTATCAGGTAAGATATCTATGCAACCACTTATTTGATATGAATGAAACTTCACATGTGTGTTCAGCCTCATCAATGGAACTCACAGACATAAGAACCATAATTCTGGGTTGCATTTCGGCAGAGTTATGGCCCTTTTTGGACTTAAATTTTCAGGTTAAAGTTTTTTATCAGGTAAGATATCTATGCAACTACTCCTTCAATATGAATGAAGCTTCACATGTGTGTTCAGCACCATCAATGGAACTCACAGACACAAGAACGATAACTCTGGGTTGCATTTTTACAGAGTTATTCTATCATTGGACATGAATGAAACTTCACATGTGTGTTCAACATCCTCTAGGAAATTCATAGAGAAAAGAATCGTAATTCTTGATTGGATTTTGGCAGAATTATTTCCCTTTTAGATTTGAAAATTTTGTTTTTAGCAGGTTAAAGTTTGTAGAACAAGTCCTTGGTCTTAGATGTTTGACAATACGGTCAGTTTGTGGTCCTCTCTCAAATTTATTAAAAACCATGACCCATGGAGCAAAATTGGCCCGCCCGAAGTGGAAAAAAATTGTTTTTTTGGGCGCCCTGCGGGGTAAAAAATGTCCATTTTCATTTTCATGAACTGGTACCAATATATTACCCTCTGAGGTGAAGTAAGTGCATAGGCCTATATGTCATGCTGAATTGAATAATATTTAGGCAATACAAGCCATCCATTCACTTTGTTGTTTTCCAAAAAATATAACTGTTGATAATGAAAATGAATAGTGTTGGTGAATTTTTTATTTATTTTTAACAGATAAGCAATAATTATAGTTAAATTTTACCACCCCTGAGTTGTAATTGTCTTCCATTTGGTACTTATTTCCTGAAAAAGCTGTTGTTTTAAAACAGCATCAAAATAGTCCAGCGTGCTGTCCCTCTGGCAGCTCTTGTTTTTGTTTATCTGGGTTTATTACAGTGGTGCTGTAGTGCTAGAGCCTTATTGTTCATATCAAAGACATGAAAATTGATACTTGACGCTGTATTGCTAAGTGGTTAGCATTTAGAGGACAGTGCTAGGTCGGGTCTGTCCATTGTACATTGTGACTGTATGGGATTTCATACCATGTGTCTGCTGCATGATACTCCAGTGTAGCAACTCTTAACCCTTTACTCTTAACCCTTTACTCCTTTACTCCTTACACGTTTTCCCGCACCAATCACAGAAGGCCTTTGAAAACAGTGCAGGAAGAGTTCAGATTGCTTGTAACGAGCAATCTGAACACTTCCTGCACTGTTTTCCACTCTGTCAGTTAATATAAACATAATTCACCAAATAATTCAAAAGCCTTTATATAAGGTTTCCAAAGGCGTCTTTATGAAGTAAAAGGTTAAAACACTGTCTCAAGTACATGTAGATACTATCATGATATGACATTTGCAGCACCAAACACATCATCTGGGGCAATAAACCAATATCTCTTTACATTGTAGCTTTAAGACTTACAAATGTTTTGAAAATTCAATTATTCTTATATTTTTTTAGCCATATATAAATATCTTAAAAGTATTGTAAGTAATTTGTGAATTAATACAAAGATATAGAATAGAAAGAATAGAAAAAATAATCTGTGATACTTTAAATGATTCATAAACTAACAAGTAATTATATTGTTTCTAGAGACCCAGATAGTTTGAAAGCCCTACCCAAAGGTCACGTTGACTGTGGCATGGGGTTGGAGAGATTAGTGTCGGTTATACAGAGGAAGACTTCCAACTACGACACTGATGCGTTCATGCCACTGTTTGATCATATCCAAAAGGTAAAGAATTGTTTGTAGCACTAGTGCCTGAGGCAAAAAAACAACACCAAAAATGAATGTTGCTAAATCCCAACCTAGATCTTTTTAAAAAAAATAATTTTGAGCCATGTGTTTTTGAAATCCATGCAGTAACTTGTGGAGCAAAGTTGCACTCAGTAAAATTGTTGTATTTACCATATTGAGATTCTTATTTTGTCAGAACACTGGGTGTCCTCCTTATCAGGGACGTGTAGGCAAGGAAGACATTGATGGGGTAGACATGGCTTACAGAGTACTAGCTGACCATGCCCGTACACTCACTATTGCCCTGTCTGACGGAGGCAGACCTGACAACACAGGCAGAGGGTAATTCATTGATCATGTAAAACTACTGGGCAGCGTTCAGTAACATATGAAATGAATAAATATGTAATATATTAAATATTTAATTTATACATTGTAAGTTAAAATTCAGTTCTTACTACACAACTGAGTGAATGAATGAATGGTATTTTATGGCACATCGCTACATAAATAGGTCATTTTGTGCACGTAGATGATGAATTTTGTTTTTTGTTCTGTATAAAATAAGGTCTAGGATCTCTACATAGAAAAGTTTCAGGAAATGTATCTGCACATAAAAAATGTAAAATAACTGGTGGGTTGACCAGCGTTTATATTTTAAAAACATTGCAGTGACACTCCTAATTTTTTTTGTTTTTTTTTTAAAGTCCATAAATGCTCATAAATACATGCATCTGTTAAAATACTATAACAGTAGACTGATATGCTATCTTTTGCTCTATTCATCTGCAGCAAGAAATCACAGACCCTATGAGCCATTTTGAAAATTCATTTGGCGCAATAATCATGTTACTGCACATAAAAGGGATGCAACTGAGTTGTAAGACGTTCAATAATGCATGTGTTTGCTGCAAACATTAGCTTACATCTTTAGAGATTTTGCTTCTGTTTCATCACATAAATAAATGTGAAATGATAATCTTAAATAAAAATGTCTACTTTTTGCACTTCTCTTAAGGTAATTATTATCAGGATAAATAATAAACCTGGTTCTTAAAAAAAATGATCATATTTTATTCACATGTATGAAGTTATTTGATATTAATGTCAGCTAATTAATTAATCATGAAGTTATATTGAACATGATAATGGAAAAAAATCATAGTAATTGAATACTTGATTTCAAACGCGAACATCTATATTTATTGCCAACCTAGTGATTATAATTTACAGTTATGTCTTGAGGAGAATTCTGCGTCGTGCTGTGAGATATGCTACAGAAAAGCTTGGAGCTAAGCCCGGTTTCTTTGCGACAATGGTAGATTCAGTGGTGTTGTTGCTTGGTAGTGCTTTCCCTGAAGTCAAGAAAGATCCTGATATGGTAATTAATAAAAACTAATATATATTATACAACTATCTACCTTTTTAGTGGTCGATGGTTAAAATTATTTATCCAAGGAAAATGACTATTGACTCAAAGCAGGATTCTATTGACCGAGACGTAGTTTACTGCTTTGGGTCAACAGTCATTTTCAGGGAATAAATAATTTTAACCATTGACCACTAAAAAGGTAGATATTTGTTTTATTATATTGAATAACAATAAAAAAAGGTAAGTCAAGAAGTCGTATTACATACATTTGTGTTAGAAGTTTTCTACCTCACTTCATACTTTCACTGCGTTTTCAACAGAGGTGTGAATAGCATATTCAATTTTTTATGGTAGCCTTTGAATGTCTATCAACAAATTCAACTATTCGGGTTACATTCCTAACCTTTATATATTCTCCGACTTAAAATAGTTCCAACTATTCAAAAAACAATGTCACCAGTATTTAGCTACATTCTGGATATACTCTGGATACGCTTTTGATCAAAACAAAGTCACCAACGCCAATATGTATACAACCTGACGTCATAAACATATCAGTTGTGAAAAATGGTTTAATTGTATTTTAGCGTTGGAAAGTGGTATTTCAGTGTCAGTTTTAATTAAGGAATATAATAAACAGTTCATTTTATCTGTTGTTTTATCAAGTAGAGCAAATGGAGTTTAAATGGACTATCAGCATGAGAACCGGAAGAATGTTCTATTTGAACTATTGACCCGGTAACCAGGTGAAACTGGTTTTGACAGTATAAGTGGTCAATAGTTCATTTTTGAAGGAATATGTGGTCAATAGTTCATTTTATTTGACCTGTTTAGGTCAGGTTTTAACCAATCAGATTGAAGCATTCATGATGATATATGATAAATTCATTTATGTACTAGTTCGGTCTATATATACAGTCACACCTGTCTTAAACAGCCACTCAAGGGAAAGCTAAAATTAACCCTTAAGGTGACTGCTTAATTGAACTTTAAGATGATAAAGTCATTTTATTTTCAAAAAAAAATTGGAGAGGGAGGAGTATTTATTAGGTGGGTGGGGTACTTTCCTTTTATTATATTTTGATTGTTACTTGAATAAGTAACACTAAACTTTTACAGCATGGGCTGGTACCCTGTATTAATTTTATGATGGATATTCTTTCATGCAGAACTTTGTGATATGAAATTGTTTACATTTTTGCAAAATATTATAGTGTATAGTCTTGTCACCACATCATACCATACAATGTCATGCCATACACTTTCTTCCTACATGTATCTATGGGTGTCCCATCCTTTTTAATATTTTTTGTCATGTTCATAATGGTGGTTAGATTATCTACTCATGTTGAGTTTCAGGGTGACATATGAGTGATGGCAAAGATATAATGACTACATGTAGATGTTTTATAAATTGAGAATTAGATGAAATAGTTTGTTCTTAGTGTATTCAGTTGTTGGTGAGTTTCAAGTTGTATTTTAGTATGTTTGTATATGGAGAAGGAGCTGGATCCTTCCTTCTTGTTGGAGTAGCTTATTCATTCATTCCTTTCATTGGTTTGTTTGCACTTTCAGATCTACAGGGCCTCCTCTGACTATTTTTTATTTTTCCCTGTTACTTTTGCCATATTGGAAAAGTTGGAGCAAAATTTAAAAAATTGGAGCCGAATTAAGAGCCATTTTTGCAGACAACTAAATTCCGTACCACGGTCAACATTTTTTAAATCGTTATCAAATTACTCACAAGTTACCTCATAATAAAAATATTATTTTGAAATTTGTTTTCTTTTATTTGTTGTAGCTTTTGAATAAAACATGAATTTTATGAATATAAGTTTAAATGTATATTGCATTACTATTAAAAGTTATAATCTTGTGGGTTATTGTTCAAAGTGCTCAGTCGATAATTAGCAGAAACTACAATTGGTAGTAAGTTGTTGATTTATAATGCAAAGAATGCATTAATTTTGATGAAGTGCAGTCAAAATGGCCCCAAATCAAAATGGTTGCCCGAATACTTATTGAGATGTGTTTTGTTTAATAAGTGATTACACAAGATTGAAGGTATGAGGTGAATTAAACATTGAGAAGTTCTTCAAGTGTCTATTAATTGGTTTCAACATTTCTATACTTATTTACTCACTTGCCAAAAAAATGACAATATAATTTCATGTTACTACTAACAACGAAATAATATGATGCATGACAACATTATTATTTTACTATTGGCAGGTAAAAGATATTATAAATGAGGAAGAGCAACAGTTCTTGAAAACTTTGTCCCGTGGTCGCCGTCTTCTGGAGAGAACAATCAACAAGCTAGGCGACACAAACGTGCTTCCAGGGAATGTGGCATGGCGGCTGTACGACACATACGGGTTCCCTGTGGATCTCACCAGTCTCATGTCGGAGGAGAAGGGACTCAGTATTGATATGAATGCCTATGAAGAGGCAAAGAAACTAGCTCAGGTTTGTGTTTAATTGAGTTCAACTTATATGTTTTACAATGAGTATTAAACAATTTTAAATGTGTCCTTCCACTAAGACTTTTTACTAAGACTTGAGCCTACAACATCAGCTGCAAGAGAGTGATCTTAGATGGTGCCTTAGACCATTCAGTCATGGACGACCCTTTTTTAATCTAAATTAGAAAAAAAAACAGAAACAAAAATGATAGTTCTCAATACATGACATCTTATTTGAAGAATTCAACACATGATTACAGCATCAGTGATCTTTTCCTCACTGATAATACATGTTATTCAAATTTATAGTTCTGCCCCTGCTATTTGAAGAAAAGTAAAGGAACATTGAATGCTACCGCTGTCTCCATTCGTTTGGTGGTTTCCGTTTAATAACTGCTGTTACAAGGTACATGTATTTAATGTATTTAATAAAGGTATTAATTTAATATTTCCTATGTACCTGTATAGTTATAAAACTATATGGGTCCATCTAAACTGAATATAACTTTACTTTCCATTCAACAGTGGGGGCATTCGTGTCAATAGACACATTTCTAGTTGTTTATTTATCATATTTATTGTAATATGCTCTGAATGGTCTTTGACAATGTAACTGTAACACATTTTGATAGCATTTACTAGAAATGACATATGCATGAGCACTTACTATTTTACAGGAGAAATCTCAGGGTACAGGAGGTGTGGTAGATGACCAAATTAATCTTAACGTCCATTCCATCAGTGAGCTGAAGGATAAAGGTGTCCCACCAACAGACGACTCTCCCAAATATAAATACACAGCTGATGAAAAGGGAACATACAGTATGTAATAACGGAAAGTTATCATTTTAGAAGCTTGATCTTGCAATGCTAATAATTGTTTAAATATTCCGCTGTAAATTATCTTATAATCAGTTACCTATCACATTACTGGGAATGCATAACATCCATTCAATATTTGAGCATATAGTGTTACTCTGTCTGTTCGTTCGTTCATCTGTCCGAGGTAAAAAATTGTTTTCCAATCAATAGCTTATGAAGTTGTGAATGTATTTAATTAATATTTGGTGTGTTGCTGTATAACTGTAAAGTACTGGCCCCTTTTTGACTTTTCGGTTAAAAGATTGGTTCTTGATCAATAGTGGGGGGCATTCATGTCAACAAGTCGCGCTTCTAGTAAAACATGTCAATATTAAAGGAAGAACCTCTTCCTATCACAGTACATCCAGCATTGCATGATACCATCTGATCCACTTCATATACACTATGAATTATTTGTAATGGTTTTTGATTGCCAGATACAGTGGAAAAAAAGACTCTGAAAAGAATGTCTAAATAATGGATTCAGTTCTAATTTGTTGTTTTAGATTTTATTCAACAAAATGGGTTCAATACTAGTTTGTTGTTTAAATTTTTGAGATTTTATTCAATTATAGATATATTTCATTTTGAATATAAGGGTCCTCTGTGGCTGAGTGGTCTAAGACGCCGTCTCAAGATCTCTCACTGCTAAAGTCGTGGGTTCGAGTCCCACTCGCTCCAAAAACTTTATGTGAGAAAGTTTACCAGTTGCTTACGGAAGGACGGTGTGGTTCTACTCAGTCTGAGGTCTTCCTCCACCAGTAAAACTGGACATGCCATATATAACCCGAAATGTGTTGAAAATAACGTTTAACCCTATTCATTTTTGACATAATGTTCAACAGGCATAAAAAGTATATCACCATATGTGTAATTATTTTAAAGTAAATCGTAGGGAAGGCCCATCTATCACGGGAGTGATCAAATGAATTGCCATCTTATAGTTGAAAAAAAATTGATGTAATGGAAATTTCCTATCATTCAGTTGAATGCTAATACGAATATTAAATTTTGTCGTCCAGTTAATTATTGTTTGTGTATTTATATTCATTTAATAACTTTATTATTATTTTGTCATATTGTTGTGCAGGTTTTGAAGCATGCACTGTTAAAGTCATAGGCCTTCGTTACCAGAAACAGTTTGTGGACTCGGTGAGCACAGGTCAGGAGTGTGGGGTTCTTCTGGATCAAACAAATTTCTATGCAGAACAAGGTGGTCAGATATACGATGAGGGATTTTTAGTGAAAGAAGGAGAAGAGGTATGAATGTGCTGGGATTTCAGACTTAGAATTGTTTGGCTTATAGATAATGTATTAAAAAAAATAAAATAAAAATCTTTTTTGTTATTATCCTTGCAGCGTGACACTATATGTGGTACAGCTACCATCAATCATAACGTTATTATCCTTGCAGAGTGACGCTATATGATGTCATAGAATACTGCTCTTTGATAGTTTCATTTGTTTGCCACAAGAAGATGTATTGTATTAAACAGCTTTTAATTTCATTGTCACAAGAAGGTAAAGATTTGTTGTCAGTGTAACAGTTTAGGAATATATCAGCAGAACTTGTGCAATAATATGGCAGTAGTTTTGCACAGGTCTAGTTCATGGTTTGAATTACAGACTGCAGCTATCTGCTAAATTCCAATTCTTCCACCCATGTAGCGTTTCATCAGTACAATCAACAGCTACCAGTTCAGTGCCATTAAATGAGATTTCATTAGAAATAATGATGGCAGAACTTCTTTGTTTATACTATAGACGCATGTCATATATTTATAGTATGTATACCACATATTTTGGGTAAATTGGCCATATACACATGACATATACTCCAAGTAAGTAGATTGTATACTGATAATATGTATAAAACACATACTTCTAGCACATGTATGTATACTATGTACACGTTTTATCATTTATGGCAGGATGTTGAATTCACAGTGAAGAATGTACAAGTTCGTGGAGGATACGTCCTTCATATTGGTGTCATTGAGGGAACATTACGGGTCGGAGATACCGTCAAACTTTCCATTGATGAGGTATACAAGCAATATCAAATAAAATATGAGATTTACTGTAAATAATAATACTTTTATTACAAATTTATTTTAAACAAAGAAAAGTTAGATTCATTAAAGAATCATTTAATAAAGCAGTTTGAAGTGCATGATCTAGTGGTAGATCAGGCAGAGAGTTTGAGCGTTGTGGGTTTTATTCCGTGCCATACCATGTATTCTATCCTTGAGAAAAACACCTTATCTGCATATATATGATAAGAACTGGCACAAGGATATAATACTTGTTTAATGCTCAATTCAAAATTGTAAAAATGTTCAGAAATAATTATGTTAATTTAAAACGAAGTTTGATATTAAGTGCATACACTTGTTGAGATGTTTTGTGAGTAAGGGACCTGAAAATTGTTTGTGCATTCTCTTTTTCCCCCCTTTTGTGATCGCCAGGTGTCCATTGTCTGTCATCCGTCATTAACTTTTAGCTTCTAAAAACTTCTCCTCTGAAACCACTGGGCCAATTTTGATATAACATCACAGAAACAATCCTTGGGTGACCCTCTACAAGGTTTGTTCAAGCCATTTTGATTCGTCAAAAAACATGGCCGCCAGGGGGCAGGACAAGTTTAATTAGTAAAAACTTAAAAAATCATCTTGTCAGAAACTACTGGCTCGATTTTAAAATAATTTCACAGAAATGTTCCTCGGAGGACCCTTCACCAAGTTTGTTCAAGCCGTTGTGATTTATTGAAAAATATGACCGCCACAGTGAGGTGCTAGTTTACTATATAGGCAGCTATAGTAAAAACTTCAAAAGCCTTCTTGTCAGAATCTACTGACCTGATTTCGATGTTATTTCACTGACATTTACTATGGGTGAACCTCTACCAAGTTTGCTCAAGCCATTGCAATTTGTTGAAAAACATAGTCGCCAGGAGGGAAGGCTGGTTTTCTTTATATGGATATATAGTGAATCTTTCTTTCAATATCTGATATCCAGATATCCGCACAAGTTAATGTTGTTATCACACAACTCTACGCATCTGTTGCATTTAAAAAACAAAACAAAATTCTAACTACTCGCCCATCTTGTTTTCTGCAATTTTGAGTGTACATGTATTATATAATCTACCTACATGTAAGTTGGGTGTCTCAAGGTCACTCAGGTGAGCGATATAGGGCCAAAATTGGCCCTCTTGTTTTAAACTACCATTGGATGGCCCATTTGTGTATTCTTGTTGAAGCCATGGTAAATAACTTATTGCTCTCTCTTTTTTTAAATAAAATAATTTCCAATTTAAACTTTTAGAGTCGCAGAGCTGCAGTGATGAAGAATCACACCGGCACCCACATGCTGAACTTTGGTCTGCGGGGCGTCCTTAAAGAAGCTGACCAGAGGGGCTCACTGGTCGCACCAGACAGACTCAGATTTGATTTTACATCTAAGGTTGGTACCAATACTTACAGTAAATAGAACACAAAATGATAATAAGTTTAAAAAAGAATAGAATTTACATGTAAGTTATATTTTTGTTGTTACCGGTAATGCTTCTTATGATAGTTTTTGCAGAAAGTTGGAACACTTAGATATGAACCTTATATAAGTCTAGCACAGTATGGCTTACTTACATGTACATTTCTAGGTCATACTAAAACACATTTGTATATAAGAGATATAAGTGACTGAATATGTTTTACAAAGTTTAGTTTCCCTCATTGTAGAAAGCTATGACTGCTGCTCAAGTGAAATCGTGTGAGGATATAGTGAATGGCGTCGCTGATAAAAATGAACCTATATATGCCAAGGAGTCGGCGCTAGCTGATGCCAAAGCCATCCAGGGACTAAGAGCTATATTTGATGAGGTATGTTTAATTTAAAAACAGTTTAGTTATAGAATTATGATCACCCTTGCTGGAGAGGTATTGGTTTTTGGCCTGCCCAAGTGATCTTGTCTGCACAATTTTTATGAAATTTGATGAAACTTAATAGGAAATGTCAGTATGAGTCCAGTTGTGCATATTGTGATACCAGAAATTTACACACCTACATAATTTTTATATAATGAAAATCGTGAATTGTTTTCGGCCATCATTTGTAGGCGCATTGCTTATAGGCTTCGTATATATTTTCATATTTTGAACCTATTTATGGTAAGTCAACCAAACTGTTAGCCTATATAATGGTTCTTATGATTATCTTTTTATATAATCCTTGTGAGCATGCTGTTGATTTTTTTTGTTTTTAAGCAATTGTAGCATGAATGTTTTATGTCTTATTATTAAATATAACTATGCATACCTGTTATTATAGATAAGGTCCTTTGTGGCCGAAAGGTCTAAGGCACCATCTCAAGATCACTTGCCTCTCGCCGCTAAGGTCTTAGGTTTGAGTCCCGCTTGCTCCAAAAACTTAATGTATGAAAGTTTGCCAGTTGCTTGCAGCAGGACGGTGGTTCTACTCAGTCTGAGGGTCCTCCACCAGTAAAACTGGATATGCCATATATAACCTGAAATGTGTTGAAAATAGCATTAAACCCCATTAAAACATTTGTTTATTTATGCATATATTCTGTTGGATAAAGCTCATTATATTGTTGATTGCTGCCTAATTAACACTTCTTGTATCTTGTTTTTAAGTTTGGATTACAAATATTTGCTGTTTATTTCACACAGACATATCCAGACCCGGTCCGTGTGGTATCTATAGGTATCCCTGTGGAAGATCTCATTGCAGATCCCATGGGACCTGGTGGATCAGTCACATCACTGGAATTCTGTGGTGGCACGTAAGTACCCTTTACTCCCTGTTGAACTTCTGTGAGGATTTCTCAATCAGTAACTTTTGAAGGGGTCGATGGATTTAATAAATATTTCATGTGTACATATGTAAAATGATCAAATACATGAAAAGTTAAATATTGTTAACGTCCATCAAATTTTATAGGAGTTATGTCCCCTTTTCAACTTAAGTTTCTGTAATAAATTAGTTTCTTATCAATAGTGGGGATATTTGTGTTAACTGGTACATTTCTAGTTAAATATTGGAAAGCAAAAAATAGGCTGTCCATTGATAAATGATGTGTTATTATGTGAACTAAATGGATTGATTGGCATTTGTTAAAATTGATTCCACAGTAAATTACTAAACTCAAAACTTTATGGAAATGTTTTTGTTTATACATTTATGTTATAGTGTACTTGTATTTGTGTTTATAACATCCTTGCTCACCAAAATGACTGGTTCAAAGCGCGAGGGTAAATAAAACCTTCTACACATTTATAACATGTTCATACATCTATCTATAGCCATCTATTGCGAGGCGGCCATATTGGACGTATGGTGATTGTTTCTGAGGATGCAATCTCAAAAGGAATCCGACGTGTCATTGCTGTCACTGGATCGGAGGCTACAAAGGTAGGCTGGATGGAGAGAACATATCAATTATGATGAACTTTGCCACTATGACAATGTTTTATTGTAGCAGTTTAGGTCAATAGCTTACAATTCAAGACCAGGGCTCGAATTTAAGCACTCGCCACTCGCAAAATGCGAGCTGTTTTTTGAAAATACGAGATGAAATTACTCAAGCTGGCATTTTTTTGCGAGTGGATTTGAAGTTGAGAAAATTTCTTACTATATTCATTTTATTGATTTTTGAAAATTAACAAGTATTATCCGGGTAAAAATAACGAGTTCTTGTCAGTTTTATCCAATTTCTTTTGCTTCTCGTACCAAATTACCCCCTATCAGCATGATTGTCAATGCCATGTATTAAATAGTTAATATGAGAAGACTGCGTCCAATTGTTTTTGATCTCAAGTTCATTCTGCAAAAATGATGTAAAGTTAAAACCCGTCAACAACATAATGAGTAGACTGCGTCTAGTTTGATCAATCGCGCACTCACTCTATAAAATAAAAGTAAAGTTGAAACCCGTCAAATTTATTGTTTACATATTTTGTCAGCTGTTAAAATGGCTGATAAAATAACATCTCTTTTCCATTGAACCGACGAATGAAAGTGAGTCCCAACAAGAAAAAAGAGAAATAATCCTTCCGTTAATACTGTAATGAAATGGGAGCGACAGCTCAGTATCACACTGGGCTATAAACTTGACAATGACAAAATGGTGTTAGTTGTAGAAACCACGCGATCGACAGATCATCCATAATAATTAAACTATATTGCTATGATATCACAGCATTTACACATGTTAAACAACCGTCCTTGGCTAGATCTAGATCTAATTTTAAAATGAACGGCCATTGGCATTATTAATACTATAAATAGAAATGTGTGTATGTCTCGATCTCAGTCTCTGTACACATGTTATCGTTGAATCTATGATTCATATTTTTGTTTAGTTAAAAGTGTTTATTTATGATATATCATTGTATGCATTTATTTAAGGTAGTATAATAAGTAACAAAGACAACTTTATTTTTTAAGAACTGCTATGAAATTGAAATACCTTAACATATATAATAACCTTGATACCATTGTTTATAAAATAAATACAAGCTAATAATGCATATTAAATAATACGCGGGCTTTGAAACAACTAATTTTGGACTACAAGTTTCTGGGAAAATTGGTTTGGCTAGTTGGTTTCAAATTTGGCCAGTTGAAATTTTAGGCACTGGCCAAAATTGCCAGTGCACAAAAAAGTTAAATTCTAGCCCTGAAGACATGTAATGTAAAACAGAAGGTTATCCTTGGCCAATGGGGTTCTCCAAGGTGCTGTTTCAAAATCACTTACCTCCCACCGCTAAGGTCATAGGTTCGAGTCTCGCTCTCTCGGGGAAACTTTATGTGAGAAAGTTTGCGAGTTACTAGTGGAAGGACAATGATTCTACTCAGACTCATTCTGAGGGCTTCCTCCACCACTAAAACAAATATGCCTTTTATAACCTGAAATATGTTGGAAGATGGCATCCAACCCATTTAAAAACAAACTATAAAGATAAATAATATAAAACAATATTAGTCTGTAATGGTCAACATAGAAAATATTGTTATCATCACATCATAAACTTTGTTATGTTGTTGAAAATAGTAGAATGTTATATGTACAGAAAAAAAGAATTTAAGTAAAATGAATGCCTTGTTATTAATAAATTGCCTGTATGAAATTTTGTGATAACATATGATCTTTTTCAAGGAGAGATACAATGATAGATAAGAGAGAGAGCAATATGAGTGAGCGGAAATAAAAATGAATTTAAAAGTGATTTTTGTTTATTTTACATCAATTGTGAAGTTTTTTGAGAAATAAAAAGAAAAATCACACTTTAAAAATTCCTAAGTAGATCCAGTACTAAGTACATGCAGATCAAGGACACCTGTTGGGGGATTGAACCCTCAGATCCTGGGTCTGATGTTCCATAAAGAAATGAACTGTTCCACTCTGTACCACTATCTTTAATAGCATTGTTTAACTGTAAATTTGTTATGTTGTTATAGGCTCTACATCGTACAGATGTATTACACAAGAGTGTTAAAGATCTGCGTACAAAGATAGAAACAAACACTAAGACACAGGAACTGACAGACAAACAGTTGACCCGACTAATTGTGGAACTGGATGATGTAAGTAGTGCAAGGTCTCCATCATTTATCTAGCTGTGATCTGTCATATTGTAAACTTGATATTTATTTATAAGTTAAAATAGTGAACATGTTGGTTGCAACATTTGTTGAATCACTGCAATATAGCATCGTAATTTATTATACTCAAATTGCTGAAAGTTTGGCAACATTACCTTAAACTTGTTAAGTTGCCATGTTGCAGGATAATTTTTCTAGTTTAATTCAGTTAAAGTGTTAGATTATAACTGAATATTTTTTAATGCAATTTATTTAAGACGTGAATGATAGTATCACATTATTCATTGTTTGCAAATAGAAGTGTTGGTTGACTTTGAGCATTACCCGGTTCCTGTTTCACCAATATATACTTAAAAACTTAAATCTAAGAAAAGCAGCCAGGTGATCATGATTTTAGACCAGTTCACATAAAACTGCATATTGTTTCATTGATGTTGATTATAGTATAGGTGAATAACCAGTCAAAACTTAGTTATGTTTTTATGGAAAATCTTGGTGACACAGAAGCCCGATTGTAAATTGAGGAGTGATAACAATAAATTAATTTTGATGCAATTCAGATGAAACTTTGGGATAGTGAAAGGGATATGCCAGTCTGTGTATGTGTGTTGATTCTTTGTCATACAGGAAGTGTCCCAGTCTGTGATACCCTACTGGCAGAAGGACAATCTGCGGTCAGACCTGAAGGCCTTGAAGAAGACCCTAGATGACCTTGATAAGGCAAGAAAGGTGGCAGTGATGGCCGAGGTTGCAGAACAAACTAAACAGATGATGGAACAGAACCCCAACCAAAAATACATTGTGCATGAGTTCAAGGCTGGATCTAATGCAAAGGTAGTTTGGTGTTAATATAAATGTAAATTCTCAAAACATAATTTAGTTATTAACAAGCTTAAGGCTAGGTAAAATTCCCAGGTGTCCTATCTGTTTTTGTATATACTGAAGTACAATTTAGAGCTAGAGACAGAAATGTTATCATATCTTTCTTTTATCCAGTATTTTTACAGCTACACTAGATCTAAGGGATGAGAAGGGATTACTTAATAATGTTTGAAAAATGCATTTGCATGTCGACAGTGAGGGAAGTACTTTTGGTTATCCCTTTACTTCAGATTTAGATGCCTTTGGCCACATCTAATATAGAAGGCTTTTGAATTATTGGGTGAATTGTGTTTATATTAACTGACAGAGTGGAAAATTAACAGTGCAGGAAGCGTTAAGATTGCTCGTTTAAAACGAGCAATCTGAACTCTTCCTGCACTGTTTTCAAATGCCTGTGATTGGTGCGGGAAAACGTGTATCTACGACGTAAAGGGTTAAACAACTGTAGCGAATATCCATCTTTTATTTAATTATATACCGGTAGTCATTTTTGGCAAATGTCAATAATAGTTTGTGTGCTAAAATGTTTGTAGTAATATTTTAATTTATAGCAGTAGTGGGGATATTTTCCATGAAACAAATTGCATAGTAATTCACTGAGGACCCATAAATACAAATGGCACAAGTCCTGGTGTTTTTGTTTGTCTTTATACCCCCGACAAACAAAGTTTGAGGGGGTATATTGGAGTCACCCTGTGGTCGGTCTGTCTGTCGGTCTAACCGTTGCAATTTTCCTTGTCCGGAGCATCACTTGAAAAGTATTGGATGAAATTTCATCAATCGTCATACAATGGTAGAATATAATGAGAGGAAGTGCAGTGTACAAGAAACATAACTCTATTCTTGCTAATTACAGAGTTATTGCCCTTTGATATTTTTTCTTGTCCGGAGCATAACTTGAAAAGTACCTGATGGAATTTCATCAAGCTTCATACAGTGGTAGAATATAATGAGAGGAAGTGCAGTGTACAAGAAACATAACTCTATTCTTGCTAATTACAGAGTTATTGCCCTTTGATATATTTCCCTTGTCCGGAGCATTACTTTTAAAGTACTGGATGGAATTTCATCAAACTTCATACAATGGTAAACCATTTTCTGTCATGGCAGCGTTCGGGGGTATTCATCACCTTCAGTGATAGCTCCGGTTTTTGTTTAACTTGTTAAGAATTTTACCAGAAAACATTATCTTAATCACCTACAAAGTACTATACTTCTTGCATGAAGAATATTCAAAACTTTGATTGATAGCAGTTAGATACAGTCGAAACCCGTTATCTCCATATCGCTTGAATCGATATTCCGGTAATGTCGATATTTTTTGCCAGTCCCAACTTTTCCCCTTCTTTGCTTATATAAATAAACACCTTTTAACTCGATATTGTCTCTGTCGATACTCCGGATATCACGATCCCAGTTTTAGTCCCCCGATTGATCATATAACACCTTTAATTGATTGTTTGTCTCGATAAATTTATTGTTGACATAATACTGTGTTTTTCCATGCTGCGTGCCATTTATCACAGTTTGTTTATGACGCAACACTAATTACCGGTCAGCTAGAAAGGTGTCAGTTTCAATGACTTACAGAACGTTGCAAACATCGTGTCATCGAATTGGGTGATTGCATGTGAATTTGGTTTAAATATCATTTGATTCAATCAATCAGCCTAAACTTATATCTTACACTACCGAAAAATTCGAAGAATGACCCGGATATTAGCATTTATCACAACAGTGTAATACTACTGCATGGACCGTAATATGAAAGTACAATTGACGTGCGACACTTATATGGGCTGCGTTAATTTGTTTGTAAACGTTTGATTACTGATTACAGAAGTGAACTGAACAGAACGACATGTTCGTTTTTATCGTTAACAGACAGATTAAACAGCTCCGCGAGCTGTTTGCGCGTGTTTAATCACGTGACTTAATGGGAAGTGAAGGGACAAAGACGAGTAGACTGATTTCCATTTACTTTTCGTTCGTTAGCTCACAGTTTGCGTTTATAAACAAAGTAACCATGTTTAACTGTGCTGAACGCAGCCCAGTTGATGAAAATAAATATTGATTTTGAGACAAAATCTATGTTGATATTCGGATATCTCGAGTTTTTTTAGCAGTCCCTCCAATATTGAGAAAACGAGTTTCGACTGTATGTTGGTACCATGTCTCAAGACTTAACCTCTCACCTCTGAGGTCTTTGGTTCGAGCCCAACTAGGTCCAAAAACTTCCAAGTGAGAAAGTTTGCTAGTTATTTTTTAAAATTCATTCTTAGGTCCATCTCCTTAAATAAAACTGGATGCCTTATATAACCTGTCACATGTCAAAACCCCATTTGGATAAAAACATCAACTTCAAAAGAAATTTCTTTTTAAGCTGAACTCGGTTAGCTCAGTCATTGGAGCATCTAGCTGTCAATCTAGGGGAAGTAAGTTTGAATCCTCATCCGGACATAGTCCTCATGATGATTAATCTTTGACATTGAGTCTCCTTATCATTTATCTCTCACTGCTGATTCAAGTTGGAAAGTTATCAGTTATTTGGGGAGATGGGTGTGTTTGAATACTGGTTAACCTTCCCAGAAAAGAGTGCTTAGGTTAATTGATCGTATGTTAGTCCCCAATGGCATAAAAATGACACTGAATATTCAAACAAGTTCAAGACAAAATGCTTCTTGCAAAATGTACTTTGATTCCGAGTTAAATGTATCCATTGGAAATATTAACTTTTTAACAAAGGCTGCACCAGGAGCTTATTGGTTGATGTAATAATAGTTTCATAATGGCAATGTATATCTGATTTACAGGCCTTAGATGGAGCCATGAAACAAGTGAAGGCGTTGAGTCCGGAAACGGCGGCCATGTTCTTTACTGTGGACAATGATGCCAACAAGATTGTGTGCATGAGCTGTGTTCCCAAGGTCTGTTGATTTGGTGTTCTTTTGTTAAAAATATTGTGTATTTAAACTTTAGTTTGTTTATGAAATACAGCTGGTTTGGTGCGTAAACTTTATGTGAGAAAGTTTACTACCACTGACTTGAAAAGATTCATTCTGAGGACCTCCCCCATGGATAAAACTGGATATGCAATACAAGTATATAACTTGTTATTTGTTAAAAGTGGTGCTAATCCCTTTTAAAAAAATAAACAAATGGAAAGTAATAAAACATAACTACATGTACATATATTGCTGGTAAGGAGGAATATGTATGTCAATTTTCTCTAAAAATCTTCTTTAACTTTATAATAAAACTTGCTACAAGACGTTAATAGTGTAAATTACTTACACACATATTGTAATCCCTGTCTTCAGAGCTCTATTTGGGATAAAACTTTTCTCGGGTTGAGATAAACAACAATCATACCTTGGATTGGACTTGACTCGTACCAGCAAGGTACCAATACCCTCGCCTCATTTAAATATACTTGGATATGTAAAACATTGCCGTATTTCTTGTCAGAAAATAATGTTGATTAATCTACAGTCTACTTTATATCAGTACATTTGAATTAGAATTAACGTTTTATATTAAAATAAGATCAACATAGAACATTCAAAACCATGTAAATCTTACAAGTAAAATGGTGACTATGTTATCTTTTATAAAAAAATAAAAACCATGTCAATGTTTAGTTGTTTTACGTTCCAGGATGTTGCTGCTAAAGGCTTAGGAGCCATGACATGGGTGTCTCAAGTAGTCCCACTGATTGGCGGTAAAGGAGGTGGCAAGGATCTGTCGGCCCAGGCGACTGGGAACAACACTCAAAGTCTCTCAGATGCCATGGCAACAGCTCTGGAATTCGCGAAGTTAAAACTTTCATGATTGTGAAATGGACATACGCAATAAACTGTTTGTGATAAAGAAGAAACTTTTTTTATTTTGTTTATAAATGTTTTAAGTAAGATGTATGTGACTACAACAGACATGTGGTCCCCATTGGCAAATAGTGCTTCTCTTCTTCACGCCTTTGTACATGTAAATAAAATAAATTGATATTTATATTGAAATACACTAACATAAACGTATTAAGAGGTTGAAGCATAGCATGTACTCTTGCAATTTACCATCTGACAGATGTCAAGTACACTGGCATTGCAGTTGTATTAGAAATACAGTTTTCATTGTTACATTTGTTTTAAAACAGCGTTTATTACAGTGTAAACTCCTGCACATATCACTAAGGTATAAACTGTTCTAAGCTTTATTTATTTCACCACAGTCTGGTTGTTATACTTTTACTACATTGTGTATTGCTATTTTTGGTATCTTTGTTCAGTGTACTGCCTTTATGAACCTAATATGAGAATGGCTATCTCTCTGCTCACTGGTCATATGGTATTGTTTGTCCAAGTAAATACAATATAGTATTTATTTAGACACCATCAGCTTGTCTAAGGAAAATAGTGGCGTAGCAACCAATAACGATTGCTGATTGGATATCTACTTGTTTGATTGACAGCCCTCGTCGGGCCAATAAATAATTGTTGATTTCACATACTGACAATCTTTAATAATATTTATCTAATTTTGCTTTTAAGACATCACTGGTGACCATTCTTCAATTATACTGAACAAATCTTGGTTTATCGCTGATAGCTGTTCTGTTTACACATAAATCCCACCCATGGACGGCAAAATAATAAACTTATAAAGGTGGAAGGGGTATTTTCAAAAAAAGAAATATAATATGGGTGGAGTAAAAATGCATGTGACTTCTAAAGGGGATCATTACTTTAGAATTTATATAAACTGTGTTAAAAGTTACTAATTATTTCACCATGATGACACAAATCTTGGTTTATTGCTTAATATTCTTTGATTATTATTGTTTTATATTAAAAAAGTGTTCATAATTCTCCTCCTTGAACGTCTTCTTTTTCTTATTGCTTTAATTCTATCTAAAATGTGCACAAAATATTTCAAGTGCCAATAATTGCACCCTTTTATTATATACATGTATCAACATAATTTTGTATTTGTCTTGACTATCTAATACCTATGGAAATGTGTTCTTTTCTTTTTATACAAAAATGAAATAATACTTTTTAGTCTCGTCATGAAAACAGAGAAAATACTTAATGCCGTTAAAAACAGAAGCATGGGTATTACATCACATGAATGATAAAGCAAGACAAAACTTTCTTACCTTGTTTTTTTTCATTTTATTCCAACAATTTCATGTCAGACTTCAAAACACAGATTTGATATATTCATTGCAGTCAGTATTATGAACCGATAAAAATGATGGCAGGTCTGAGATTAAAAAATATATTTAATATTCAAAAACTTATTTAATGATGTTAAGTATATTACACTAAGTCTATTATTTATGTGTTCTTACCACTGTTACATCTTGGGTAAATTGTTGATTTGAATTGTGGAGTGTGGTCCAGTGGTAGAGCATCGGAGGTGGAGTTCTTGAGCAAGACACATTATCTACATATGCTGAGTTCTGGTTCTGTCCAGGAAGACTTAGAATGTGGTTTCACAATCAATGTAAAATAAATAAGTTTAAAATAAATTGCTTGATTTTATCATTTGTTGTGACGGAGTAGCCTTAGATTCCATCCCAAGATCACTTGCCTTTCACCACTGTAGTTGTGGGTTCGAGTCTAGCATGGAACAAACATTTTGTTTCAAAATTTACCAGTATCTTAATGAAAGGTGATGGTTCACTTTGGATTCATTCATATGAATCTGAGGACTTTTTGCATTACCCGGCAATAAAATTTGATGCCATTTTAATAGCAATAAGTTAGGTATTCAAAATGGTGTTATTAAAACTCAATTAAAAAATAAAAACAAACAAAATGTAATTGAAAATTTTATTGCACCTTCCCCCTATGCTGCTTTTCACAATGTGACATTCCAGTTTTGAATGACTTGTTTTTGTTTTGGAAGACATAATTTATTTGAGTATGTTCCATAACAGCAAAATATAACTTTAAAGGTGGAAGGGGTAGTTTAAAAAAAAGAAGTATGAGGATGGGGAGGAGCGGGTGTCGTTGATGTAAACATTTGATAAAAACTGTATCAATGTCATCATGATGCTTTTCATGTGTGGGTTGTATGTTTAAATATATATGGAACAACCCTGAGTAGTTTTATATAATTTTGTGTGAGAAAAAATTATAAACGTAGCTTAATACGGTACAAAACAAGAACGCAGTGTGCGACCACACCATTTAGTCGTCGAATTGGATCTGATATTTATAATAAACTTTAAATATAAACTGAAAACGTAGTTATTCTGTATTTTGTGTTAAAATTATTATTAAATATGAAAGACAATGAACGAATATCAGACTAACTTCTCTGGATTGTAGGCCAGTGTTGGTTACAGGTCTCTTCATTATCAAGTAAACTCGAAACTATGACGTAATAACTCTGGTGATGGGTTGCTGCCTTGTTTACTTGTAAGATTATTCGTTATTACTTTTGAGAATGGGTCATTACTCTTACAAAATTATACACACTTTATTACATTTCACATTTAGTTTCAGCTGTTGTCAATGAGCAGGTTTGCTCTGATTAAACATATTCTCATTCTCTTTCCATGCTCATTGCGCTGTGCTCCATTGACCCCTGTCAGTGTCTCAAAGTTTGTAAGATTTTTGCTTATTTTAAATCTATCACTTGTTCATTGGATAATTTAGTAATACAATAGAATTTGCTGAAACTCTGCAGTTCTGCAGGTATCGAGGCTCTAGGTTCATTCTGCATATTCATTTGTTGATGAATTTTTTATTTATCTGTATGTTAATTTGTTGTTTTTATACATGTAAGCCCGTGTGGTTCAGGCTGAGAATAGAATCACTGTTGATATCTGCAGAGGGGAAGGAATCTTCCGAATGGGTGTCGTGTTCATTTTATCATTTTTTGTCTTGTTCACTATTGTGGTTAAATTATCAACCCCTGTGTGGTTCCAGGGAGCCATGAGTGATGGCAAGAATAGGATCACTGTGGCTTATGCATATTGTAGGAAGCGACAAATTGAGTAATGCGATAGCAATTGCTGGAACTCTGCAGGTATCAAGGTTCTAGGTTCATTCTGCATATTCATTTGTTGATGTATTTTTATGCCCCCCCAAAAATTTTTGGGGTGGCATTTAGTAATTGCAGCGTCCGTCCGTCCTTCCGTCAGGTATTTCGTTTCCGGCCTGTAACTGGGTCATGCATAGATGGATTTTGTTGATACTTGCAACAAATGATTAACAGAACATGACGACGTGTCGTGAGTAAGACCCCCACCAGTACCTCAAAGGTCAAGGTCAAAATTTCAGTTTGTTTGACAACAATGAGTTTATGTGAATTTTCATTTCTGGCCTGTAACTTTGTTGTGCATAGATGAATTTTAATGATACTTGCTACAAATAATCAACATAACATCATGACATGTTGGGGTGACACTTAACAGTGACATTTCTTGTTTTTTAATCTTTATGTTGATTTGTTGTTTTTGTACATGTGGAGTGAACCTGGAATCTTCCTTCCTGTTGGCGTCGAATAACCTATAATGTGTTGGTACACCGTAAAACTCTTTTCATTCACTAATTGTACATATAGAGTGAACCTGGAATCTTCCTTCCTGTTGGCGTCGAATAACCTATAATGTGTTGGTACGCCATAAAACCCTATTCATTCATTCATTCATCAGATAGAATTAAGACATTGCCATTTTGAAATACTTCGTTCAAATTAAATCTTTGTTTTTATTTTAAAATGTTTTTTTAGCAAAAACCAGTCAAACACATAAACTTAGTTTAAAAACTTGTTTTTAAAAAAAGGTACCATTATTAATGTTGATTTAATGAGAAAAAATAAATTAATGTAAAACATAAATTGTCATTTGTGCATGTAGAGTTGATATTGCAAGAATCTTGCAGAAGTTGAGGCATTGACAGAGGATAATGATGCATGGCGGAGTTGACCCAGTGAGAGATTGACAGTTGTCAATGAGGCATGATGGAGTGAACCCAGTGAGAGATTGACAGATGTTAATGAAGCACGGAGGAGTGAACCCCGTGAGAGATTGACAGATGTCAATAAGGCATGGCAGAGTGAACCCAGTGAGAAATTGACATGTCAGTGAGGCATGGTGGAGTTGACCCAGTGAGGGATGACAGAGTGAACCCAGTGAGAAATTGACAGATGTCAATGAGGCATGGTGGAGTTAACCCAGTGAGAGATTGACAGATGTCAATGAGGCATGGCGGAGTTAACCCAATGAGAGATTGACAGATGTCAATGAGGCATGGCAGAGTGAACCCAGTGAGAGATTGACAGATGTTAATGAGGCATAGAGGAGTGAACCCAGTGAGAGATTGACATATGTCAATGAGGCATGGCAGAGTGAACCCAGTGAGAAATTGACAGATGTCAACGAGGCATGGCAGAGTGAACACCGTGAGAGATTGACAGATATTAATGAGGCATGGCAGAGTGAACACCGTGAGAGATTGACAGAGGATGATGAGGCATGGCAGAGTAAACCCAGTGAGAGATTGACAGATGTTAATGAGACATGGAGGAGTGAACCCAGTGAGAGATTGACAGAGGATGATGAGGCATGGCAGAGATTGATGAGGCAATGACATCGGAGGATGAGGCAAAGCAGAGTGAACCCAGTGAGAGATTGACATATGTTAATGAGGCACGGCGGAATGTACCCAGTGAGAGATTGACAAAGGATGATGAGGCATGGCAGAGTAAACCCAGTGAGAGATTGACAGATGTTAATGAGGCATGGAGGAGTGAACCCAGTGAGAGATTGACAGATGTTAATGATGCATGGCGGAGTAAACCCAGTGAGAGATTGACAGATGTCAATGAGGCATGGCGGAGTAAACCCAATGAGAGATTGACAGTTGTCAATGAGGCATGGCGGAGTGAACTCAGTGAGAGATTGACATGTCAATGAGGCATGGTGGAGTTGACCCAGTGAGAGATTGACAGATGTCAATGAGGGATGGCAGAGTGAACCCAGTGATAAATTGACAGATATCAATGAGGCATGGTGGAGTTAACCCAGTGAGAGATTGACAGATGTCAATGAGGCATGGCGGAGTTAACCCAGTGAGAGATTGACAGATGTCAATGAGGCATGGCAGAGTGAACACCGTGAGAGATTGACAGATGTTAATGAGGCATGGAGGAGTGAACCCCGTGAGAGATTGACAGATGTCAATGAGGCATGGCATAGTGAACCCAGTGAGAAATTGACAGATGTCAATGAGGTATGGCAGAGTGAACCAAGTGAGAGATTGACAGAGGATGATGAGGCATGGCAGAGAATGATGAGGCAATGACAGTGGAGGATGAGGCAAAGCAGGGTGAACCCAGTGAGAGATTGACATATGTTAATGAGGTACGGCGGAATGAACCTAGTGAGAGATTGTCAGAGGATGATGAGGCATTGACCAAGGATGATGTGGTATAGCAGTGAATCCAGGGAGAGATTGACATGGGTTGATGAGGCATAGCGGAGTGAACCCAGTGAGAGATTGACAGATGTTAATGAGGCATAGCGGAGTGAACCCACTGAGAGATTGATAGATTTTAATGAGGCATGGCGGAGTGAACCCAGTGAGAGATTGACAGAGGATGATGAGGCATGGCAGAGGATGATGACGCATAGCGGAGTGAACCCAGTGAGAGATTGACAGATGTTTATGAGGCATTGTGGAGTGAACCCAGTGAGAGATTGACAGAGGTTGATGAGGCATGGCGGAATGCGCCCCGGGAGAGATTGACAGAGGTTGGTGAGGCATGACGTAGTGAACCCAGGGAGAGATTGACAGAGGATGATGAGGCATATCGGAGTGCACCCACGGAGAGATTGACAAAGGATGATGAGGCGTAGCGGAGTGCACCCTGGGAGAGATTGACAGAGGACGATGAGGCATAGCGGAGTGCAACTATTAGCCTATTCTACAATACCCAAATATTATATTTGACAAGTGCATTCAAAACAATTGGTTTAATTTTTGCGTTGTGGTTATGCCATCGAGTGCTATAAGATGGTAATTTAATCTAACCACTCTTTCCTGAGATCCAGTAAGGTTAGCCAGTACTCGAGCACACCCGTCACTGTCAATATGAAACAAATGTGTTGATAAAATCCAGAATGAAGCTGCCATGATGCATACAGACAACAGAACTGATGCCGTCTATCGTAAATGTATACAAAGAATTTGGGTGGGAAATTCTGGAAAACAGGCGACAGAAACACAAACTCGCATTACTTTACAAAATGAAAAACAAGGTATTAACTGATTTTATATCCATTCTTGTTCATATCAATGGCTGTGAAATATCCAGATATAATGTTAGAAACCCTTGAAACATTCAACGATAATTAATCGTTTCTTCCGTCTTCTATCCGGGAATACAATTACGCTCATCTGTACGATTATAACAGCAAATGAAGCAATGGTTTGCCACTTTGAATAGATGGTTAGTCGCAATATCAATGTGTTAAAGTAGGGCGGTTACAGTGCAGTTAATAGAGTGTTGGTCGCTTACGTTAGATGTTGCGAGTTCGATCCCCAGCTCTACCCGACAGCCTTACAAAACAACACTCAGTTCCGGTTCTACACATACTTTGAAAGCGAGTTAAAATAAAACTGAAATTTATATCGAATTCGTTCTTTCAAAACACATCACCATTGCAATTGAACTGTTCAATATTTGGTATAACCATTGTCAATTTGAAGACATGCACACCAATATCATTTAGTCTTGCATTTTCCGAAATGTATGTTTTTTCACAAGCCATCTTCACTGATTTGAAACTAACGAGTGATGTTTTTGGTCAGCGTTCACTTTCAGTGTAGAACAGTTTATTGTATTTCATCATGAAAGTCAGTATATATATATATTATTGTTCCGTAATGCGCACGAGCAAACCGATGTTTCGTTATAAAGTCGACTCTTCTTCATGGTTCAAGAATTGTTTTATTATTAAAACTTAATGTAAACTTTATGTGAGATAGTTTGATGGAAGAGTTTGAAATTAAATACATCTGTCAAATAAAGAGCTAATTGAATTATAAAGATGTAACTAAAACGTGTTGTTTTAGTTGAGAGTATTACTTTTGACATATGTAATGCTTGGGTACTGAACACGGTATATCGTTCCAGGCTTGAAATGGTTGGCGCCACTCCAGACAATGCTCATTCCGTACTCCGTCCGGCTGACCAGGAGACCAGTTTGTATTTTGTTTAGATATAACCGTTGCCCGATGATCCCAAACCCAATGACCTTCTCTCTGTAAATCGTTACCCCCCATCCAAAAGTTGGTATGTCCAAACATCACGTACAAGTACATGAAATCATGATCCTGTACAGGCTCGGCCAAATACCCGCCCAACGCTTTGCACCTGTCTCTCGCTGAGTGCCAGTTGCGCTTATCTCGACTAAAATAATAACAATACGACTCGTGTCGGATCCAACCGTCAGAACAAGATATGGACTTTTTTAATTCTTCAAGCAGTTTTTCAGTTTTGGCTTCATTTCCACGCAGTCTTTCAGAAACACTTCTTTCATGCTGATTGATATTGCGTTTCATTTGATTTTCCGAATTGACTGTCTTGGCATTAAGGTCAACGATCTTATCATCAAGTTGTTTTATACCTGACCTTAAGATGCTTATAATGCTCGATGTATGTATTTCAGCTCTGCAGATATTTGGTACAGTTGCCAGCTTATTGTTTAATATATTTGTCGATTTATCCACATCAATTTTTAATTGATTAATGGCATTCTCCATTGTATCAGCAAACAGTTTTAATTCCTTCCGCATGTACATCTTCTCTTCTTTAAAGCCATCTTGAAAACGTGCCAATGTTTGCTCTGTGTGTTCCAGAATGTCTTTAACAGTGTTTGCATCACTTTGACAGCTACGGCAGAGACTGGTGCCATGCTCTGGCGATATTTCAGATGCCGTTTCCAGTACTGTTGAGTTGAGTATTTGCTCCATTTCTTCCAGGTGTAAATGCAGTTCTCTGATATCACTCCGGTACTGGATTCTGTCGGCGTCATATCTTAAAATATATTCAACTTCCAATTAATATTTAGATGCCATTATATAAAATAGAGGACAATATTATTTTTTTCGTGAGTATGACATATATTCAATACTTTGTAAAAACAACAATAAATGTGCTATTTATTTTATAACGGAAGTAAATTATTATCAGGAATTTTTAAAACTGACAAAAACAACTGCCACAATTTTCACAAATATTAAGCCTATATGTCTGTACAACCAACTTGACCATAATGTATCTAGTGATAATCGAATTTGAACAACAATAAACATGTAAAAATGAATGAGGAATAAAACAAAATATAAATATATTTTGATAGAAATGTAGAATATTGTCCTGTTTATATGACATAATTATATAAAAAACATATTACTGTTATTATCAGTATTATTATTGTGTGTACCTATGTACCAGGCACTCATTAATCTTCGCTAATTTGTTCGGCACCCGTGTGGTTCCGTCGGGTAAGAATAGAATAACTGTCGATCTCTGCAGAGGGGTCCGAATGGGTGTCATGTTCATTTTTTTTTTTTTGTAAAGTTCACTATTGTGGTTATATTACCAATCCCTGTGTGGTTCCAGGGAGTCATGTGAGTGATGGCAAGAATAGGATCACTGCGGTTCATGCATGTCGTAAGAAGCGACACTGAGTAATACGATATAATTTGCTGAAACTTTGAGTTCTGCAGGTATCAAGGTTCTAGGTCTATTGTTGATGTGCTTTCTTAACATGAATGTTAATTTGTTGTTTTTGTACATACTCGTGTGATATGCACTGAGATACTTGTCTAAGATGAGTTGGGTAGACGCATTAACACTCGTCGGCGCATTAACACTCGTCGGCCACCACCGAGAAACGTTAATGAGCTCTCCCACGCCCTTGGTCGGGAGTAGAACACCATATCTCAACACTGTATTGCAAAGGTTGTGCTTTCAACAAGGTAGGTATGTGTTGCCTGCATTGATGAATATGGTAGTTACAACTGTTACTAATTGCAAAGTTGGTGATTTGGGGTGTCGCTGTTTGAAACGTAAATGCCTAAGGAATTAATACTATTTTCAAATAAAGTTCACACAGTTTATAGTTGCAAATTTGATTAAAATTGATAAATACAAAACTTGTTAATTTTACGAAATCTGACTTGTCCCTCATATCAGTCTCGAGTGAACATTGAATCTTTTTTCCTGTTGGCCTCGAATAACCTACAATGTGTTGGTACGTCGTAAAACCCTATTCATTCATTCATTCATTCATTCATTCATTCATTCATTCATTCATTCATTCATTCATTCATTCATTCATTCATTCATTCATTCATTCATTCATTCATTCATTCATTCATTCATTCATTATGTTCGAGCGTTTTAAATGAATTATCTATACAGCAATTCGTGAATTCCCGATATGGCAGTAAGGTAGTGGTTTATACACAGTTATATCATTGCTCACGTTCGGACACTCAAAATAAATTTTATGAATACCCACGGAATATTCCTAAGTGTTTTTGTTTTAAACTTATTTATTTTACTTCGATTGTGAAACAAGTTCTTACAACTTAGACAAATCACGCTCGAAGTCTTCCTGGGTAGTACCAGTACAAAGCATATGCGGAAAAAGTGCCTTGCTCAAGGACACCACACATAGCCGTCCGATCATGGGTTCGGTGCTCTATTACTGGACCACGCGCTCCTAAGTGCAGAGGTAATACTCGCACACAATGACATGTAAATGGTATATTATTATTATGTGCATGGCATGTGGAAGTGAATGGTCTCAAATGAGTTCTCTTGTTAATTAAAATCTTTGTTATTATTATTAATATTGTTGTTGTTGTTATAATGGTGATTTAAGAAGAAATATTAAATTTCATGAGGCATTCAAAGTTGCCAGTTTTATTTGGCAAATTATATAGGACTTAATTAAGATAGAATTTAATATCAAATACTAAGTTATTTATGCACCTCTTTATTTTAGTAAATGATTACCTTTCTAACATGATTTTTTAACATAGTAGACGACCCCTTTTTTAGTTTTATCACATTACAAGTGTGTAAATGAATGTATACTATTTAAAAAATATATAACCATTTAATCGCATGAAATCATTGCATTTATGTATCTTAATTATATAATTCATTCAATATATATGTGTGTACTATGTGTATGTGTATATGAATGTATATGTTTGCTTATGTGTATATATGTAAGCATATAGTGTATATGCGTTTTACATTGTGAATAAAAATTGTGTTAAGTGTCTCATAGGTCGTAATTTCTGCCGGATATGAAAGTTTGATTGTATTTTATAAATGACTATTATTGTAACTTTTGTATGTGACACTCTAATAAAATATAAGAGTCTTTATTGATAAAAAGAGAAAATGTTCAATTCACCATTTTGATTTTTTTTTTAAAAAAAAGGATGTGGATGAATTTTATATAAACAAAACAAAAGCTTCATCAAACGATATGTATATAATAAAATATACGCTGTAAATGTATTTTAAAATGGATAAAAAGCATCTCATTATCATTAATAAAGAAAATTCGAATGGTTTGGTATGTCAAATCCACCAAAACGTGACAAAATTGATATCTAAATTCGGGATGGTAAACTTAATCCCCATTCTAAAAATAGATGCTTGGTGACTTTCGTATCGTCATTCGGATTATTTCTAAGATAAAACAATTTATACTACGTATAAACTTGTATAACGGAACAAATTGAATTCAAATGAAATCACGTGACTCGTGTAATACGTCACAAAATATGTTGCACTTTTAAACGGGAAATCTATTTTAATCTAACCAAGGCGCTTATACCAACTTAGGAACACTTTTTTCAATATATTATTTTGCATGTTTCAATAATTAGATATCATCTTGGCAATATGGGGTCATCGAGTATATATAGGCATGATATATTGGAAAAAAATGTTTTTAGCCAATTTTAAAATTTTGAAAAATCCTGATATATTTCCTTTAAGACACATTGCCAGTACAAATATTTACATATACTTTACGAATTTGTATATCTAAAGCTTATACAACAATCTTATTTAGGTAATTGCTGATAGCAAAAATGCCTTACCTGTCTTCCAGCAAGTTCAGTCTTTTTTTCAAAGGAAAATTTCCATCTGTGTCTTTAACAAGAAAGACAAATAAAAGTATAAGATAAAGTGTTAGACACATTGTTCCTTTGTTGTTGTTGTTGTTTTTTCCTGACGATATCAGTATAACGTAATAAAGATTAACTAGCTTTTTAAAAAAAACGTTTCTTCAATAGTTCGAAGGTCTTTTGCAGATTGACGTTATGTTCAACTTAATATACCATATATACTATCACTGGATTTAAAGGGACATCTTCTAAATGCTGCAGCATTAACGTTAGTTTTTATTTTAGACGAGGACGTCTTGACCTGAGATTTGTGAACCTATTGAGCATATATCCCTTTTACTCTGTATTGAACAGAAACTACCGAAGTGATCCGACTTCTGCCATTGTTAAGATGAACGTTTTTTTTTTCACGTTGTATTAAAGTTAAGACAGTTCTACTAAACATCTCAACTTCAAATTTTCCTCAACTCGAATGTTTAAACAAGATTTTGCCTAGCAAAAGGTTTCTTCTAGAGCATATACAATATTCTGTATTTTAAGAAAATCTGATTTTAGAACAAACATGTTACAGATGTTCAATATAACAGTTAAGAAAAATCTGTGTAGTAATTTAATGTGCATTTTTTTTTTAAAACATATGTTAATAGATATTTTACACGTGCATTTATAAAACTCAACCAGTTAATATTTATAATTGTATCAAAGTTATCCTGGTGCTTATGTAGCATAGGGTTTTGCCCGTTGCAAAGGAACGTGATGTATAATTAATTGGACTTTTACACTGTGCATGATCAGTTACAGGGATAGATCACGAAAAATGCTTTTTGTTTACAAAGGAACTGGCCCTACATTTTGGGCGAAAATGTTTTTCTCTTAAAAATCCATAAAAAGTGAGTACTCTGAAAGAAGCGAGCCATGCCTTCCTATGATAATTCGTCACGTGATTAACACATACGAGCACCTGCACACACACACACACACACATTTTACACACATATGTCGGGAGTCTATGCATATTCATTATATTAATCTCTATTCTATATTATCAAATATTCAATGCAGAGGTTAATACTCTAAACGAATAATTGTTCCATATCGGTCTGCTGTTAAAAACTTGCATTTTTACAATAGATTGACTTTAAGGCGCATGAATATACATTGGCATAGAGGCTATTTGTAATGAATATGCATGAGTCCAAGAAAGCGGTAGACTGGTCCTCTACGTACTACGAAATTTTGAATGGGTACCATAATAAGACAGGGAACCAGATTAAGATGGCAGCGCCCTACTGTTCGGCATGCCTTTGACAGTACCCTTGTATCCATTACATACTTGTATATTTTACCGTCTCTGCTTTTACCAGTGACTTACTTACACATGTTTGCACGTCTCTGCTTTTACCAGTGACTTACATACACAAATTTGCACGTCTCTGCTTCTACCAGTGACTTACCTACACATGTTTGCACGTAGTGACTTACCTACACATGTTTGCACGTCTCTGCTTTTACCAGTGACTTACTTACACATGTTTGCACGTCTCTGCTTCGACCAGTGACTTACTTACACATATTTGCACGTCTCTGCTTCTACCAGTGACTAACCTACACATGTTTGCACGTCTCTGCTTCTACCAGTGACTTACTTACATATGTTTGCACGTCTCTGCCTTTACCAGCGACTTAATTACACATGTTAGCATGTCGCTGCTTTTACCAGCGACTTACACATGTTTGTACATCTCTGCTTTTACCAGTGACTTACTTACACATGTTTGCACGTCTCTGCTTTTGCCAATGACTTACTTACACATGTTTGTACGACTCTGCTTTTACCAGTGACTTACCTACACATGTCTGCACGTCTCTGCTTTAACCTGTCACTTACTTACACATGTTTGTACGTCTCTGCTTTTATCAGTGACTTACTTACACATGTTTGCACGTCTCTGCTTTTACCAGTGATTTACTTACACATGTTTGCACGTCTCTGCTTTTACCAGTGATTTACCTACACATGTTTGTACGTCTCTGCTTTTACCAGTGACTTACCTACACATGTTTGTACGTCTCTGCTTTTACCAATGACTTACTTACACATGTTTGCACGTCTTTGCTTTTACCAGTGACTTACTTACACCTGTTTGCACGTCTCTGCTTGTACCAATGGGTAAAGACTTGTTATGACTTCATTTCTTAGTGGTCATACGTTTAAGAATTGAGAATTTTGAGATGTTGAGTGAAACTGTTTAAGAATTGATAACTGTTTAAGAATTGATAACTTTGAGATGTTGAGTGAAACTGGTCCCAGAGTATGCCTTTAAAGGTTTAGAACGAATCAGTCTTACTTCTGTAGTATGTAATATTGGTGACCGAGTCCATGTTGAGTTGTTATTTCCTAAAGTACTCCGTCAGCAATTAATTAATTTGATTGTCATGCATAAGTTTAAGGAGCAGTCCTTGTAAGTTCAATATTATTTACATCACGTATTTAGCTCTACCAATCAAAGACTAGCAGCGTTTATGCGTTGATGCGTTGCACGTAGTCCATCCAATCGTCTGTCGTCCGTTAGCAATACTTCCTCTGAAACCATTAGGCCAGTTCTACACGTGGTTGTTTAACGTGAATGTGAAATTATACATAAGATATTTTTTCGATTTGAAATTTAAAATAGCCACCGGTACCAGACACAGTACATATAGCTCTGACTCTTGACCGCCAAACAGATTTTGTAGAAATGATCTCCCAATCACCATAGGTCGGTCTACTGGATTTGTACAAATTGTGTCCATGGGGGGTAAAATGGCTGAATTAGGAGACACACATGATTGTAATAGAGATTGACATGTAACTGTCTTCGTTTAAATTTTCACAAACGCATTGTTTTGTCCAGGAGATTCAGAATTGTTAGAATGAATGAGTTCTAAAGTGTTAAGGTGACAGGAGCGACCTCCAAAAAGGTGAACATTAATTTTAGTATTTACAAAACTATTTGTTATAAATTATCCTTATGAGTATCAGTTGTAAGTTTATATGGAACATGTATTTAGTATTTATAAGGTCCCTGTAAGGGCAATTAGAGTTCAACATAGGGATACTATGGGATAATTGAAAAAAAATCTTTTTTTCATTCATTTGTGCAAAAATATCATTCAATTTGAGATCCGAAGCATCGTTTGTCGTAGCGAATAAGATTTGATTAAAAACCGAAGATTGAATTTCCATAAAGGTCCAAAATGGTTAAACTTGATAATTTTAAAAATCTTCATCTTTACAACCGGTCAGTTAAGTGTGTTCATATTTGATTTAAGGTATCCCTTTGACTAGTGGGTTTGAAGTTAGTATTTATATCGGCTACGTTAGGAGACTTCTAGAGTTTTACATATGACTATTATGGGAAAACGAAATATTCCCATTTTTCATCCATTTGTACAAAATTATTATTCAGTGGCCGGATCCGATTAGCTCAGTCGATAGCGCGTCTGACTGTCAATCCGGGGTTCGTGAGTTCGGATCCCCGCTCGGACACAATCTCTGTGATGTTTGATATACGACATTGTGTCTCATAATCATTCGTCTCTAACCGCTGATTCAAGTGAGAAAGTTATCAGTTACTTGCTGAGATGGGGTGTGCTCGAGTACTGGTTAACCTTCCAGGATCCCAGGAAACAGTAGTTAGGTTAACTGATCGTCTGTGCCCTCAATGGCATAAAAATGACACTATTCAATCAATCAATATTATTCAGTATGACATCTGAAGCAGCCTCTAATCATAACGAATAAAATTTGGTTCAATAAGGTTGATTGCATTTCCATAAAAGTAAGGTTGGGACACAAAAGCGTTAAAATGAAGGGAAAAAAACAACATCTTTTTAACAATCGGTTTGTAAATTTGTTCATTTTTGACGTAATTCATCCCTATGGGACATGAAGGTCATGTGTTCAATCGTGGCATATTTGTTAAATTAAGAAAATTCGAAACAACAGAACTACGATGATGAAACGTCAAATCAACGATGGTTGTTTCGTTGCTTCGTTGTTTCGTTGTTTCAACTTTACTTGAAATAATAAATATGCCGTGATAGCCTCCGCACCCACCCTCCTTCACAACGGGACACCATACAGAAACACATTGATTCTATCATTCAAGACAAAGGGCTGAGGAAGAATAAACATCATTAGTAAAATTAAATACATTTCGGATACTTAGATACAGTATATACTTCTTTCATCAGACCTGTCATAGAACATAAAGACATCGTTACGGTGTCATGTGTATGATACAATAAAAACAAACTAAGCAATTTGCATTGTGTTGTTTATTTGTTAAACACGTTGAAAATATGAAATAAAACATTTATAACATAACGTTTAATTATAAAGTACATGTATATATATATATATATATGAAATATTAAAACAAAACAATTACTAGATAAACACTTATTGCATTGTAGCGTAATAAATATTGGGTAACTGTGACAGACACATGTGGTTTGCACAACATATAATTTGTGTGTTTTAAATCAATAAAACTGATTATTTATAAATGAGTATTCCAATACATTGTCTGTTTTATAGTTTTTGTAAACAACGCTGAGTATTCAAATAATTGATTATACGGTACATGTAATCAAGGATTATAGATAGACTATAGATAGGTATCTATATCACTTGGATTGGCTGCCCAGGTTGCATGCAAATCACATGTTTTTGCTAAAATTCTAGTTATTTACTCTATTATAATGAGTATCGTCATTTGGAAAACGGCTCTACTTACATAACAACAAAGGGGCAGTATTGACAGAATTGGGCCAATAAGAACGAAACAAACAACAACAACAAAAGGTCAATACGACTACTTCCGGTTATTAAAATGAGTTAATAAAAAAAAAAAAATGTCATTAATTAGATAACTTTACATCGGTCCAGTTATTGGTGTTCGTCCTACCTCTTGAGGACCAAACATGACAATCACTGGACCAACAACTGAGCTAATATGGACTCACTCAATTAATTGCACTATATATGTTTATACACCCAGACTTCGATGTTCGACCAAACTGTTGTTGGAAACCTAGGTTAATCTGGAAAAAAATCTTTCGAACGAATGACTTAAAACATTGTACCAAACTGTATCTTTGATGCGGTAATCTTAATCATATCAGCTTTTTTTATGCTGATAATCAACCAATTTCTAATATATGTATAAACATTTCACTCGAAAATTTGAGAATAAAAATAGAGTTTATGAAAATAAATATATTAATTTTATATTTTTATGATTTCAATCTATGCCAGACTCGAAATAATTTTGAGAACTTAGTGGGTACAAATATTTCTGTTTTTTTTTTGGGGGGGGGCGGGGGGGGTATTTTTTTTAATGGTGTTTAACGGCATTTTCAACACATTTCAGTTTATATATGGCATATCCAATTTCATTGGTGGAGGTAGAAAATCTTTCTCATTTGATTTTTTTGAGCGAGCGGGATTGAACCTACGACCTACGTGGTGAGAGGTAAGTGATCTTGAGACAGCACCTTAGGCCACTCGGTCACGGAGGATCCCAAAGTGTTACTATGAATGCAGAATACAATTCACCAGAATTAATATATAATTAATACAAAAAACGGAACGCCCGCTATTTCACAAGTGAAAGGATAAGTTTGATTGAATTTATGCCATCGAGGGCTAACAGACGATCAGTCAACTTAACCACTCTTTTTTATATAAAACAATGAAATAATTGAAAAAACGTGGGCAATTCTTATGAAATACAGTATGCTGTGTATTAAAGTACAGTCTCTCATAATACTATATAAAATGACATGGCAATGTATCTATTATGTAGACAATATGTTTTCCTGTTAACTAGATAAAATACATGATGAGAATATAAAAAAGATAAAGTCTTCTGATATTGTAAAAAGGAAATAAAAATATATCTGAATATGAATAAATTACAAGAAATATATCTTAACTTAAATAAATTGCATGTGTAAGAATGATATCTCAACATGAAAACAACATATAGGAACATATATTTAAGTATAAATAAATCATATAATAAATAATTTATATATCAACATGAATCAATTGTATAACTGATAGATCTGTGCGAATACATGTCTTAAGAAATATATTTCAGAGCGAATAAAGTATATAAAAATATAGTTCAATATGAATACAATTAAATAATTTATAAAATATATTGACATCAATGTGAAAAAAAACTATAAAATACATAATTTTGAAGTTTTTAATCACAGATCAGTATGGAAACACTAAAGAAAACATTATTATTGATGTGTACACATGTACTGAACGGAACAGCTAACCTGCTATTTTTGTATTGCAAACTTTTTTGTCAAAATATTGAGTAACCTTATTAAAATGTGTATGCGACATTGAAAGATAATATGTTATGATTTAACTTAGCCTAAATGTTCTTTAATATCTAAGTCCAAACTTTAAGAAAATTGCTTTGGTTCTTTTAGAGAAAATACATAAAATGTCAAGTACATAAAATGTCAAATGGCAGGTTAGCTGTTCCGTTCAGTATTTACAATAACTGAACATATACATCATATACAATACTATTTGGTTACGGTTGTTAATACATTTTTTACAGGATATTGATCGTTAATTAACAAATTGGATATTTAATACTTAACCAAAATACATATAGACAACCTAACATACATAATTTCTTTAACCATTAAATAATTAAATATAAATGCTGTGTACATGCACTTTGGCAATTCTACCACTTTATTAATGAGTAATCTCCAATATTATCAAATTAACTGCAGCATATTCATATATGTTTTAATGGTTTCTCTACTAAGGCAGGCGTCTGTATTTAGAGGTCATTTTCATTTTGGGAAATCCAACAGCTTAAGGAAAAAAGTATAGTAACTTATAACGTTACTGCAGGTTGCATCAATTGCGATAAAGATTAAGTGGCAATTGAAAGAGATTTTGTTTCGTAACAAAGCTTACATGTTTTATTAAGTGTGTCGATATTGCACTATTGTGTTACTCAGTATTGTATCAGCTGTAGTCATAACAACACGTGGGAAAACAAAACATGGTCTTGAAACCAGGACACTTTGGTTTAAAGGTAGACTATCGAGATTTTTACATTACCGCCATCAACAAACGACGAGCGAGCTTAGACGGTATACTACCATATTACTGCAGTCACACCTTTTTATCTTTAACTGTTTCTTCATCGCCACTTGGAGAATGTTTAAAGGTATAGCTAAGTTTTCCTCATATGAGGCAGCTTTAAAATAATTAAGTAAATCAATTTGGCAACACCATCACAATTTGGCAAGACCGTCACAATTTTTGGTAGGAAATTCAGGAATGAAACGGTTATTTTTTTCTATCAAAATTTAGTATCATTAAAAGTTATACTGACTCTAAGACTATTTTAAATTCCCTTTTTATAAAAATAAAACGTTAGTTAATTGCATTATATAGGTACATATGTAAATTAAAACATTCTCTGTTCTCTGTAAACGTTTAATGTATACCTACTCAAAACCATAATCAGTTCTAGGCACAACACCACCATTGGATAATGGCGGTGATGAATGATCACTGCCCCCTTACTTTACACTGCCTTACTTTAATTTTTGATTTTAATGGGATTACTGACGTATTTTGAGTACATTGTCGTTTTTGAAATATGAATTTAGAAACAAAGATACTTGAAAATTGCGTATGAGTACATTATTTCTCAAGTTCACATTCACGTGTTAACAGTGTACATACTGAACAGAAAAAAACTCTTGAAACAAACTCTTACTTTTCTAATGGCATTTTGTCACTACAGATAAACAAACAATATGTAAGTTTCCCAGGTTGGACCTTTCTATGAACGCTAAGCCTTTATTTGTACATCCAACACAAAACGAAGTTTTTTGTATCTTGTATATAATGGTTTAGCCGATAAACATAAGAAAGATCAATAGCCGGTCACGCACGCACGCACGCACGCACGCACGCACGCATGTGTGTATTGATGAAACAACAAAATGCTGCGCACATAGCCGATTGCTATCTGCACGTCTGGCGTGTTTATCAATTATTTCGCACTATGTCTAATTAGTCAGCTAGTCATATTAAATTGGTCATTTAACATAATTTGCACATCAGGTACTGTACTTATGAATGGTTATCCAGATAGAATTAGAACATGCTTGATCTATTTTCTATCATATTCAACCCCCCCCCCCCCCCCCCCCCACACACACACACACACACATACACCCCACCCCCACGCCCACCTCTTCACCTAACCTAAAAAAAATCCAATATGATATCACGACATATTTCTCTGTTTACACACCGGTTATATTGACTGTATTACTTATTCAATGATTTACATTCTCACGACCTACTTTATTTTAACCGATTTAGTAGATTGATCTGCTGTTATTGGCTATATGCGAAGTATTAGTTCCTAAAATGGGTTGTATGGCCATACAACTATACAGTTTATCCGTGTTTCTTAAATATATAAAGTATACACCTGAAATATCAGGGTAAATATTTACTAATATTCTTCGATCGTTCAATAAATTCATGTACGTTGATTATTATATTGTCAAGATTTTAAGCGTTGATATTACAGAAGCAGATCGTGCAATTGGCTATACTGTATGTCATCTCCCGTGCCAGCAGACGACTACTTCGCCTCCCGGCCAATGCAAAGGGAGAGAATATGTTATAATGGTAATTAATGTTGCTTTCAACATTACATTGAGTGTGTGTACATGTCAGTATTATTGACACCACTGTGTATTGATATTTCTCCTAACGACAACGCCATAGAAATTCTATTAAATAAATGCTGTTTATTTACAACCACGAGCCTGCTTTTATACATGTGGTCACGTGTTTTTTTCTTCACGTGGTTGCATGACAATTATTGATGTAGTTACATGGATCTAAAAATATAAAATATAGTGCTTTTGTTTTCGTTTGTTTAAATATGGCGAAACGTCAACGTATCTCGAAAAACATGTGCTTAGTGTTATTTTGTTCGTTTTAATTTACCCAGAGACGTGTGTATACATTGTGAAGTTATAATGAAATTGTTCGATACTTTTAAATAAAAACGACAGACTCTTTTCCGTCTATGTCGTACATCTGGAAACTCGATCCATGGGTATTAATAGCGGTAACTTTTTAATTGATTAATGTGAATCTGATTTAATCTTAGACACACAGAGAATCGATTCCTGTACTAATATTGTTATGTATATCTGACCAGCCCCACCAATCCCACTACCCCACCTACCCATCCACACTTATACCTAGGTAGGCTAAACCGGGGTGGTAGTGCAGTGGATAGCGTTTTCGCCGCTCACGCTAGGCCTGTCAAAACCAACACTAAGTACCGGTTCTACATGGGAAAGCGGTTAATATATGTCTTAAACTTTCTCTACATTAGTATAAACTAAACGTTCCGGGAACACTGAGAGTAATTTATCAAAGTTGAATGGTTGAATGAATGGTGACCATTAAAACAGGTTTGTACACATGTATAACATTGTGTCTGCAAACTACGGCTATACCGCCATTTTAAAAGGTAATCAATAACCAGTCCTGGTCAATATATGGCACATGCTATAGTTTGACTGTTGCCACCCGCTACTGTAGTCACAAAGAACGGGTTATATTGGTGAAATCATTACTTCAAATATTGGTAGAAAAGTATTTTGAACGACTTTAGAATTTGAAATAAGTACTTGCTTGCGTGGGCGAATCAATGATCTTTGATTAGTTAGGAGGTTCGCCAATTTTAGGGGCGGATTCAACCATTTCAAGATTGGGTAGTAGGGGAGTGTGTCCAATGTAGAATTAGCATTGTTATTGATATTTGAAGTTGTTTTTTTTTTCTGAAAAGGTCATATAACCCTAGCCGGTGTCAGCCCCTCTGGCTCCGCCATTGATATGTATATATGAGGGTATAAATCCACATGGTTAAATTAGCACTAGAGTGTTTAGGCAATATAATTATACTGTTTATATGCGGGAGTTGATTTTGAATGTTTATTATATTTGCTTATTAAATTTTTTTTTTAAAAAATAAAGACATGTTTGATTTATCCCGTCATAAGTCATGTGTTGTTTTTTTACTTTTTTGACGCAAGTAAAATAAAAGTTTATAACAGCAGTGACTTAATCATGTATTTATGTTTCTGATAAATTCGCGACGTTATATTTAAGTACATTTTACATTACACCTGGGGGTACCGCAGCCTGGTCTAGTGGTAGATCATCAGGACTCCCATGCGGAAGATCGTGAGTTCAATCCCCTTCCACGGCCGTATCATACCAAAAGTCTTGGTATGATACCATATATCTGCGGTTTGACACTGAAGTGTAGCAGCGCTGAGAATACTGTCTCGAGTAGACACCGTCGCCATATGACGGAAATACTGTTGAAAGTGACGCTTAATACAGTAGCAGCAACAACAACAACAGCAACAACAACATCAATCTAACACAATACTGTGTGCGATCGAAGCCTTTCTCAATTAAAGGAAAACACACGTTAAAATCGGATTTTATTAATTATTCATTAATCCTGTGTGTGCTATTAATCGAGATTCACTCTTGAGAGGCACGTTTCCTATCCTTCTCTATATGAGATTTTTTCTCAATAGAAGCCCTTGCATCTATGAATGTTTTGATACAGTATTACTACCTGATATCTATGAATGTTTAGGTACAGTATTACTACCTGATATCTATGAATGTTTAGGTACAGTATTACTACCTGACATCTATGAATGTTTAGATACAGTATTACTACCTGACATCTATGAATGTTTAGATACAGTATTACTACCTGACATCTATGAATGTTTAGATTCAGTATAACTACCTGACATTTATGAATGTTTAGATACAGTATTACTACCTGACATCTATGAATGTTTAGATACAGTATTACTACCTGACATCTATGAATGTTTAGGTACAGTATTACTACCTGACATCTATGAATGTTTAGATACAGTATTACTACCTGACATCTATGAATGTTTAGATTCAGTGTAACTACCTGACATCTATGAATGTTTAGGTACAGTATTACTACCTGACATCTATGAATGTTTAGATACAGTATTACTACCTGACATCTATGAATGTTTAGATACAGTATTACTACCTGACATCTATGAATGTTTAGATTCAGTATAACTACCTGACATCTATGAATGTTTACATTCAGTATTACTACCTGACATCTATGAATGTTTAGGTACATAATTACTACCTGACATCTATGAATGTTTAGATAAAGTATAACTTCCTGACATCTATGAATGTTTAGGTACATAATTACTACCTGACATCTATGAATGTTTAGATACAGTATTACTACTACCTGACATCTATGAATGTTTAGATACAGAATTACTACCTAACATCTATGAATGTTTAGATACAGTATTACTACCTGATATCTATGAATGTTTTGATTCAGTATAACTACCTGACATCTATGAATGTTTACATTCAGTATTACTACCTGACATCTATGAATGTTTAGGTACATAATTACTACCTGACATCTATGAATGTTTAGATACAGTATTACTTCTACCTGATATTTATGAATAGTTAAATACATTTTTACTACCTGACATCTATGAATGTTTAGATACAGTATTACTACCTGACCTTTATGAATGTTTAGATACAGTATTACTACAATTTGACATCTATGAATGTTAAGTTACAGTATTACGACCTGACCTTTGTGAATGTTTAGGTACAGTATTACTACTACCTGACATTTATGAATGTTTAGATACAGTATTACTACCTGACATCTATGAATGTTTAGATACAGTATCACTACCTGACATCTATGAATGTTTAGATACAGTATTACTTCTACCTGACATCTATGAATGTTAAGATACAGTATTATTACTACCTGACATCTATGAATGTGTAGATTCAGTATTATTACTACCTGACATCTATGAATGTTAAGATACAGTATTATAACTACCTGACATCTATGAATGTTGTGGTACAGAATTACTACCTGACATCTATGAATGTTTAGATACAGTATTACTACCTGACCTTTATGAATGTTTAGATACAGTATTACTACAATTTGACATCTATGAATGTTAAGTTACAGTATTACTACCTGACCTTTGTGAATGTTTAGGTACAGTATTACTACTACCTGACATTTATGAATGTTTAGATACAGTATTACTACCTGACATCTATGAATGTTTAGATACAGTATCACTACCTGACATCTATGAATGTTTAGATACAGTATTACTTCTACCTGACATCTATGAATGTTAAGATACAGTATTATTACTACCTGACATCTATGAATGTTTAAATACAGAATTACTTCTACCTGACATCTATGAATGTTTAGATACAGTATTACTTCTACCTGACATCTATGAATGTTTAGATACAGTATTACTTCTACCTGACATCTATGAATGTTAAGATACAGTATAACTACCTGACATCTATGAATGTTAAGATACAGTATAACTACCTGACATCTATGAATGTTAAGATACAGTATAACTACCTGACATCTATGAATGTTAAGATACAGTATATCTACTTGATCTTTATGAAGTTACACGCAGGCAGTTTTCAAAAATTAATGGCTTCAGATTACTTTTGAAAATTTAAATAAAATCTATAAAATAAGCATGTCAATTGACCTTTTCTTTTGCTTGTGTATTTATGTCATACCAATAAAAACTAAAGAAGTTAAAACATGTTTCTGCTGGCTGATTTTGTATAAGATTTTAACGGTTTAACTGATGACATTATGAAAGTTTAACTATAATAGTATTAGATTATCTGAACAAAACGTATTCTAATGAAGCAGTTCTAAAATTTCAGGTTGTGTTCACAATGCTATTTAGTGACTATGGGTCCTGGTCCGTTGAATACCATGTTCACTATTGATTCAGATTGTGTACACATTGGTATTTAGTGACTATGGGACCTGGGTCGTTGAATACCATGTTCACTATTGATTCAGATTGTGTACACATTGGTATTTAGTGACTATGGGACCTTGGTCGTTGTGTAACATGTTCAGTATTATTTCAGATTGTGCACACATTGATATTGTGGGGCTGGGCCGTTGTATAACATGTTCAGTATTATTTCAGATTGTGTACACAGTGATAGTGTGTGACTATCGGGCCTTGGCAGTTGTATAACATGTTCAATATTATTTCAGATTGTGTACGCAATAATAATAATGTGTGAATGTGGGCCCGGGCTGTTGTATGACGTGTTCAATATTATTTCAGATTGTGTGAACAAAGATACCGTGTGACTATGGGGCCTTGGAAGTTACAACATGTTCAATATCATTTCAGAGTGTTTTCACATTCAAGATATTTTGTGACTATATGGCTTGACCATATTGTTAAATATATACACCATAATGTGTATATAGATAGCAGTATATGATAAGCACGTATTCGATGAGTGTTTGCTAGAGGTATGGCTGGTGTTGAAACAAAAGGTTGCTGGAAGGCAGTGTTTACGTGATTGTCATTTTGATTAATACTTTCATACATTTTTTTTTCATACGTCCCAAATTCAAGTTAAGACGTATTCTCTAAATACACAGCACTAACGTATCCGTGACAACGTTACAGTATGCTGAGTGAAGAAAAAACATCTGTACGACAAATAATGTGACGATCAACAAATAGTGAATGACATTCTTAGATTATTCTCGTTTGAGAAGTAACATTAATAATATTAATTATTTTTCTTTAGCTGTGCGTGGTTCTAAAATCTTTAATTTCTCCCCAAAGTGTGGAATAATTATTATTATTTTCTTTAGCAAGTATTTTCCGTGTTTTTAAATGGTAACTTATTGACCTTTTTATCCTGCAAAATATGTATGTATTTGAATAAGACCGTTATATACTAAAATAATGAATTACATAAACAACTGAGATAAAAAAATTATCAAAATTTAACCATTTTGAACATTTGTCATTTGATTTGGACTTCATCTTAGCCGAACAACATATTATGATTATGACCCCTCGTTTGCCAATTTATTTGTCGTCCCGGTGATTTCCTAGATCAAAATACTGGTTCGTGTTTCGCCAACATAATCTAGCATAAAGAAGAAAAAATTGATTTTGCAGGCATTGTTTTTCTTAAATCTATAAAATTGTCTGTATGCTGAATAATTGTAAAAATTTACGTAGCTACATTATTTTGGCGAAACTAAATTCTGTTCATCTAATTCTGTTATTTATGTCGTGACGGGTTCACTTGCTTCTTTGACATTGACAATGCTTGTTTCTACAATAGATACCTCATATGGCGGTGGAGGTTGGTCGATTGAAGAATTTTCCGTCTGCTTTTGAATTAACTGCCTTTGTTGTTCAAGAAGCTCTTGCTGTTGTCGCTGCAATTTCTCTTGCTCTGAAAGTAGTTGCTGTTGGTGCACTTGCAGCTGCCTTTGCCCTTGCTGAATGTCTATCTGCTGTTGCTTGAGTATTTGACTGCTGGTCTCTTTCCCGCCCGTTTCGCTATCGCCGGGAACACTGTTTGCAGTTTCGTCTGCGTCCGAGTTTTCAAAAGGTAAAACCTCGGTATTACCACTGCACGATTCATTCATTATCTTGTGTAGTTCAGCATTCGTTTGAACAGTTTGAGTATTACGTTCATTTCCCTCAGTTTTAGGTTTTGTTTTTAGTTCCGATGACTTTATTTCCTTGTCTGAATATATTGAAACTATTTTGCCTTCTATGACCACTCCTGGTGATATTTTATTGTCATTGTGTCTATGGAGATTTGGATGCGACTTTGATATGTTGTTCTGCTGTTTCTTGTGTGCATTCGTAAAACTTTTACTACGTTTGTGTCTGTGTATTTTTTTTGATTCCCCAACACCGTGTGCGCCTTTGTCGGTATTATCATCGTTGACGCCATCTAGTTCCTCTATACCTATTGAATGACATGAACCGAGACTGGAAGTAGAACTGAATGTGCTGTCTATAGACGTCACCACCGAACGACGTCTTGTCCTTCTACCACTAAATATTATATGGTGATTTAATTTGATTGCTATATCCGAATCCAATTCCGAATCTATCACGTGCGCCTTTTTGGCTAAGAACACACTAAATATTATGCATACACAATGTTCAGTGATTAATAATATTGCCATACTCCGATTGGCTGTTTCGTGTCTGTCATAGTAGCACAGTTGCCCGTGGAGACATAATCCATTGGTTACGGCAAAAACCACTCCCATCACGTTGAAAAGAACGAATACTGAGTGTGTTACAGAGTAGGCCGTCACCTGTAGATTGTAAACAATGTTTAAGTCAAATTATTGTTTAGGCTGATCATCTCAGCTCGAAGTGATTTGACAGAACTATAACAAGATATTTCCGTGGAATCAAATAGTTATCCATTATCACTTTACCAGATTGTGGGGCTATGAAGAGGTCTAGCTATCGCTGCAAGGTCACGGTCAGACAGATAACATCAAATACAGATGCAATATACATATCATGAAATATGTATGTTGCTTTTATAATGAAGGAGGTTTCTGCATATAAGCAAAGTTAATTTTGTGAAGGGGTTTATTAAATATCTGCGTGGAGACAATGTAAATAATATCCAATATAAAGCTGCGTTTTGTTTTTTTTTGGTTATTTTCCTAATACTGATACGGATTGTGGATCAATGGAACAGAGCTAAACGCAAAAGCCGTAAGTGCATTACTTGCAGAGGTCAAGGTCATGACAGATCATGGCGTTGAGTATTTGTACAACCCTTACACAGTTTTGAACCAAATGTATGGCTCTTGGACAAACAGTTTAAAAAATAAGATAAGTTAAAAATACAAACATTAACATGTTGTAGGCGAAGTTGATTATCCGTAAAGGTCAATGACCTCCGACAAATACTGAAAGAGTTTGACTAGTGTTAACTATTAAATAATTATGAACAAAATTTGGTGGCTCTGTGCAGTTGCAAATTTCACACTTTGTAGGCAAGGTCAATTATTCGTAAAGGCCAATGTTAAGTCTAGAAACTTTTGTTTAGCTTTAAAAAAGTAACATGGTGAAGGCTAATTTATTCATCCATAGAGGTCAAGGTCACTAAAAAGAAATTGTTGACGATGTCGCCAACGGGAACATAACAAATACATGACATTGTGTATGTAAAATATTTTTGAAATATTTCTATTTTTATCCTTTTTGGGCTCTTCGTGACCCTCGTCACACCCGTAAGACAGCAGAACCCTATTATTTTAACAATTTTGAATCTACTTGACCTTAAATACTTCTGTGAACATTTTGGGGAAAATCTGTTCCATTAAAATACTTATAAAAATCCCTATAATTATTACATGTGTCCACAATTTTACCTCCAAAGGCGGAGTCAATTTTAACCACAGGGACACACCTTGTAACAATCTAATGAAACTAAATTTGTTGATCATTTCTAATTAACTATTCAGACATCAGTTTCGGTTCACGAGAAGAATAGCTTTACTAATTTAGTAACGGCAGCCATCTTGAATTTTATATCGAAATAAAAATCTTGTGTATTTATATATATAGCTATATTTCTAATTTACACGAGAAACATTTATGAGAGGGTTGAGAAGGTTCGGAGAAAGTGATGCTACCAGACGACTAAAGACGACGGACATAACCCAATCGCATCTTGACCAGTCGAGCTGACAACCTTGGTCTGTAGAACGGACCCAGCTCTCCCGATTGGGTCTGTGAAATAGCGATGTTGGGAATACCCAATTTAAGCACATTGGTTGGTCAGTTGCTTCAACTGCAAGTTTGAATGACGTCACAGTTTATAAAGCGTTACATTGTCGTAGGAATTTCCTGCTTTTTTATCCTAATTCAGGAAATATGAGGTTCTGGGACATACTACTGCGAAACGTAGATTACAACTTATTTTTGCTCTAAAACTATTTACTAAACTTAAACATAATATGAAGATGTTATTAATACGCAAAATTAATTACCTGAACTTCAACGTGTACATTATCACATGATTTTAACATATACGAGATAACCAGAAGATAATCTTGAAACATTTGGAGGGGTAGACTGAGTTTTTGTTCTTTACGATATCAGGTTTTATTTCTGTTCAGAGCAGTATCTCGTGTAGATATTGGTACATACCCATGCGGAAGCTGAGCTGCTCCGTTTTATATCCCCCGACATGTAGTAGATGCAAGCCTGACACAGTAGCAAAAACACGAGTTGCTGAAATAACAAAATGTATTTCTTTTTCATATGATAATTACGTATTGTTTCAGATACAATTACTAATTCAACAAGAACAAACTCTTTGCAGAGAGATATTATCACCGCATTACTTATCGTACATGTTCGGTTAATTCATTCTCTCTTTTTTTCGGAAAATCAGTGTTTTAAATAATTAAAAGTGCCTATGAGAGGTGCGTGTGTAGTTCCTATCTGGCCTCTTCTTTATTATAAAGTCTGTGATTTCATTCTTTGTTTAGACAAGGGATCCCTGTAGTATCATTACAGTTCTATTTACAAGTATTGATTGAATTGCTTCAGGTGTACATGCTACAGCGGAATAATTGATGTATGATACTGGATGAGAGAACTGAAATGTATTGTTTTTGGATTCTTTATTTCGCTCTGCTCCAAATCGTACAATACGTTAAACAACCACTTGTTAGTTTGCGGATTTTCTATATTTCCCTCGCTATTACTAATGCTGTTGTTGTTTATTTGTCATTCATAACGATGAAAACGTATAACTTAGTTTTTTGAGTTCATAGACGAGCACGAATTAGAATGAATGAGTTACTCCCCTTCAGAAATATAACCGAGATAAAGGGTCTGCTATTGATGTATGGCGTTTAGCGTCACTTTCACACTGTAGTATCATGCCGCAGACATATGGTATGATACCCCACCCAGTCATATTATACTGACACCGGGCCGACAAGACTTAAAACTCTCCTCAAAATGCTGATGCTCCAAGTTACATTTTGCAAGTCTTTCGTTTGACCCGGCCGGGGAAGGTGATCGACCCACGACATTCCACATGCGTGGTGTACGCTCTACCCCTAGATCACCGCTGCGGTATTGAGGGTACGCACACACGCACACGCACACGCACACGCACACGCACACGCACACGCACACGCACACTTGGATAAAGTTAAAATGGACGAAAATTTTGGCGTGCACCTTTGACTTGCTATTCGTGACAATGGTTCTATTTACAAACAGTGTACACAGGTAGAGGTCCCCCGTATAAAACTGGATATGGCATATACACAATTTAATATACCCTGAATGAAATATTTTGAGAATTTCCCCTTTCAATAAAAATAATACACACACACATACATGTATATCATATTTTAAAACTAACGGAAAGGTTCATGAAAAACGGAAGTAACAGTTAAAGCGGAAAATGAGCAGGTTATTTGGTTGAAGCTTATATAACATTTTCAAATTCATTTCCATGACAATTTCTTTTTTAAATATTAAAACTTTAAAATTATTTCATTTTTCATCATCAACAGGTAGACCATTTTCGGATACCCCCGGGTGTCAATTTCGATACTCTCTATACATATGCAGGTGGTCGGGCCTTTACTATTTTCTTAATTAATAAAACAGAGGTCGGCTGCATTATTTTTGCACTTCTAGTCGTTTATCTGAGTATATAAATTGAATGTTAAGGAATGTCAATGAAGTGTATAGACCTATAGATGCTTTGGCAAAAATATGTTATGCTAGGCTCGTTTGGCCATTATAATCATAATTTTTTGCAAGGCCGAGCTTCATAAATTAAATACTGAATGCGCACGGATGTTGTTTTATTACACAACTCAGGAAAAGGATACGTGACCAATTAAACAGATCAATACATGTACCATTTGTTTAACAAATCACAATTGGCATGAATGAAAATAAATCGGATAGTTTCCGCCAGTCTTCGTTTACGTAACGTCTCAAAATAACGTCTCAAAATAACGTAATTTTATTGTTTAGCAAACCAAACCGACTTTATATATTCGGGCCGGTCAGAAAATAGTTCGGCATTTCATGTACGAGGGCCGGGTTAAACGGAAAATATGATATATGGCTTATGTATAAAGGAAATCAAGACAGCAGAACATGAATTAATTGATTGGCTACGTACATCAGTCCCCGGTTTTGTGACTGATTTATGCAAAAAGTATGTACAGACTACTTGATTAAACTCTTTCATGTAAATCTTTTGACGATCGAAACCACGCAGATTTTCTTTCACTTTTACATCAAGGATTTAGATGATGTATCGTGTGCATCATAAATAATATATAGTTAATCAAAGGCGCATCACGTATTGGTTACTTACAGCATTCGGACTACATCGGTAAAATTTAGCGGGTACATGTATATCAGATTGGTGTCTAAAATTTTAAATGTTCCTGTCTGTTGCTACATAGTTATATGTGTTGCTTGTAGACAAAGAGTCATGCTTACGATATGTGAAACTCCGTTATAGACAGATTTTTACCGGTATATGTCTATGATATGAAAATACGTCTTAGCTGGTTCTTTATGGTAGGTTTATATGATAGGAAGTTACGTTTCACAGTGGTTCTTAAATAGTATGTATTGATACGTTTCGCAGTGGTTCCTTAAAGTATGTTTTATGATATGAAAATACGTTTCACAGTGGCTCTTTAATGGTATGTTTTTATGATATAAAATACGTTTCACAGTGGTTCTTTGTGTTAGGTTTATGTGATATGAAAACACGTAGTGGTTCTTATAGTAGGTTATATGAGCTAAAATGCGTTTCATGGTGGTTCTTTATGGTAGTTTTATATGATATGAAAATGCGGTTGTTTGTCATAGTAGATTTATATGATTGGAAGATACGTTTCACAGTGGTTTTTTAATGGTATGTTTCTATGATGTAAAAATATGTTTCAGAGTGGTTCTTAAAGACTGGGTTCTATCATACGAAAATTAGTTTCAGAATAGGTCTTTGCTGTACCTATGTATGATATCACTGTGCATTTCAGAATGCTTCTATGCTGTATCTATGTATGGTATCATTGTGCATTTCAGAATGGTTCTTTGCTGTATATATGTCTGATATCATTGTGCATTTCAGAATGGTTCTTTGCTGTATCTATGTCTGATATCTTTGCATTTCAGAATGGTTCTTTGTTGTTTCTATGTTTGATAGTAGTGTACATTTCAGAATGATACTTAACTATAATTATATATGTGACAATGGTCCGCTTGTTTTAAGAATAGTTCTTCATGGTATTATCTACATATTATATCATGGTACATTTCAGAACATGTTGTTTGTCGATTAAGTCCATGCTAACGTACCCAGCATCCCGCTATGAAGGCGCTGAAGAAATACGGGATAGTTGCTGTTCCATCTGACCCGACCGATAGGATCACAGACGCTGTCCCCGTCGCCAACGTTACCACTGCTAGGGCAATATGTATAATGCGTATATTCGAAAAGAAGCGTCGGCCCTCGGGTAATACCCCGAACACTGAGTCTGAAAAGAAAAAACACAATGTTGTTATACATACTCTGATTATATTTAGCTTTGTGGCGTCATAACTTATAGTATAGCCCATTGGGTTGTTGTTTTTTACGTCATCAATTATAGCAAAGCTCATTGGTTCGTTGTTTGTTACGTCATAGCTTATAACAAAGCTTTTTGATTCGTTGTTTGTTACGTCACAGACTATAGCTAAGCTCATAAGCCCGTTGTGAGTGACAAAAATTATACTCTAGATTATTAACATAGATGACGTATAATGTTCTTTTTTTTAATTAATGAACGAAAACCAAACTCAAAATTTAAATTATCGTTTTATTATTTACTTGCAAGAGCATGTCAGGAGCATATAATATATGAAATAAGAAGCCACGTGTCACCTTTTTGCACTAAAGGGGATGGGTGCGACATTTATATTCTCTATCTCTTCTTGCAGGTGGTTCAATATTGGTCACTCACAACCAGCCAATGGCCTTTGCATTGTAGTAGTTGAGCACTTTTCGGTAAGTGTATGTTTATGATTCATGTGTATTTATTGTACATCTATTTTGATTTTCAATTTATTTTTCATTTTCTAATTTGCCGAACTGGCTGTCAGAGAGTAAAACTGTCAATTTGCTTCCACAAAACCGTAATATTTACGTTTCATCTTGTTACAAATGCATGGGTCGTTTCGCAACTGCCTTTGTTTTACCGTTACGTCCCCTCTCATATTAGTCACTCCTCTTCCGAGAAGTCAAATGATCCAGCGAATACAGTGTTTATGTTTCTGTTATACGGACAAAATGATGTGTTGCCTTGTAGTCTTCGGTTGCAGCCAATCGGTCTGGCTGCTCGGTTCAAATGTGAGACAGTTTGCCAGTTACTTGCGAGAGATATTCCTTCATCAATATAACTGGATGCCGTATAACATATTATGTGTTGAAAAGTGCATTAAAAACCGTTATGCTATTTCAATTCACAAATTTCGATAACAGTTACTTTAATTTCAACCAAATTTCATTTTATTTGTTGAAAGTAAGAAATTGTTGAAAATGTAGGAGAATATGCAATATTGCTGCTTCTTTTTTATCGGTATTACTGCTGCCGCTTCAGCTACAACTATTCATACTAATACTGCTAGTACAACAATGGTCGTTACTACTATTTCAACTACTATTACTACTACTACTACTTCTACTACTACTACTACTACTACAACTACTACTACTACTACTACTACTACTACTACTTCTACTACTACTACTACTACTACTTCTACTACTACTACTACTACTACTACTACTTCTACTACTACTACTACTACTACTACTACTACTACTACTACTTCTACTACTACTACTACTACTACTACTACTACTATTACTACTTCTACTACTACTACTACTTCTAATAATAAAAATAAAAAAATAATAATAATACTTAAACTGAAACTGCTGCTGCTGCTGCTACTACTAATAATACTTCTACTACTACTGCTACTACTACTGCTGCTATTGCTGCTGCTGCTACTGCTTCTGCTACTGTTACTACTTCTAATACTACTACTACTACTACAAAAATAAACAACAACTTCTACTACTACTTCTCACAAAAATACTAGTGGCAATTTCAGCAGCAGCAGTAACAATAGTAGTAGAGTAATAGTAATTATAGTGGTGAAGTTGTAGTAGCAGTAGGCCACCAGTAGCAGCGGTAACAAAGCCAGAGAAAACACCTGTATAACAACATCAGTGATGTCATTTACAGTTAATATGAAATAGAAATAGATATTAAATAAAACAAATTTCTACTAAAATGTTACGTTTGAACAAGCTACCTTAATGTTGTGTAATGTCCCCATAGATACGTACCATCATCTGCCATAGTTCCTCTTGCACGGGCTTGTTTTATTTAACCATGCTTTCCCGACCGAAAAATCCAATATATTTTATGATTTTAACACGTGTTTTGTTCGTCCACTTCTGTTAATCCGCTACCGACCAAAAATCCAATATGATTCATAATTTTAACGCGTGTTTTGTTTGTCCAACTCCGTTATCTTACATATATACATATATCTTAGATATATATATACATATATAATTCAGAAATCCACACGGACATACATTCGTCCATACGTATTGCTTAATTACACAATATTCAAATATTAAACGTATACTGTATTGCTCCTTTAAATCTATCTGTCTTATTTGTTCTTTGTCTCTATATCCATAACACCTGTAAATAAAGCGACCATTAGTATTATCTTATAGAACCACGGCTAAGCGACTATTATAAATCTGTCAGGACATTCGGTTTATTTAATCGATCTCGCAATACTCCGGGTACAATCTACCACGGTATTGGTTTCTATTTCAAAAGGTTCACTATTGTATACACCCGTTACAAAGATCAAGCGACTCCACATAAACCGGTTATTGAATTCGTGACGTTGTTTCAATAGATTTTTGTACATGTACATCATACCGTGGGCAGTTAAATGAATTCGAAGCGGTACATTATATGTTTGAGCGTCTGTACGTCTGCTTTATACATTAAGTTGTCCACTTTATTGAAGGAAATAGTATTTGTATCGGGATAATGTTTTCCTTTTTTATTGAAATAACCGAATGGATATATATGAGTTATCCATTCGAAACCTTTAATTTTCTTAAGTCGGTCTAATGTTGGGTATGTTCGATTAAAAATATACCATTACATAGTCGTCTGTCAGTAAGTCGGTGTTGGAATAAGGAGTGATACTCTTACTCAACTATGTCTATTATACTTATTTATTTAATACCTTTTAACGAGTTATAAAAAAAATCTCAGTGAATTATTTTGATAATTTAACCGATAAATAAAGGTAAAATTATACATTATCAATTCACCGTTTTCAATCATAAAATAAAAAAATGTTCGTTTTAGGGTTATCAATTAAGATATATTTGTCAAAACTGACGCTGACATGCATGCTCGTGAAGATAAGATATTTTATGCCTTCCAATGGCATAGGAGAACATTTACAATTTGACAAACCATAGTAAAGATATAATAAATACAGTATGAACGAGGGGCGTTTGAAAAGTCCGCACACCTGGTACGACACATTGATTAAACTGATTCTTTCAGACCCTCGGAGTACACCCTCTGCATATTTACAATCTTTTTCAAACGTTTAATCCAATTAGAAAATGTACTTCTGTTCTCTTGCGGTATACTACTGATGCATTGGAAACCCGCTGATCCTACCTCCTGACGGGACTCGAACCGGCAGCCTCTCAGTCAATGTTTGACGACAGCATTTAGTCAAAAGCCACATGGTTGTAGATCAGTGCTGAACAGAGGGTGGGACAAAGTTTCAATTCCATTCCTAGCCAAATAATCAATAACCACCGCAGACTTGTGTGCCGGTGAGTTATTGTGCAGTAATTTTATTCCGCGCACTTCGGTACGTAGATGGACCATGTCCTTAACTTACACGTAGATCGATCAGGCTGGTGAGTCATACTTTGTAACTAATGAACAATATATCATTGACATATCTTAAACGTATACATACTAGTTTGTACCGTTAACGACATGACGGTTGACAGATTCATTTTTCTATTTTTTTTTTCAATCAACGATCATAGAAAAATACACAATGTTCGCGCATGTCCGTATCAAAAGTATCGAAAACTATATTTTTTGTTACATTTAAACATATTATATTGCCATCCCAAAACATATATTGGATTATAGGTTTTTCATATAAATCACATACTATTAGTCTGTCCTCAAGTTTTCTCAACATTAGATAAGACCATTCCAAAGATTGTTGTTTATTGGCAAAGTCTGTGCGAAGCTAATAGTGTTAAAGGGAGTGTATCAGGATAAAACGCTTTACATGTTCTAAATACACACCATTTATATAAATATTGTTTGGCGGCCTTCAAATAGTCATTTTGGCTCTTTCTATGATGACTTTTTTTAACTATATGTAAACCTGTATAACGATCAAACTGAAACCAAAATAAAATCGCGTGACTCATTTAATACGTCATAAAATATGTTGCCATTTTCAGAGGGAAATCTATTTTTGATTTAGTCTAACCTAGGCTCGTGGCCCAAGTTGCGAAATCCCTTTTCAATATATTATTTTAGCATTTTAAACAGATATACTTTTTGCAATACGGGTTCAACGAGTATATATATAGGCATGATACATTGGGATAAAATGTTTTTAGCCAATTTCGAAAGTTTGAAAAATTCTGATCAATCGTCAGTTATACTAAACAGTTTTCAGTATGACACTAGAAGCGTTGCCCTAAATTTGAAATATGATTCTTGCACACAACGATATCTGCGTTTCTACCGGGGTGAGATATATCTTCATCATGTAAATGCAGTCATTTCTGTTGATAAACTGCATACCTGATAAACACAGGTTTATCACGTCAATGTAAGTTTATCAGGCATATGACGTCATTATGTATAATTATTATACATTTTTACCTGGATGGAACTACTTTTAACCCTACTTAAACAGAATACAAAACTAACTAGAAAATAATATTGTCATGATAAATAGAAATGGAAATGTGAAATATTATCATTTTTATCAAGTTCGGCACGTAAAGAACAATGACTCGGCAGAGCATCGTCCTGTTTTTTTCTAAGCCTCACCCGATAAAGTTGATTATCTCAGACACTATCATGGTAATTTCTATATCACACCCTAGGGCCGAGATAAACTTCTCGCGCTATGACGTTAAGACTCATTTAAGAGTAATGTATAAAAAATATATAAATCATATAATATAATGTCTTAAAAACGACCGTTGTTAAAAAAAATAATGATAAATCAAGTTAAAATATTTTTTTATATATACATTTTGTATACAAGAACAAGAATCATTCATGGCCTTTTCGGTTCAGATAGAAAATTCCATCCCTTTGAATAACTGTTTACGCGGGAACTCGACAAAGCCTTGTTCCCGCCAAATCAGTATCTCTCGGGACGAACTTTTCTATCCGAAACTCAAACCAATGTAAGATTCTTAAAGTAAAACATGTTAAAAATAAAACTTGATATGCTTAGCCCCACTCCCCCCGTTTTTTTTATATCACAGATGACATATTAGCGAATTAAGAAGTCTTTCAAACATTTCTAGAGTTATGGCACCTTTCAAAATACATCTGCACACCTACTTGGATATTTTAATTCCATATATACATCACGTATATAATTGTGTGTTGTTTTTTTTCAAAATAAGACAATGCATTAAAAAATGTGTATGTTTTTTTGAAATGCATTAATCCCTATTCATATTCTTGGGCTTGTGTTTGAACAGCATATTTTTGCTGTTGACGACTTTTTATGCACCCAACATTTTTGGGATGGCATGAAGTAATCGCACCGTCCGTCCGTCCGTCCTACCGTCCGGTTTTTCGTGTCCGGTCTGTAATTTTGTCATGCATATATGGATTTAGAAATGATCAATATAACATGACGACGTGTCGCGAGTAAGACCCACATCCGTACCTCAAAGGACAAGGTCACACTTTGAGATTGTTTGACATCACTTTGAGTCTGTTTGAGATTTCGTGTCCGGCCTAAAACTTTGTCATGCACAGATGGATTTTGTTATTACTTGCTAGAAATGATCAACATAACATGACGACGTATCGCGAGTAAGACCCACACCCGTACCTCAAAAGACAAGGTCACACTTTGAGAGTGTTTGACATCACTTTGAGTCTGCTTGAGATTTCGTGTCTGGCCTATATAACTTTGCCATGCATATATGGATTTTATAAATTCCAGCTACAAATGCTCAACATAACATGACAACGTGTCGCGCGTAACACCCAGACGCTCAATTCAAAGATCAAGGTCACAGTTTAACTTTGTTTGACGACACATTCAGTCTGTTTGATATTTCAAGTCCGGTCTGTAACTTTGTCACCTATGGATAAATGTCAAAAACACTTGGCTCAATTCATCAGCATGTCATGACGACATGTCGCGCGTAAAACCCACACCCGTACTTCAAAGGCCAAGGACACACTTTGAGTTTGTTTAATAACACTTCGAGTCTGTGTGAGATTTCGTGTCCGGCCTGTAAATGACATGCATAGATGAATTTTATAAATACTTGTTACAAATGATCAACATAACATGATGATGTGTCACGAGTAAATCCATATTGCTTCTTCAAAGGTCAAGGTCACAATTCAACTTTGACGACACTTTTAGTCCGTTTGAGATTTCATGTCCGATCTGTAACTTTGTCTTTAACTTTGCTCACTTGACCAAGATGACATAAAGATGTGTCGCACGTAACACCCAGACCAGTACCTCAAAGGTCAAGGTCACACATTGAGATTGTTTGACAACACTTTGAGTCTATTTGAGATTTCAAGTCCAGTCTGTAACTTTATCATACATGGATGCATCACAATTTATCGATTGATCAACATGACATGACGAAGTGTTGTGTAAAGACCCAGAACCTTACTTCAGAGGTCATGGTCACATTTTCAGTTTGTTTGATATTTCATGTTTGGTCTGTAACATTGTTTTGCATGGAGGGATATTTAAATAGTTTGACACAAGTGATCAACATGTCATGATGATGTGTCACCTGCATTTACCTGTAGAAATACCCAGACCTTTACATTAAATTTCAAAGTCAAGGTTACACAAAGTTCAAGGTCACACTTTAATGTAAAAAAACAACAACATGAAAGTGGATGTCTAGTCATGACTCTTGATATTCATGGATACTTCGCTACCTATTATAAAATATATCGTTATTTTCACAGACCATTTGGGGGACATGTGACACTTACCAGTGACATTTCTTGTTTATTTGTTTTATTTTCGTTTTCCGTTTTTATCTTTTCTTTCCCTACTGATCAATGTCTAAAATCAAGATATATTATAAAAAAATCTAAGGAACAACACCTGTGTAAATGCGGTTAATTGCTGGACTTCAGCGCGAGTCTGATCACGCCACAATTTGATAAACTAATTAAAGTGCTATGCATTATGGGACAGTTAAGGAATTCCTTGTTTTTTACATTAGAGTATAACAGACCCGAGTCTACTCGGATTAACTAATAAAGTACAGCAGTTGTATTATAACCAATGGCAGCCCGTGTGGTTCCGGCTAAGAATAGAATCACTGCCGATCTCTGCAGAAGGGTAGGAATCCTCCGAATGGGTGTCATGTTCATTTTATCATTTTTTGTCATGTTCACTACTGTGGTTATATTATCAACCCCTGTGTGGTTTCAGGGAGCCATATGAATGATGGCAAGACTAGTGCCACTGTGGCTCATGCATGTCGTAAGAAGCGACAATTTGAGTAATACGATATAATTTGCTGAAACTCTGCAGTTCTGCAGGTATCAAGGTTCTAGGTTCATTCTGCATATTCATTTGTTGGTGTATTTTTGTTTAAATCTGTATGTAAATTTGTTTTGTTTTTTTTGTACATGTAGAGTGAACCTGAAATCTTCCTTCTTATTGGCGTCAAATAACCTATAATGTGTTGGTACGCCGTAAATCCTATTCATTCGTAACCAATGGCATGAAGACAACCCTACTTCACAGGTTTACAGTTTTAATACAGAAGCGTGATATGCCGATTTCTATCAACTGTTCGGTAGAGCTATAAGCGTACTCACAAATATCGGTGTAAATCACTCAAGACAGATTAAACTCTTGGTCTATAAAGATTGAATACATAATGAAACATAAATGTATTCCAATCCAAGTACTTGTATATAAATTATGTAACAGCTGCACTGTATGGTCTTACAAAGATTATATTGTAAATACCGTCAAGTTTCTCTGTTCGTCGTAAGTGCTCTTGTTTAAAGAACGAGAACCTCTTTTTGAAGGTGGTAGTCATGGCAATGTTCCAAATTGACTCCAGTTAAAACAGATATATACTTTATTAATACTTATACTGCTGTTGAGAAAGATTCAAAACGGTCAAAACCAGTACATCGTTTTTCTCTGAGGTTACCCACAGTACGTTTTACCTACCTCCGGAGAAATTCGTTCATGTTTTGTTTGCATCAATATTGTTTGTTTTATTGCAATACTGAAGAATATGGAAGGGCATATTGAAGACTGGTTTTGGTGAGAGGGAGATGTTGTATGGTTTTTAGCGTCACTTTCAACAATTTTTAAGTCATATCGCGTCGGTGTCTACTTGAGACAGTATTCTTAGCGCTGTCACACTTGAGTATCATGCCGCAGACACATGGTATGATACCCCACCAAGTCACATTATACTGACACCAGGCCGACCAGACCTAGAGCTCTCCTCTAAATGCTGGGCGTCAAGCGAGGAAGCTTCTAGTACCATTTTTAAAGTCTTTGGTATGACCCGGCCGGGGTTTGAACCCACGACCTTCCGCATGCGAGACGGACGCTCTACCACTAGACCACCCCGCGGTCTGTGAGAGGGAGAAAAAAATCATCTAGTTTGAATATTGAAAGACTACCTGTAACCTGGGCTTCGTTCAATTCGGTTAAACGTTTATGTGTAAGCTGACGGATAAAACAAGTCTACGGTATCCCGCTGGGGCCATCGCGCCATATCTGTTATCTGTTAAGTTGGTTAAAGTCGACACAACGAAACAACGATGGTGAGAAGTCCAAACTAAGATGGTTAAACGCCGAAACATCGATGGTGAAAATAGTTTCGAACTGAACGTACACCATGTGGTTCCGGGTAAGAACGGATCACTGTCAATCTCTGCACAGGGACAGGAGTCCTACGAATGGATGCCATGTCCGTGTTATCATTTTTTTGTCATTTTCATTATTGTGATTAAATTGTCAACCCCTGTGTGGTTCCAGGGTGGCAAATAAGTGATATCAAGAATAAGCTCATGCACCATGTTCATGGTGTCAAGAAGAGGCAAATTGAGTATTGAATATAATTTGCTGCAACTCTGCTGTTCTGCAGGTATCAATGAGTATATGTTCATTCTGCATATTGGTTTGTTGTTTGAGGTCTTACTTCCTGTTGGCGTCACATAACATTTAATGAGTTAGCTTGCAGTTAAGCATCAATTTCTTCATTTTTTTCCCCAGAACATGATATCTCCCGAATGGTCTATTACGAGAGGCTTTTAATATATTTTGCCACTGGTCTTCGGATATTTTAGATTTTCACAGGAACGGGTTTTTTTTTCAGGCCAACCCTTCAAAGTATTCACCCAGACTATTTTTTCTTCAGGTTTCATTATGTCATTGAAATATAGCCACTGTACATATGAATATCTTGATCATTTATAATCGGATTAAATTGAGAATTTGCCAATGTATTGAATAAACATCGCCAAACAATTGCACGAGTCTTACGCAACATTAATTCTACGGAAGGCCATTAGTGACAGAATTTATTGAATGTCCCTCGTACATGTGTAGCCCCACAATTAAAAAGCAGGGAATGCTATGCCTGTCTCACAAATCATAGTAATTGAACGCTAACAAAAACTCTGACGTCTTTCAAATTTTCAGTTTAAGCAACTAACCAATCAACGTGCTGCTCAAATGTGACTTTCCCAACATTGCTATTTAACGAACTCTCTTCGGGAGAGCTGGGTCCGTTCTACAGACTAATTCCTTCATTTATTCTGATTGAACGAAGCTCTAAAGTACCTGAGTTATTATTTTGAACTCGTGCTTCAGCAAAACTGTTTTAAGGTTTACATGGCAATCTTAGAAAAGTGCCCACTGAACGTCTCACTACACAGTTGGGTCACTCTATGATTCTTACGCCCCAACAAAAATACTGCGTTATTCGGGTTGGTATATTTTCAAAGCGGTTGAAAGAGATTAAGATTTTTTTTCAGATGTTAAAAAACAAAAGTTATGGCTAAAATATACAGAGATAAGACTCCACTGAATCCACAGAAACTGATTTGTATTTGATTTTAGAGGGTGGATGAAGTTTGGAACGGACTACTTTTTAATAAAAACCGAAGTGACACACTCCGCTGCATTGAAAAAAAACAAGCTGGTGAACAGGCCAGTTAATGCGCATATCCGGAACATGCATGTACATATGAAACCTCCAAGAAGTGTTTGCCGATAAAAAATATATTTTATTTTATTTTTACAATGTAAAATATCCTGCATGATACACTGTTTTTTTACCCCCTTTGTATATTGGCGGTAACATACTGATCAACAAACAAAAGTGTATCCGGTTTGCGTGAGTGCGCATTTGTGTGTTTGTGTGTGTTAGACGGTAAGAATTTTGCATAATTTGGCTGATTTGACCTCTGTATGTGAAATAGGGACACCTACTTTCGCTTTGAGCAAAATTGTGAAATTGGAAGCAGTTAATGCCCATGTTTTTAACTGTTTTTTGTGTTCTGCTTGAATTGAATATGAATTCTGGAAATTCTCAATGAGTTTGGAGTACAACTGTAAGTGTGACAGTCTAGTGTGCTAATATTACGGTCTATGTGAAATTAATGGTGGTCCAGCTTCTGGTGTCAGGAATAACCCTCTCCTAAATGTTGAAAAGTAGCCTATAGTTAGGATAAATTGCTGAAAAAACGAAATAGTATGTGAAAAATGGAAATTCTCTTTATCTGATCTGTTTTAGGTATAATTCCAATCATACTTATGCCATGAGCGTTGTTTAGGTACTACAAGTGTAACTATGTACTTTGGGTTTAAATTGTCGCTATGCATAAGGGTCTCAAGTCTGTTCAAACAAAGTTGCTATTGGGTTCAAAGGGGACTTTGACTATTACATGGGAATATTATGGGGAAACAGGAAAATTATCTGTTTAGCAATTACTTTAATCATCCTGAGGTCTGGAACATTGTTCAGTCATAATAGGTGAGTCTGCATGGGTATCCACAGATTTATTATCCAAAAGAAGCCAGCAGGGATCCAAAAGGGATTTTAAAGTGAATTTTGAAAAATATTCTTTTCATGACGATGAGCCAAATTTGTTTATATTTGGTATGAATAGTATCTATGATTATTTGTCGGTGTAAAACCTATAAGTGGAAAACTGTGTTAAAAGAAAAAACAGTTGCGCATGAATACATTTGAAATTTTGAAAAAAAAATGCATAATGATTATCAGCAATTAAATCCTGATAGCCATGTACATGTAGAATATGTTTCTGAACTAGTATGTTAACAAAAATAAATCAAACATGTAAAGTTTTCATTTTTGGTCAACCTACTTAAAAAACGACACCTCAATGCATATTATAAAGCTCATAAAGACAGCCTCTTCCAACGACGTTAAATGGTAAAATATCATTCTACTAGTTTGAGAAAAAAAATCTTTCTACTAGTCTGTGATAGAAAAAATATAATTCTACTAGTTTGTGTTAAAATATCATTCTACTAGTCTGTGTTAAAATATCATTCTACTAGTTTGTGTTAAAATATCATTCTAATAGTCTGTGATAAAATATCATTCTACTAGTTTGTGTTAAAATATCATTCTACTAGTCTGTGATAAAATAGCACTCTACTAGTTTGTGTTAAAATATCATTCTACTAGTCTGTGGTAAAATATCATTCTACTACATGTAGTTTGTGTTAAATATCATTCTACTAGTTTATGATAAAATATCATTCTACTAGTTTGTGATAAAATATCATTCTACTAGTTTGTGCTAAAATATCATTCTACTAGTTTGTGATAAAAGATCATTCTACTAGTCTGTGTTAAAGATCATTCTACTAGTTTGTGTTAAAGATCATTCTACTAGTTTGTGATAAAATATAATTCTTCTAGTTTTTGTTAAAATATCATTCTGCTAGTTTGTGATAAAATATCATTCTGCTAGTTTGTGATAAAATATCATTCTATTAGTTCTTTCATTTTCACTCTGTTAACGTTCTCTTGCAAACATTGCAACATCAGTAATTTGTTCGTCGTTCTTTCATTTTCACTCTGTTAACGTTCGTTGCAAACACTGCGACATTAGTAATTTGTTCGTCGTTCTTTCATTTTCCCCCTGTTAACGTTCTCTTCCAAACACTACGACATCAGTAATTTGTTCGTCGTTCTTTCATTTTCCCTCTGTTAACGATCTCTTGCAAACACTGCGACATCAGTAATTTGTTCGTCGTTCTTTCATTTTCCCCCTGTTAACGTTCTCTTCCAAACACTACGACATCAGTAATTTGTTCGTCGTTCTTTCATTTTCCCTCTGTTAACGACCTCTTGCAAACACTGCGACATCAGTAATTTGTTCGTTGTTCTTTCATTTTCCCTCTGTTAACGTTCTCTTGCAAACACTGAGACGTCAGTAATTTGTTCGTCGTTCTTTCATTTTCCCAATGTTAACGATCTCTTGCAAACATTGCAACATCAGTAATGTGTTTGTCGTTCTTTCATTTTCACTCTGTTAACGTTCACTTGCAAACACTGCGACATCAGTAATGTGTTCGTCGTTCTTTCATTTTCAATCTGTTAACGTTCTCTTGAAAACACTACGGCATCAGTAATTTGTTCGTCGTTCTTTCATTATCCCCCTGTTAACGTTCTCTTCCAAACACTGCGACATCAGTAATGTATTCGTCGTTCTTTCATTTTCAATCTGTTAACGTTCTCTTGAAAACACTACGGCATCAGTAATTTGTTCGTCGTTCTTTCATTTTCCCTCTGTTAACGTTCTCTTGCAAACACTGCGACATCAGTAATGCGTTCGTCGTTCTTTCATTTTCCCTCTGTTAACGTTCTCTTGCAAACACTTTGACATCAGTAATGTGTTCGTCGTACTTTCACTTTCCCTCTGTTAACGTTCTGTTGCAAACACTACGACATCAGTAATTTATTCGTCGTTCTTTCATTTTTCCTCTGTTAACGTTCTCTTGCAAACACTGCGACATCAGTAATGTGTTCGTCGTTCTTTCATTTTTTCTCTGTTAACGTTCTCTTGCAAACACTGCGATACCTTCGTTTTTTCACATAACACTAAACAAGCTTGGTAAGATACAAGCCCAGACAAGCTCTTGGAAAAACAAGATCGGAACAGAAGGAATATAGTTATGTCCCTTGAAAAATACAGCATTTTACCTTGTAAGCACTTTTACACCATAAGTTTAATCAGACCATGACCACTTGTGGTTAAAACTTCATGGAATTTAAAGGTTTGGACGAGTTTTTGAACTGACACATCAGAGAAGATATATGGCCACTGGTGATTGGAAAAAGTTGATTTTAGTTTGCAATTTTAATCACCTTTGTTCATAATGTTATCGAATTTAAAACAAAAAATCAAGTTTGCTTTTTTCATTTCCTAGTTAAGTTTGTGCTTTCAAGAGTTAAGATTTTTGTCTTCAAATATACAATAAATATAAAAATACTGTTGCGTTTCTAGAGAGAAATATGTTTATCAAAAAGGTCCCAAAGGGGAGAAAAAAAATAAAAATAAATATGTTTAAAGAAACATATTTTTGAAAGTCTGCAATGTATTTGTCAAAATGATATATTTTATGTTTAACTCCATATCAATACCGTAATCAATTCGACATAAATGAATATTGAAATTCTTCATTACACCTATATAGATTTTGTATAGGTCATATACAAATAGAATAAACACAGTTATGCTCTCTAGTGAGTTTTCCGTATTAAGTTTTCACCAAATCAGAGCCAACATATCATTGACAATACAAGATCGAATGAGTTTAAAAGCGACTATTTCGGAATTGAGTGAGAGAGTGTTTGAGCAAGTGAGACTTTTATTCTTCGATAAAACACCTAGCCCTGGCGCCGGACTACTTTTTACTTTTGTCGCGTAAAAAAATGAATAATCGACATTTTAACGATCGATTTGATATTGCACGAACGAAAATGATGCGCACATCGGTCCGACACATATTTAACAAAAAAATACAACAAAAAAAAAGATGTTTTTTTGAAGAAATGAAGGACATGTCGAGAGTAGTAAATGAATACTACTTTCCTCTTGATTACAATAAGATCATAACGAACCTGGGAGAGCCTTAATTATTTTTAATATTTCTTTGTCAGTAAAAGCCGATGATTAATTCCGGTTTGAAACCATTATTAGATTGAACTATATCTATATTTGAAGGGTGATAAGAATATGTCTTCCATGTTTCCTCTGAAATATTATAGATTTACTCCCATTTAAACTTTGAAATGGGTACTTCATCGTAATTATTTAAACCATCGTAAACATTTTGACATTCTTTTAAATATTTAAAATATTTTTTATCAATAGGTTCAAATTGATTTTGCATTTATTGTTGATGGTTATGTCATATTTCTTTGCTATATGTATTGCTTGTGTTATTTCATGCAACTGTAGAAAGTTGGTTTTGAGGTTGTATATATTTTTCAATTCGGTTTATGTTAATAATTATCCTTTTTTTTTTTTGAAACAGTATCATTGAAAACATATAAACCTTTTTATTTTCACAGGATTTTTATTACGAGTTTGGCGTCTGAAGAAACTGTTTAATATTATGTGATTTGATAACATCTCGCCAGAATGTTTCAAACTATCCAACTGTATTAATATTGACATCAGTACTTGTTCTACTGAGAGTTAAATGATGCTTACATGTACTATGAGCTTACACTATATGCACTATTAGCTTACACTACATGTACTATTAGCTTACACTACATGTACTATAAGCTTACACTACATGCATTATGAGCTTACACTACATGCACTATTAGCTTACAATACATGTACTATGAGCTTACAATACATGTACTACTAGCTTACAATACATGTACTATTAGCTTACACTACATGCACTATGAGCTTACAATGCATGCACTATTAGCTTACACCACATGCACTATGAGCTTACACCACATGCACTATTTGCTTACACCACATGCACTATGAGCTTACACCACATGCACTATTAGCTTACAATACATGTACTATAAGCTTACACTACATGTACTATGAGCTTACAATTCATGTACTTTTAGCTTACACTACATAAACTATGAGCTTACACTACATGCACTATTAGCTTACACTACATGCACTATGAGCTTACACTACATGCACTATGAGCTTACACTACATGCACTATGAGCTTACACTACTTGCACTATGAGCTTACACTACTTGCACTATGAGCTTACAATACATGCACTATGAGCTTAAAATACATGCACTATGAGCTTACACTACATGTTCTATGAGCTTACACTACATGTACTATTAGCTTACACTACATGCACTGTTAGCTTACAATACATGCACTGTTAGCTTACACTACAAGCACTGTTAGCTTACACTACATGCACTGTTAGCTTACAATACATGCACTATGAGCTTACACTACATGCACTATGAGCTTACAATACATGCACTATGAGCTTACAATTCATGCACTATGAGCTTACACTACATGCACTATTAGCTTACAATACATGCACTATGAGCTTACACTACATGCACTATGAGCTTACAATACATGCACTATTAGCTTACAATACATGCACTATGAGCTTACACTACATGCACTAAGAGCTTACAATACATGCACTATGAGCTTACACTACATGCACTATGAGCTTACAATGCATGCACTATTAGCTTACACCACATGCACTATTTGCTTACACCACATGCACTATGAGCTTACACCACATGCACTATTAGCTTACACTACATGTACTATAAGCTTACACTACATGTACTATGAGCTTACACTTCATGTACTTTTAGCTTACACTACATGAACTATGAGCTTACACTACATGCACTATGAGCTTACACTACATGCACTATTAGCTTACACTACATGCACTATGAGCTTACACGTCATGTACTATTAGCTTACACGTCATGAACTATGAGCTTACACTACATGTACTATGAGCTTACACTACATGTAATATGAGCTTACACTACATGTACTGTGAGCTTACAATACATGTACTGTGAGCTTACACCACATGTACTGTGAGCTTACACTACATGTACTGTGAGCTTACAATACATGTACTGTGAGCTTACAATACATGTACTGTGAGCTTACACTACATGTTCTATGAGCTTACACTACATGTACTATGGCTTACAATATATGCACTATGAGCTTACAATACATGCACTATGAACTTACAATACATGCACCACTATAAGCTTACACTACATGCACTATGAGCTTACACTACATGTACTATGAGCTTACACTACATGTACTTTTAGCTTACACTACATGTACGATTAACTTACACTACATGTATGAGCTTACACTACATGTACTTTTAGCTTACACTACGTGTACTATTAGCTAGGCTGGTAATACTATTGATAACATTAAACACATGAGTTTTTTTCTAATTTTTATTTTACGTACATCAAAACACAACATCGTCGATAAGCAAAACATATAAATATAAATACACAATAATGTAGATGATCGTTTACGTTCACACACACACAAACATACACACGCACGCACGCACGCACGCACGCACGCACGCACGCACAAACACACACACACACACACTTGTTTTAAATTTCAAATGTAGCAAAAGGCGGCACCTTAGGTCACTCGGCCACGAAGGTCTCGTTTCCAATCAAATATATCTGTCTGAATCTTGTTCTAAAGAAAGTAACAACAGATTTGCTAAAACTAGAGGCACCACAATAGTTTTGAAAAAAAAGTAAACAAGCAAATTCAGTGAATTTATGTCCCCCGCCTTTTTCAAATGATTTGATTCAGACATTCTTAAGTTAATGCACAGACCCCCCCCCCCCCCCATCCCCCACCCCCACCCCAACCACCCCCAATTACGATCATATTAAAGGGTATAACTGTAGAACGACAACTGCCATAATCCTTAATATCGAACTTAGCCTGTGTTTTTGACATCATAAACATGTATTAAAATTTCAAAAGATTTGATTCAGGCATTCTTAAGTTATTGCACGGAAACCTAAAAAAATTACGATTTTTCACAAATTAAAGGGGCAAACTGTAGAACAACAAATGCCACAACCCCTAAAATCGAACTTAGTCTGTGTATTTTCACTATAAACCATTGCATTAAAATTTCAAAAGATTTGATTCAGACGGACAATATTGATATGGGTGAGATATCGGATCGTCCACGGCCGATAGGTCCAAGTCGCCGTCTCAAGATTACTGACCTTTCAGGTAGAGTACCACCATTGCAAAACAGGAAGTGTATAATAGATGCCATAAATAATCGTAGTTTTTTTTCTCTAAAAATGCATTTTCACATTTTTAATTGTCATATTTTGGTTTGGGTGGCATTGCTCATATAATTGGAACATTTCAGAAGCATTGTCATGTTTGAATTGTGAATTTAAAAAAAAAAAGATTTTGAGATGGGGGTTATGGATACAATATTTTGGAAGTTTACTTCCTTTTTTCAACGGTGTTTACAGTTGACAGAAAAAATATCTTATATGACACATGACCCCTACTTTTTTCATCATATTATGATAGTGCAGAAGTTGGCAAACAAGAATATGTAAGTTTTACTTCTTTATTTGGGTCTCTCTATGAATGAAAAGCCTTCAAACTTGTATTTTTTACTATAGAATAAAGAACAAAAATGAATGGCGGGGTTACACCTTCACCGCTAAGGTCGTACGTTCGAGTCCAAATCTAAAATGTGTTGAAAATTGACATTTAATCCCATCTTAGAACAAATAAGAGGAAGCTACGTGGTCAATATAAATATAATTATGTAATTTATGGAGAAAAAAAAATGGTACAAAACATTTGTATCCTGTCAGTCTATAATATCTGTAGGGAATCTATGCATTCGAAACATATAAGTACAATATTAACATACATATACATTTTTAAAACATTACGTTTGCAGCTTCAAATATTTTTGGGGAAACACTCGTTTTTTAAAAATTAATGAATGTTTAAGAAATATGTTATTAATCCTGTTTATATTGATTAGCAGTGTTTTCCCAAATATCAAACTATTATGATTTAAAGTGTAACTATTAACTACATACACAATTTTATTCCTTCCTTTTAGCACTAAAGTATGTTTTGGCTATTACTCGTGCACAACTCAGCTCCGAGAGTAAAATATATACTCATTATTTTTCTATTGCCATCTTCAGTAACTACTCGTGTCTGTTATGATTAAACCGACGCTTTATTATAGCCTTAAACGCTGTTTCATCCATACTTGTACAGAATGCGCCAAGCTTTCCTCAAAATTCAGTCTTTCATATCTGTGCATCTCGCCTCTAACTGAGGCCAACACGCATTAAGATCTTGAAAATGGTAATCTGTGCGTCTCGCATCTAACTGAGGCTAACACGCACCAAAATCTTGAAAATGATAATCTGTGCGTCTCGCCTCTAACTGGACTAACACGCACTAAATTCTTGAAAATGGTTTTTTGTGCGTCTCGCCTCTAACTGAGGCTAACACGCACTAAAATCTTGAAAATGGTAATATGTTCGTCAATCCTCTAACTGAGGCTAACACACACTAAAATCTTGAAAATGGCCATCTGTGCGTCTCGCCTCTAACTGAGGCTAACACGCACTAAAATCTTGAAAATGGTTATCTGTGCGTCTCGCCTCTAACTGAGGCTAACACGCACTCAAATCTTGAAAATGGTAATCTGTGCGTCTCGCCTCTCGCCTATATGTGAGGCTAACACACACTAAAATCTTGAAAATGGTAATCTGTGCAAGTGAATCAAACTTATTTTATAATAAATTTTCGTTTCAAAAAGTATTTACGAAGGTAGTTTATTACACCCGTGAGCACCAGTGTCATTCGTAAGCAGCACAACCAGTATTTGTACATTTTTTTTTACATAAAATGTGTTACAAAATAACATGTTACTCTTATATTACAAGGGCTTTCCCCACATTATTAATATATCAAGCTCGTACGGGCCTAGCTTCATTCTATTTATAAGATAAGTGTACAGTAACAGCACAAGATGTAAAGATGATAGTAAACAGTTAATTGATATCATCTTGACCTTTCTTACCATATAGTGTATACACCCATAGTACCCAGTACAGGTGGCGCTGCATCCACATCCGAAATAGTCCAACGATATGCTTTTAAACGATATATGTGTTTAAATACTTAAGCTTCTAATGTAGCAGTGTTAGGTGAGTGTGGCAGATATCCGCTATGGATAGAATCAACTAAAAGATGTATTTGATACTGTGTTAAGATTATAAATATGCCAGAATTTCGATACGTAAACAAATGTTATAATATGTTGAAAGTACTAGACGAAAGTGGAAGAACTAACTGGGTCAGCCAGGTCAGAATAATTCTTTGCTCGAATGGGATTGGTTTTGTGTGGATAAACAAACATGTGCAAAATGAAATTATGTTCATGTTGTCATTAGTTCGACGTTTGTAAGACCAGTATGTACAGACCTGGATAGAAGCAATTATTATGTCGTCTCAATTTTGTTTTTACAAAGAATATAAACTTACCTATGATCATGAATTATATTTAGATATTTTTATTTGTTAAAATATTCAGATATTCACTTGCAAAGTTTAGATCTGGTTCACATAATTTAGAAATAGAATCTAGAAGACATCATAACATTGATAGGAACTTACGGGTTTGCAAACTATGTACATCAAATGAGTTAGAGGACGAGTATCACTTTTTATATTGTACAGCCTACTCTTATCTTCGTGGGGTATATATTCCACAAAAGTACTTTTGTCATTCTATTATGAACAAATTCCGAATACTTATGTTTTTAAAAAAAATGAGAAATTGTTGCAATCAGTTGCATGTTACATGTATTACGCATTCGAGAAACGTAATGAATTGATGATGATACAAAATAACTGAAGATACAATGTTCTTTATATACAATATTATGTATATGCCACATTCAAGATACTACTTATAACAATGATTTTACAATAATTTATTGTTGACATCTTAATTTAGATGCATTTTTACATCGTGTACAATTTCATAATTAACATGTTTGTATTATGTGTTGTGGGCTGGAGGCCTTATTTCACAATAAACTTTGTAGCTTGTATCTTGTGGGGGAGACGCAATTTGGAAGAAAGAGAGCCAAAACGCTTTGAAACATGGCAGAGAGTAATACTTTTACTATGTTACTGTTAAATGAACAAACTGAAATTGGATTGTTTTGAGTTGTACTATAGAATAAATTTAGTAAAATGAATTGAGTTACTTATAATAAAACCACACTTTGCCACTATTGTGGCTATCTGGAACATATATCTGGTGCATCATACCGTTGTTTATCGTCAAAACATGTATCTTAATTCGCCATTATTGCCGATATTTGAATTAGACCTGATCCGTTGGATAACGTAAAATTAATAATTTTGCAAAAACAATACATGTATAAGTTATATTCGTAAACGCTCGGAAACTACCGGATATTTTCTGCTTTAAACAATTAACTTTTTGTTCCAACCTTGAAATTTTTTTTTCAAAAAATGTCTCTATGGACACAATCTTGTGACGTATTATCGTTGAATTAACATATCTGCATAACAAAAACAAATTTCCCAACAGAATATGTAGCAGTCAAAGGACACAATACATCACCAAAACAGGAAATACATGACAAACTAACGATTGATAGATTAATTGATTGATGAATATTAGGGTCATTTTATGCCATCGAAAGCTAACAGACGATCAGTTTACCTAACCACTGTTTCATGGGATCCTGAAAGGTTACCAGTACTCGAGCACACCTCACCTCCGCTTGTTCCAACTTGAATCAGCGATGAGATACGAATGATAATGAGACACAATGTCGTATATCAATCATCACGGAGACTTTGCCAGGCGGGGATTCGAACTCACGACACCTGGATTGATAGTCAGCAACATTACCGACTGAGCTAATCGGTCCCGGCCCAACACAAGAGAAAGCAATCAAAGGGCACAACAGCCAAAGCAGAATGAATATAACCTCTAGAATAAATAATTACACTTACAATGTATGCATGCATACGAACGTACGCTGACATGTACATGCATGCGTGCGTATATACATACATAAAATTATATACATTTACGCGCGCACGCACGCGCGTGCGCACCCACGCACGCACGCACGCGCCCACAAACACACACACACACACACACACACACACACACACACACACACACACACACACACAGACACACAGTCAATGGAAACCAACAATGAAATATACTTATTATATATACTGCTCTACTTTTTGGATGTCAAAATTGAAATAAAATAATGTTCAGGGACTTACCAAAGGTTTCCTGAAAGAGCAAGTGGATTTTATCGCATCTGAGCTGAATTTTAATGCCTAAATAAAGGAGGGTGAAATTGAAAGTTCACAAAACTCAGTAACGAGTGTGACCGCCGTTTGCGTCTGCTAGAGACTGCCGACGAGACGTTGAATCCTATATTGTGGGATTACATCTCACTCGTCTATAAGTGCATGCATTAACTGTGCCTTTTTGTTTATGACGTGACGTCCGTTGTACATTCGCCGCCCGAGCTGGTCTCATCAATGCTCATTAGAGCTCAGGTCTGGCGAAGACATTATTCTGGCTGAATGTGACCTATCGTTGTCCTACTGAAATAACGTGACGTCATGATGATCTGGAAGAAAGAGCACAACGCACGGTTCCAAGATTTCGTCAGCGTATCGTCGAGCCGTCAGACTGCCTCCAACCACTATCAGGAGTGTTTTGTGAAGCCATGATATACCGGTTCACACCATCCCCTCCCCACCGTGCATGCTGTCTGGCGCAGCATTTATCTGGTTCATAATAAACATGATTGTCGGCAAAATAACAATAATTAAATATATTTAAGAAATTAAATAACGAAACAGGTAACTGAAAATAATAAGTCAAACATTTTGGTGAGTTCTCATTGAACACAGTTATACATAGATGAGACAATTAGTAACAAAATACGCCGAAACACTACTACATATACCAATAAATGGAATAATCACAATAACTACCATAAACATACATACAGACCCAGAAAAAAACTTAAAAATACAAACATACAGATAGACGAAACGACGACATTCGTCACCGACCTGGTGGCAAAACCGCCACTGGAGAGCTTTAATCTGGAGAGCTTTAATCTCTTTCAACGTTGCTCCCAGTTTATCTGAGTAACATAGGCGTACACCCTCTCCTTAGGTTGCCCCAACCCCCAATAATTGAAACTCTCCTACGCTCATATCTCTATCAAGGTCTGTTATACATTAACGTACATTTAAAAGCATGATACTTCCCGTCTGTCACATAATTATTAACACTCTAACGCGGTATACCAAAATGTGACGTATTTCAACTTCCACAGAAGCATTGACTAGTCACCGTACTCGTATATCGCTGCCATATGACGTTCCCAAATGGGAGAACTATGACCATTTCTATAGCCTATCGTGGCTTATAACCTCTCTCTTATATCAGGCTTCGCCTCAGAAAATGGGACTGTGTCAATAATTATACCGACCGGAATTTCTCTTACAAGTGCGACAGTATGAATTCCATTCCATGTAAAGAGATGTTCGTGGAATATCACAGTCTTTATTACCATTCGAAATCTAGACGAAGTTAATTCAAGAGACACGCACCTGGACAAGTTATGTACAATATGAGAAGTCATGATTCAAATTAATGAATTAATCTTTTATCAATATTTGAAAGATGCAAACTAGTCTTGTTGCCCTTCTTTTCTCCCCCACCATGGTCCACTCGATGTAATTTAGTTGACTTCGAATTTTAATCACATTATATAACCAGACTGTGGCGATACTCCCTCACTTTTGCGCAACGGTTACGAGAACTGATATATATTACTGGTCACTTAGTCCATCTCAAAACCTAATATCTCCGAATCTGGTCTATAAACCCCCGCGGAAAAAAGCAGGGAATTATATGCCTGTCCTACAATTCATAGAAATTGAACGCTTATTGACGTCATTCAAAATTTCCCTGAAGCGACTGACCAACCAGCGTTCTTTTTAACGTACCTAATCGGGAGAGCTACGTTCGTTCTACAGACTACTGGTCACTGTTTTAAAACATGTGTAATAATACACACTCACACACGTGTCAAATTGAAAGTCAGTATTTAAAAGTATTTTTAGAACACATTTCATATACCCAACCTATATTTTTCATGTACATTAACGGATATATTATCGTCGTCTGACACTTCTTAATTAAAGCACTTTAACTTAGCATTATCCACACATAGAATAGAAATATTATACATAACTGTCACGTACATCGCGTTTCGATACTTTTCGAAATGTTGTCTGCGTAGCGTAGATAATATCAAGATTAAACACCGTTTTTACGTATCTTCTCCTTTCAATCTCTGCATCTGATTCAACATCATTACAGTCCGATGCCTGGCAACAACAAATATTGATGATTTGAGCTTTGCTTGTTTTGTAAAACTGAATTACATCATCGCATCAATCCTTCGAAATCAAACTAACAAGTATCTAAACCTTGACTGACATACTGAATTGTTCATTCGCTTTAAGGTTCTTCTTACATTCATTACGAAACATACAAAAGTCACTTTGTCAGTTTCGAATTCTGATATTGTTTGTTATTAAAGTTTATTTATACATGCGTCATTCTCGGTCATTTTATTTTTGTTGTATGATTTATGTGTGTCAAAAGTTATTCACGTATGCGTGTCAAAATATAGCTGAAGAACACTTACATGTCATGATCATCTACTAAAGTTACTTGTCTGTGTTGTTCGGTATCAACTGCTATTTGAATTATAAGAATGCCATAATTCAATGTTTGGTGTTTCAATCTTGTTGTGTAACTAAATATACTACTAAGCAAAGAAAATAACACTCAACAACAGAAAAACCTTCCACATATTGTGAAATGAATTTCCATTATTTGTGGACTCTCGAAAAAGCTCGACGTAATCTTCAAGACAGATTTTCACATCGTCGCTAAATTGCCAAAAAAAGACGTCTCCGATTTTTCCTGTGCTTCTAAACTTCGTTAAATCGGTTGAATTAGTGAATACCTCAGTTTCCTCGCCAGTTAAGAGTATCTGTTTACAGAACAACAGCTGACTCAAAGTTTGTGTTTCTGAAAATGTTAAGTATAAATTCTTACCATTCACGGAGAAAAGTTGTTTAGTCGTGAACATGTTTTCATTTTCAGACAAAGCGAATTTACTTGACAAGTCGAGGTTCAATTCAAACAATTTTCCTATCGATGTTTTATATACTGTTCCATCAAACGATACTGATATACCATTCCTCAATCGAGTATAAATATCGCTCAAAACTACTAAACTGTCAAATCCATATTTTGGTGAAATCGATGAGACAAAATAGAAAAAATAACCTAAACGGTCACTGTTCTCAAAAACGGCGTAGTGTTCTATGTCAAGAGTTCCTATTTGTCGAAATTGCTTGTTTACTGCTGATTTTAATTTAGTGATGGCAGCGTTGTTTCTTTCTTTCCATTTCTTTGGTAAAACCCCATTCGGGTAGGGTCGTAGTTCAAAGAAAACATTTACCTTTAACCCGTATAGGTGATCAATGAACCGAATACAGAGACACCCAACATACTGTTCCATGTAAGGACAATATACTTTACGGCATTGTTCCTGAAACAAAGGAGGTATATAAGAAACATTTTATAAGACATATTTCAATTCTTGGCGGCACATAATGCAAACAGCATCTTAATTTCATGATCAATTCTTAAAAATGTTTTTGTTTTAATTTCTGGTGGTTTAAAATAACTGCTTTTGTGGCAATTTTTTATAGGCAATAGCATATGTTTAAACTATATCTTTAAAGAACCCACTTTAAAACATAATTCGTGCTTTATATCTATTCATGTTTTACAAACGTCATAATTCCTGAATCGTGTGTCATTTTTAATTTGTGGTAAAGGTACAATAGTTATTTATCAGTCGAAAGTCAATAAGGTATTGGTTAAAGTTTAATTCATTCAAGTGACTTCTTGCTATTTTAGATGATGTCACATAAGAAAGCAGTTTCATCGATGTAAGTAAATGACTTATGGATTGACTTATGGATATTGACTTTATGCCTATGTTACAGCATTGTGTGTGTTTACCGGTGAATGTCATAATAAAAGCAATTTTCGCTCTGGTCGGTTGCTGCGCAGTTTAAACTGCTATTGTCGCATAAAAACTTTGGTTTCAAAAGACTTTGTCATGATTCGGACAGTTTTGTAAACGCTTGCACAATTCTATTTGCATAATTCATGCCCAAAGCAATGTTTGATACGTTTTCAAAACTATTACGCCGTGATGATGTGCAGAAAATCGCCCCAAAATCAACTACACTTTACAGTATAGCTAGCGCAAGGTGAGCGTAGTGCGACATATTGCACGTCTCTAATGAGCCTTTTAAATATTTAAATATTTTGTTTATCTTGCGTCTCCCAAGACATATTAATGTTCACGAGAAATGGCGCCCCTCTCATATTTGAGATCGGTTTATCGTCATACTCAACGTGCACATACATCTAATCTTATCATGGATCGATGTATTAAATGTTAAAGTTTAACTTCCATATAAATTTTGTGGATTGTTTGAAAGTTTCGTAACCTTTCCAACTTATTCCGTTGGAAGTTCCCAACAAAACACACGAAGTTCCCAACAAAACACACGAAGTTCCCAACAAAACACACCATAGATATTTTGTAGAAATATTACATACTTCCACGAATGACGAAATGTGCATATATATATTGTTCTTTTGCTAAAGAATTTATTTGTAATAACAAGCAGATCTTAAACTCGATCTTAATAACGTCTCACTTTTTGTAAACATGGGAAATATTAACACCACCTTCGGTAAAACGAGGGGTCACTATAAACTTTATATTTTACATACAAACCATATATGCCTGCCAAAAGTTCCAAGATTGTAGTTTACACGGTTTTATATTCTTTTCCTTTTTATATTGGTTTCTTTTATGAAAAATGAAATATAGAAACTAGCCATTTTACTCACATAATTTCTTTTAGTCGCCTTGAAATGTAAGTACGGACTTATTTTTATCTCTATTGAGAAACAAGTGGTTACAACTGAGACAAAACACGCTCGAAGACTTCCTGGGTAGAATCACTACTTAGCATATATGCGGACAAAGTGTCTTGCTCAAGGAAACAGCAACTTGGTATCCATTGCCACCATAGAATTGGGATTGTGTGTCCGTGCACGCACGCAACGCACAAAAATAGCGAAACAAACGATTCGCCCGCTAGGCCCGATAGGCCTAGCATGAATTGCACGTGAAAAAAATGTACGCATGGTGACAACACATTTTCAGAATAAAAAAAACAAGACAAGTTAACAAGCAACAACTAACCAGAGTGAAAATAAACGTAGCAGTCTGGATGATGCACGCTGGAATGACGAAGGCAGCGGTTGCTCGGCGTTTCCGTTGTTCACGCAAGACTGAGGATGATCGGGACATAAGTTATGCAGCGACAGGATATGTGAAAGATCGGCCCAGGAGCGGGATACCAAACATTTTGACTCCAAGTCAGGACGCGTATATCAGGACAACCCATCTCAGCAACCGACGCAAGCCTTCATCACATACAGCAAGATATGCCATTGGTTATTATTGGTAGGTTTCGTTTGTTTTAAACGAACAATTTGAAATATATGTTTTTCACGAACGTCCTAATTTTGTAATCAATAATCTAGTGTCGGTACAGGTATGTACGTACTGTACCTGTATCCTAATTGATAACAGATACGGCCGAGAGAGTATAAAAATATTTATTTTACTTTTGTGGAGAAAGGTTCTTATAACCCCATTTTAATCACTCTCGATGACCGCATCCTGGGGATTGTACCTAATACTGCCACTCGCTGTTTAGCAGCCAAAAACGTTAACCCTTCGGCCCTGACGTGATAGCAGCTGATAAAACTGTTTCTTTTGCAGACGAGCAATGCCATTACACACAATACGTCATCGGCTTGGAGCGTACGGGGTTAATGCCAGTGACACAACGGCACAGGCAAAACATATTTGTTTTCAGCAATACATTCGTTGGAATCAGCGTCTGTCGGGAGCAAATTTGTTCACCGGTGAATCAACGTTCAATGTAGGGCATATGGACGCGACAGTGTTTGGAGACGTTGAGAGGGGAAATACAAAAAGTGTTGTCTAAATGATGTGATGGAGGATCAGTGTGTGTTTGGGGTGAAATTAGTGAGATGAACAAAACAGATATAGGCATTTTGTAAGACAACATTAATGCTCAAGACTACTTGAATCAAATTGTTATTTCCGTGATTGGTCCGTTAATTCAGATTTCACCTTCCGAGAGGCATGTTGCAGTAGGACAACATGCTTCCCTATACAGTCAGGGTGACTGCCAATTAATTACAGGCACAGAACATAAAGTAATGGACTGGCCCTCTGATTTGCAGGATCCTAATTCCTTGCACCAACGATGCGCACATTGCATAGAAGCCCCAGTGGCCACGCGATAATGACTGAAAGTCAAATCGTTAAAAATGAAATTATCGTGTTGTGTTAAAACACTTATTTGTCTTTATGAATCTCTGGTATACAACTGAAATAAAAAGTGTAAGTCATTTGTACTTGCGTGTGTATGCTTTTTTCGCAGTGGAAAATGGGCATAACGTAACTTTAATTACAACTTCGAGTCTAAATGAAGATACTCTTAATTCAGTAAATGTATAACTGATTGTTTTTATCCCATTCTCGTCGAAATAGAATTTGAAATTTGATATTCATATATAACAGTTTGCTCTAGTAGAATTTTGAATATTTTCATTCCAGTTCTGAACAAAGTTATCTATTAGTCTTAGTCATTAGCTTAAAGTATTAAGGAACATACTGACATTGCCAACTTTCTAACATTAATCTAATTGATGACGCCCAACAGTTTTTTTTATTTAAATATGTCTTATGTCTGCAAGCATCATATTATAAATGTTGCACCAATATATCATGATAAAAAAATTCACTGAGACCACATTGCTATAAGGACATTTATCAAACCATCTGTAAAAGTAAATTTATTTCGTAAGTTGGCATATGTGGTCAAGGCTGAAATACTAGTTCAGCTTAAATTTGCAATGTAATTTGCGACATTTCAAACGGGTCGATTGACCTTAATTTGATTTCCATTTGATCCGCAGTTTTGAAAACATAGTGCTGAATTTCGTTCATCTTAGAAACGGTCAAAATGGCAATGCGGTACTCGTCAAGCAATGCACTGGATACAACGTTAGCCACTCATCCCACAGGATGTGTTTGATAACATGTGCGACTTAATGGCTTCTCAGTAATTGTGTTACCCATTATTCATATAAGATGTGACCTTACTTCGCAATCAGTTTTAAATAAATAAATATCCACTATTTATACCAGTACCTGTGCTAATTCTAGAAATGTTTTTTTGTCACTCTGATTTAAATCCTGTTTTGTCGTTTTTAAGAGTTGAATTCGAAATCGTCATATTCTAGTTATAAATACTATTTACATCATTTAATTTTTAGGCATGGCGAGTTTTTCTTGACACACTGTCTTTATGTGACTGAATTGCGCGTAATTGGTAAATGGAAGTTATCAAACAAATAACATTTTATTGCAAATGTTGGCAGTTTCGAAACTAGAGCATACTTTTACTCATCTCTGAAATTTCTACACATTTGTAATTTCTATTTTCAGAGGTTCCTGAGAATTTGTCAAACTCTATAAACCATTAAAGTTTGTTATCGTTAATCAAATTAATACCAATAAATTCATTGACTTTATTTCATACTTTTCATAAAAGTGCTATTTCAGAAGTTTCTACTTAATTTTCTTTGAATTGCTATTGAACATCAACATCATAAGGACTTCAGTCACCTTGCATTGTTAGCTATAACTCAAAATATTTACGTTAACAGCTCGTCTATACTTAATTACTAAAAGGTCAATGAAGGCCGTATTGCTCTGCCAACAGTATGAATGTTATGACAGATATAAGAGGTTAGATTCTATAGTCTATACAAAGTTTATTTTAATGGGACAATATTTGGAAGTGATACATATATAATAGACCGTAATAGTAAGTGTGAAGTTATTAACTTAAAGGCAATTCATATTATATTTTTCAATTTGAAATGCATAATGATGTTTTACAATAAAACAGCATAAACATACCAAGACCATTTATTACCCGAGCAACTATTATTTCTAACAATTCAATTGCAGATAAATACTATCACCGTTAACACAAACCGGCTTAAACACAACATATTGATGTTTGAGAAAAAAGTCAATAAAAAATAAAACTTTAATTTATATCATTAACAAGGTAAAATGTTGTGTTTTTGATAATTCAAGTACAGATAATTCAGATTTACTACATCTGAAGCTGAACGTTTTTTTTTCTGTATTTGGGCAAGCATTCATGGGTACATACAACATAAATTATTGAAGTTGTATTGTATTATTGTGAAAATTAAATATATGTTTAAGCATCAGAATTGGGATAAAACTTATGTCAAAGATATAATTGTGTAATAACTTCAGAGATCAGGTGTGTCAATTTAATGAGTGACAACTATGGAAGCTTTGGGAATTTCGTCATAGAGATGACAGGTTGTTTGTGTCTTAGGTATGGGTGTGTTTATTGGGAGGGAGTAAGTAAGATATCAACCAATGAGAAGAAATGGCTCGAGACATTTTCGACAATGTGCCGATTGCAGTTAAGGTCAGTTTAGAGAAGGTAACGGTCAAGCTAAGATATATGTTTGTGAGTTTAGAACTGATATAGATATATAGACAGGTGAAATTGTAGAATTATACAAATATGTGAAATTACTGAATAAGTGAGCAAAAACCTAGCTTGGTGTCTGCTATTCCACACGAGAAGTTAAATGTATTAATTCAATGTTTGATAAAAATCCAATTAAAACTTCTATCACATATACAAGAATAACAGTTGAAAGATGGCAAACGGCGCATGGCGGACAAATACAATGACGTTAGCTATAATTAAATGTAAATGAACAAATAAGTTATGTGTACTTACTTGTTTCTGGTCTAACATTTCCTGACAGGTACAATTGTTGCCCCTCTGTAATAGATTCTTGTTATCAGCCTCAACATTAATACCCTTTTCCGTGTCTCTTAAATTTATCAATCCAGATAGGTTATTTCCAGATTTGCGACTCTTTGCTTGACATTCTTTGTTTTGTCGAAATGCAAATTGTTGTCTGTTATTGCAGAGGTAGCAAAACACATTAAGATAGTTAGTTGCGACGGAAAAAGTAATAAACGGTACTTTAACACTCGAACATGCCCGATCCACTAGTTCATTACCCGATAAGACGGTTTGTGCACCAGTTGAATCACAATGCGCCATACCTGTGTCTGGTACACAACCGAAATCATCGTAAGACGAATTGAAATATGCTGGGGGAATGAACTCTATGTCAGCTAATCTTGTCATACCAATTTGGATAATTTCTGAAATTGAGTCTGTAAGTCGTTCGTTGACAGACATGAATAGCTGACTCGGAAATATAATTTTTATTACCCATTGTGCGGTGTTGTTCTCATGGTTACATTGAGCGCAAAAGCGATTCAAATATATAACTTTTGTCGTGTAAGACACAACCGGTATCACTTCATCTGGAACGTTAATGTTTGGTTCGAGACATCTGTTAACGACGTCGGTATCAACAGTTTCAGCCAAGCAAGTCGAAACCATGAAGTACATATTCGGATATATTTTTGCCTTATTGATAGCCATGTACACTTTAATATTTGCAGCAACGCAACGTGATTTGGGTTGTTTAAGATATGAGTTACCAAGTTCATTGTTAGACAATTGCAAAAAACAACAATTTTCATTTATAAAGCATGTGTTTTCACAGGAGCATTTGCCACAGCACCCAGGAAGGTTATGTGCATTATTTTTTATGAATTCACGTGCAATGTTGTTTGCGTCTGAAGATTTATTTGATAAGATTGGTAAACGAGTCTCTATTTCCTGACCCACGGCACAGCTTGGTGTGGGATGCTGAGGACAAATATAATGCATTATGATATCCATATTTTCCTCAAAAGATAGACTGACATCATAGCTTGCGATCACGGCTTTATAAATATCTTCGATCGCGATTTTACCGTCTTCTGTTGTCGTCTGCTTCAGTAGAAATGACAGTAACATAATACAAACGAGGTTATACCATCGGAACACTTTCATTTTGAACAAGGTTTCTGAAATTATAAAAATTATTTAGTTAAAACACATCGTGCTTCGACTTACGTATTATGTTATAGTTTTGAATGTTCGCCGAACTCGATATGAAATTAAACAACGTTTTTACATTGTTCTGATCCCTTTATTTTATATTTTCACATGCCACAGAACCCCACCTGACGTGGTACATCTATATATAACAGTCCTTCCCATTTAAACATCAAAGTCTAGCTGTAAGTCAGTCATTTGAAGCTGACCAAAACAAATTAGACAGACAGTCAGACCACATCGCACCGCACCAGACTACACATCTCCAGATACCCACAATATCAAAATAATATATCTTATTTCAGATTGTTATAGAACAATCGGTGCAATTGTACTAAATTTTTGCACTAATAAAACAGTACGACATTTAGCGTTGGATTTGCTACCACTCCGAACCGGTGGTACAAATCTTGCGACATTTAGCGTTGACGGTGCGACAAATAACGTTAGCACATACGTGTAGCTGAAGACATTGACGTCGCGCACGGTAAGCGTTACACGACGGTAAAGTTAAAATGGTATATAATGTAATATGACGCTTTTTATTCATGTATTTCGTATCATTAATTTTTACAAGAAAATAGCCGAATATCTTAATATCGTTTACTGCAATGGAATTAGGATTTTCTGGGAATTTTAAAAGTATCAAAACCAGTGATAGTATACCTACGTAAACTATAAGAATACAGTATACCATACACCTAAATAGCGGCGTCCATAGGTTTATCGCCGTATTAAAACGTCAAACCGATGTTGCTAAGATTTGATAACTGGAGGACATCGGAAAAGCTTGATATGAGGTGTAAATGATTTTTCTAAATTTTTCAATATTTTGGGACACTAACAGTTGCTAAATTTACTCGTTAATTTAATTTTCAAAAGACAACAATCCATGTTAAAAATATGGAAATGAGGTCAAAATGTGAGGACAGACGTTATTTTTCGATAAAAATCATAGAGGACATTTTAAATAGGAAATCTGAACCATTCAGAGCAAAGTAAATATATTTCATTCCACATAAGCATGGTCTACTGACATTTAACTTAAGTGTTCATATGTTCGCGAGTTTTGGTTAGGTCGCCTGAGCGACCGAACCCTATATAAGGGCGAGTTAAGAAATGGACTGTGGGCGCTGCCATATTGAAACGTCACGATGGCGTGTCGAAAACATGGCGTTCGCCACACGGGGGTGGCCATTGCTATATTAATATAATGCCTTATGTTATATTCTATATAGCATTATATTATTAATTTCAAATGTTTTTAAAACAATATGCTTTTAATCGAACTGATAAACGTTTATTTAATTGAACAGTTAAACATCCATTATTTTGAGATATGAATATTTGGTAACCTGTGTTCAGTTATTTTCGCCAAAGGACGAAGACCGGACTCAACGTCCGTATTTTTGAAAGGTAGAACCCGCAAGGAAAGCACCGTGATATTGAAAAGTACAACCCGCAATTTATTTGGTACCCTGCGCGCAGTTATTTTTACGCCATATCTAGCTGTATGCCGAATACCAGACGTGAAAAAGAGAAACCTCACGGACGCCATTGTTTTTTTTATTTACAAAGCGAAATGGTAAGTCAACAAAAAACGTTAACTTCGAAGTATATGTGCAACATTATGATGGAATAAGTTTGTTTATAAGTACACGCAAACTATGTGCACCATTGCTTTGTAATAGATAGATAATAATAGTGTTGAAAGTTGTTCTCCTATTTTTGCGGGAAATTTACGTCATAAACTTGGGTACTACTAAAACCCGGTCAAATTCCGGCCGATCCGGTCCCTTTTCCGGCCGTAGGGAAACGGCAAAAGTGACGTATATATTAGTGATTATGATGTTAAACATATATATCAAGAAAATATATGAAAAAAATAAAAAAATCCCTCAATTTGGTCTTGAAGTTTACCTTTAATGACGTTTTTTGACGATTTTTCGCCGTTTTTTACTAATTCCGGCTGCGTTTGAATGGCTATTTAAAGTATATTCGTTGTAAATAACCATAGTTTTAATCACTTCTTCTAAAGATTAAGATATGCTGAATCTATAACAATGAAAATAACAACAAAATCAATAATTTATAATTGTTTATTTCCCTCGATACAGAGGATATATATTTTCTATAAAAACCTTGCGATTTCACCGGTGTGTCGTATTTACCGCACGTTGTAATGTTTAGACAATATTTACAAGACGTAACAAAACGTTGTAAAATTTAGACAATATTTACAAGACGTAACAAAACTTTATAACAAAGTTAAACGAATAAAGAATACAACGTTGTGTACATGCAGCTTCTATGCTGTGTATAGAACGTTTACCTTTACGAATCATATTTATACAATTTAACAAGGTACAAGCATTCATATACAAAGAAATGATACAAAAGAAAGGGGAATATCATATATAGTACACGATAGATTAGTAATATAGGATTTACGGATTATCTGATGCAATAGTTTAATTATCAAAATATCTATATCTCATTTTCATTTAAACACGATGGACAATTCCAGAATTTCAAGTTATTTTGATTTACACATTGATAATGGTTCCATTGCTTACATTTAAAATTCTGACATGAAATGAGATTGTCAACAAAATCTGGCATTCTGCAGTGGCACCATAATTGGATGTTTATAACTTTGGTGTTGAAGCACGAAAGACTAAATTTCTTCAGCGCTTGGGTTCATTTGGAAAAGGTGTCATTTTACCACTTTCAAGGCAATTTATAAAATGCTGGTGCATTGCTTGTATAGTATATATGTTTCGAAAATTAAATGAAAGGGGTGAATGACAAAACTCAACTACATTCGCAATCGCAAATAATCTACAATCAAAGGAATTGGGCTGTTGTTGAACTCTTGGAAATTTAACGTTAATAAATTTATCATTAAGCGTTGCATATATTTGTGACAGTTGAATTTTTACGTTTAATTTTATGTCTTTCATATTTTATCCTAAACTGTCTATATAGTAAATGAAGTCGCTGTCGGAAGATGTTTTATAACTCATCGCCCATTGATTAGAGCCGTTAAAGTGAATTTGGCAAGCAGATTCTATTTGGCGTCTAAAAGTTTTCTGAATATTCCATGTGTTTTTCTCATCTACAAAAAACGGGTAGTTTCTTGTAAACTATCGACATTAGGAAATTGCATTTTTAAAATTATATTAACAGCCAACATATATTTATTGTTTAACCATTTACAGTTTGATATGTCATGTTTATTCGATAATTTAAGATCATAAAATTTCAACCACCAGTCATCGGATTCTGTAAAGCTGCTGTTCGGACTATCAATTGTAACGATGTGATCATCTAAAACTTTTGGTGACAGGGTTGGTAAAATTAATTTTACACGGTTACTATCTGTTGAATTATAATTTGACGGTGATTGCTTACGTTTACTATAGCTTTTTGTAGGTGAAGTATGATCGTTGATAACAGGTAACAAGCTGGTTCATCGTTATATATTTTAATGCTTGAAAAATGAAGATGTCTTTTACGTGTTTTTTTTGGTAGTTATTTTTTTCCCAGAGTTCATAGGTGTGGATGATGTAATTGGTATATCTTTGATATATAATTATTTGTTTTAATTGGCGTACCTACATAGTATTTTACATGTTTTTTACCCTTATTTATGTTAATGTGCTTGATAACAATAGATAGATAGATAGATAGATAGATAGATAGATAGATAGATAGATAGATAGATAGATAGATAGATAGATAGATAGATAGATATGGATATTTAATTTATAATTATAGTAGCAAAATAATTCAAATTAATAGTCTAAATCTTACAACAAGCAGTAAATACGCCACACCGGTGAAATCGCAAGTTTTTTTTAGAAAATATATGTTCTCTGTATCGAGCGAAATAAACAATTATATATTATTGATTTTGTTGTTATTTTCATTGTTATAGATTCAGCATATCTTAATCTTTGTAAGAATTGATTAAAACCATGGTTATTGACAACAAATATACTTTAAATAGCCATTCAAACGCAGTCGGAATTAGTCAAAATCGGCGAAAAATCGTCAAAAAACGTCATAAAAAGTAAACTTTAAGACCAAATTTAAGGCATTAATTTATTTTTTTTTCATATATATTCTTTATATATATGTCAAGGGCAGTACATAATCAATTGGATTAGGGCAGTTTAACATCATAATCACTAACATATACGCCACATTTGCCGTTTCCCTACGGCCGGAAAAGTGTCTGGATCGGCCAGAATTCGACCGGGTTTTAGTAGTACACCATATATTTATATACATTTGTAAACATTAAAAATGTTCAGTATCTTGGAAAACACTGATCAAGCGTCTAGCGTGTATGCCTCGTACAATGGTGTTCAGTGCACAGCTGTATCACTGGTAGCACTTTGAATATTTGCCCATGTAAATATAACTCCCAATTTAACAAATTTCAGCAGTGCAGATGCAGATACGATAGTTGCATACGGAACAAGGCTGTATGAATCGCTATATGTACAGGGGTATATTGGTCATGACCAATTACCGCCAATATTGGAATTTGAAAATGATTTGATGGGGTTGGGATCCTGGCTAATTGAATATAGGTTAGATATGTTTTATGGTGATATACAGGTGGATCTGAATAATGCAGAATTGGGATTAGTACCATTTTACCAAGCAATACAAGAGGCTAGTACTTATTCACCTTTCGTGTTGTTTACAAGCAATGGCCTTACAACCGCAATATACAGCAATGAACAAACCAATACTTATTTTATATTTGATTCGCATGCGCGTAACCAATATGGACAAATGCTTGAAGGAGGAAGTACTGTTTTTCTTAGTTTTCACTCGGTTGAAGAAGTTATTGCCTAATTGAAAGGTTTTATGTAACTGGGAGGTATGATTTAACACCTGTAACTTTAATCAGTTTAACACAGCCTGGGGTTTCACAACGTTCTGTATTTGATAAAAATAATGACCAAACATTTACACATGCTTTACCCTACGAAAGTTTCACAGAAAAAAAGAAAATCCAGTCTTAAAAGAAAACCCATGAATGCGTCGGTGAACAGTCCCATGGAAAAATCTGATCATTCCTATTTTAGTAAAAACACAAAGAAATTGATGAAACCGAATTATAAAAAGAAGACAATACCTCAAATCAGTGAAAGAACATAACCAAACTTCAGCATTGATTTGTTTGCAACAGAAAATATGGTTCACAATAGCACACATATCTCGTTGGTTGGTGAATTTATTGACATCATTGTATCACAATCAGAAAATGTAAATGTGTCCGACAGCTTGCTGAATTTTGAGGAATTCTTGAATTTTGTTTCTGCAAAACCTCTTGAATGTTGTTTGGTGTGTTAAGTATTTTTTTTATTTGAAACTGAGCTCAATCTAATCTAATTTTTCGACATCACTTGATGTACAAAAGAACAGCAGTTTGTGCAGAAAAGGTTTAAACAGTATTAAAAAGCAAAATATACCACTTGGAGCCAATATACAGAATAAACTTGATGCTGGTGAGATTCCAAAAAAAATGAAATTGCTGTCACTGATGGAAAAAAACTTATATCACAAATCCATAGTTTTATGACACTTATTATTTTACCAAATGGTCAGTTTGCAGAAAAGGGAATGGCTATTAATTTTCCTGTAAATGTTAATGAAATTATTACTCAGTTGCCCAGACCACTCAATTCCACAAACATTTTTGAGGTATATTTTGGAAACAACACTCAGTCTGGGAAAAAATCAACTCGTACAGCTCGTAAAAGTAAAGTTTAGAAAGCATTACAGTGGTTAAAAGAAATGAACCACTGTTACAAAAACGTAGATATTGCTGATGTTAACAATGTGGACTACTCATGTCTGTCATCTGATTGTACCACTAGCATTGCTTCATCAGATTTAGAAGAGTTTGGGGTGATACAAACAAATGACAGTTTACCGTCTACAACATTTTGCTTTACGTAAGCGTACATCAACACCTGTCTGGATTTATGAGAAATGTTTGTCTTACAATAACACACACAAGGAAGAGTTAACTTTTCCTTGGCTTTTTCCCATTTGGGATAAATGGCTTTAATTCGGAGCGTCCAAGAGAAATGTCTTTGAAAGATTATTTTTTTCTATCGCTTACATAGTATTGATGCTCGTTGGAGACAAAATATAGCATACTTGATTAATGCTGTTAATGCCTATGAGCAGAGTACACTATTGAATATTGTAAACATGCACATGTGCATAAGAAAACCTATATCAAAGACAACAGGAAAACTAATAAATATAACAGCATCAGATGTATTAGATTTGTCAAATAACCCTGACTTATTATCTCATTCATACATGTTCATGAAAGATATTTGAGGTACAGCGGCCTACTGGAAAAACACATCGTTAGATTTATTGGCAATGATCAGGACTCTGGGTCCACCATCTATCGTTTTAACATTATCTGCAGATGATATGCACTGGAAAGAAATCGCACAAATCTTGCAGGTTCAAAATTGGGCAAATAGTTATTTAGAAAATGTCAAGCATGATCCATTAATGGCTGCAATTATTATTCACAGACAATTTCAAGCTTTGTTGAAGTATGTTATTTTACATGGAGAACAGCCACTTGGAAAAGTTCAAGATTACTTTGTTCGAGTTGAATTTCAAAATAGAGGAACTCCACATTTTCATACATTCTTTTGGACTGAAGATGTGCCATGTTTATCTTTAAATGGCACGGATAAAGACATTATTTTAAGGTACATAACATCTGTTATTAAAACTGTAATTCCAGCAGAGACTAAATTGGCACATATGGTTTCCAAGTATCAAACACATCGTCATACCTCTTATTGCAGGCAGCGGGGAATTTGTAGATTTGGATTTCCATTCCCAGTTTGTTCTACAACTTGTTTTAAAACAGTAATTGATATAGGTAATGAGAGACAAAATGGTCGTTGTTATGAAACTGAACGGCATCTTGGTGATGAATATATCAATGCATATAACCCTACAATACTGACGGTATGGAAGGCAAATATGGATATACAACTTGTTAATTGTGCTGAAAGTGCTGCTTATTATGTGTGTGCATATTTATGCAAAGCTGAACCAGAAGACTTACGGCATGCACTAGCTGAGGTTTTAAACAATATAGCATCAAGTGAAGTAACAGTGTCCATTAAAACAAAGTTACTGCGTATAGGGAATTGTGTTCTAAAGCAAGAAGACCTTCAGCACAAGAAGCGGCATATCGTATCAGCAACTTCCCTCTGAAACTTTCGTCACGTACCACAGTGTATTTGAATACAAAACATCCTGAGAAGCGGTATAAAATGTTAAAACCAAAGAGCAAAAGGAAGGAGCTGTCTTCTACAAGTACAGATATCTTTAAAAGCAATATTTTAGACTACTATAGAGCACGTCCTATAACACGTGAACATGAAAATGTGTATGAATTTACTTCGTTTTATTTTAAATGCCAAAATGAGAGTATGCTTCCTTCCAAAGAAACACGTAAAAAATTGGAAAGAATACAGCTATGCAATCATTTAATTTCTGTTTGCGCAAACGAAAAAAAGCCTGCACTGTTTTACGTTTTCCTAAACAAACTAAACATACAGAAGACTACTATTACGGTCACCTAATATTATTCCTGCCACACAGGCATGAGACTGATATATTGTTAGACTATGGTAATGCTCGACATGCATTTATACATAAAATGGCTGAACATAGCTTAAAGGTAAATCAGCTGACTGCATATAACATTGCAAACGATCTTGAAGATGCTCTTAGGTTCATAAGGCTTTCTCAGTTAGAACTTGCAAGTTGTGTGATGCCTAATGCTGTTGAAGTGCATATGGAACAAACTGAAGAACTGTATATAGCTATTCCTGTAGTACATGCTGATGCAACAACTATTGATGTAGACAATAATGAGAATTGCGAGGATATTTATATGTCATATGACATTTCAGAAGACCAACATTTGGCTAATTTACTAAGAGGTGTTTCTGCAGACGACTTGGAGAGAGATTTAAATGCTCTAACAAATGATCAGCGTCAAGTAATGAACTTCGTTATAGAATAAGTTGAAAATAAAGTACCTTTCCACATGTTTATAACTGGAGGGGCAGGTGTAGGCAAAAGCTTTATAACACGTACATTAATTTAATGGTTCCTGGCAAAGTCTCTTTATGACAATCCTGTTATAGTATGTGCACCCACCGGAGTTGCTGACAAAAATGTGAATGGGAAAACAAAACATAATGCATACTTTGTTTGCCTATTGAGCATCCTGGATTTAATCAATTCTTAGAACTGTCAGCAAAGACTTTAAAAAGCTCAGAGATTCATATAAAAATGTACACACAGTATCAATAGATGAAATATCTATGGTCTGTGCAAAATATTTCAGATATATAGACTTTGTTCTATTAGGTCTAATAATGAATATTTGGGGGGATTAAATGTTATTTTGGTGGAGATTTCTTTCAATTGAGGCCATGTCGTGGACAGTATGCGTTTGAAGAGACATTGCTTTGGGATATATTCCAACCTTTCTTTTTAGAAACAAACATGAGGCAGCAAGGAAATCAAACATATGTCAACTTACTTAATAGGGCAAGGGTTGGCCTGTTAACATCAAGCGGTATTGAAATTTTTGAACAGAGAACTCGTGTTAACACATCCATGAAACCTTTTTCTACAGCAGTTCATATTTTCCAAAAAAGAAAGAAAGTCATTGAAGTGAATAAACAAAAACAACAATTGCTCCTTGATACTATTGATGCAAACCATTTCTTCTCACAAAATGATATAAATCCAAATGGAATTGTTAGTGATTCCTTAATTCCTGAAGATGACCGCAATGCTGGAGGAATGCCTAGAGTTCTTGAAGTTTCAGTTGGGACAAGAAAAATGTTACTACGGAATTTAAATGTTGGACAAGAACTTGTTAATGGTGCAATTGGTTACATTAGTCATATTCATTTTGGTGAAAATATAACAATACCACAGTGCTTATTTGTAAAATTTGATGATGAAATGGTTGGATCATAAGTTCAACATGAAATGTTTAACAATAGCATAGCTATTACACGTCTTCCGCAATACTTCTTCTGTAAAGGCAGAATAATAACGCGTTTGCAATTTCCACTTCCTCCAAGTTGGGCTTGTACTATTCATAAAATGCAAGGAACTTCTGTAACACATGCTGTTATGTCAGTAGGCAGCGATGTTTTTGCAAAAGGAATGTCATATGTGGCACTAAGTCGAGTAAAAAGTATTGAAGGCGTAGGTCTTCTTTCTTTTAATCCAGAAAAAGTGCAGCCTGATTTAAAAGTTCTGTTGCATTATTCTAAATTAAGAAAGTAAGCCCATAGATGCTTTTCCTCTTAAACAACCTGGGATTTATAATAGCCATATCTCTTCAACAAATATGCATTGTTACCTTACACTATAAGATATTTCTGTATATTTTGTTACAAAATATTTTATTACATATTTTTTGTGTTGAACAGTTGCTACAAAATGCCTTTATAAATTGCAAAATTTGAAAAATGAGCTTCATTTTGCACATGCATAACATATTACCATTGTACACTTTACTATTGCCTTCTAAAGCCTGATTTATTTATAAATGCTTATTGAAATATGACAACCTTATGCCTTGTTTGTCAAATGTGATTCCAAAGTGGAACAAATTCATAATTGTATTTCCCTGTGAGAAATCAATGCAAATATTATTGAAAGGTAGTATATCAGGATAAAAAAATATTTTTAATGTACAGTATGACATTATACAAAACATCTTATTCACATAAGCCGGGTTCGATAAGCCCAGTTGTTAGTGCACCTAACAATCAATCCAGACATTGTGAGTTCGAATCCCTGCCCTGTTGCAATCTCTGTGATGGTTGATATACGACATTGCATCTCATTATCATTCATCTCTCAGCACTGATTCAAGTGGGGAAGTTTTCATTTCCTTACCGAGATGGGGTGTTCTTGAGTACTGGTTAACCTTCAAGGATCCCAGCGAACAGTGGTTAGATTAACTGATCATCTGTTAGCCCTTGATGACATTAAAACATTCAAGCAATCAATCTAATTCACATAATCAAAAATTAAAACAACAAAAGGTGACTCAACAATATTTTTAAATGGAGAGCTGCACTAAAAAACAAAATTCCAATTCAAAATTTTATAGAAACAGCAATTAACACTGCTTGATGACTTTCACATTGTCTGGCTCTCAAAGATACATTTTACAATGTGTAATCAAGTATGACGTATCAAATTTAAATCACACAAGAAATCACTCCACTCATTCGATACGTCACAAAGTATGATGCAATTTTCAGTGGGAAAACACTTTTTTTCTTTCATTTTTTTTCTCACTTTTCTCAGTCACTCGCGGAATAAGCAGTCTTGCAAAATGAAACATTTTTTTTGTAAATAACTTATAAGTGGATCATTTCCGCTGATAAAGTAATGAAAAAAAGTTTCATAAAGTAATTGGTAAGCGAAATACGTCAGGCAAATTGATTTACAATGCAAATCTACGGTGAAACGATGAAGGAAAATCACATTTTCATTTTGCTTGAACGGATTGTATACGTTTAAAGTTTCGTTTGTAATTTTAGCTGAAAACATTATGAACAAAAGTGGTGTAAAATGGTACATGGAGGGAACCAGGCTAATAATTGTAAGTTTGAACGTAAATACTGTGAAAAAAATAGAATTTCCCTTTTGGTGAAATGAGAAGAAAAAAATGCTAATGTATCAGAAGAGTGACGGTTTATTATCACAGTTAATTAGAAGATATCAGGATAACTAAGAAAACAAAACTTTAGAAGATCTGAGATTAGAATTAGGGTCACGATTTGGCGAAGTTCGAAATACGTCTCATGCATTATTGCTATTAAGTAAAATCAAACAGTTAGAATATAATAGACGGAGTACTAGCAACCCCATGTAATTAATGTAGTGATAAATAATTGTAAGAATAATTAATACAGGGATAATATAAAGTAAGGTGCTTCTTAATTTTCGTAGTCATGCTTAGGTTAATATATGAAAATAATTTGCCAAATATTAAAAAATGAGCAAGTATGTAAGTGGGAATTTATTATATGTTATGGAGGAGAATTAACTAACGAAACGGGCGGATATTGCTAATAAAACTGTGTATAAAATACATGATTTAAAGTAAGAAAGGTGGTGTATAAATTATTTGAATTAATAAAGTAAGAGACTAGGTCTACGAATATCTCAATTATAGTAAAAAAAATGATGTATAAAAATATTTGTTTAGAATAAGAAAATGTTGTATAAAATATATGATTTGAAAAAAGAGAACCGATGTATAAACTATCTCGTTTAAAGTTACTGTAGGAGACGCGATGAAAAAAAATAGGTGAGAAGAAACAAGTTATTGTCACTTTGGTTAACTTTTTGGTGAATTACTGGAAAATAGATAACTGCTGACATATGCCAAAACGAGTCAGCCGGAAGGTTAAACTAGGGCAATGCGCCATATGGAACGTGCAAATATAATAAATAGAGAGATATACATAAATGAGAGAATGTGTACCTTTCATACGGTCGTTTGTTTAGCTTACATGAATGTAGTGACACAGGCGTATTTTTTTATAGAAATTTCGGGGTTTGTTAAAGAAAGAGAAACAAAAAGAAAACGAGAAAAAAAAGAGAAAATAGGTTGATTTAGTGTATCGATGGTAGTGTGTCAGGCGGTAAATGTATATTACATAATAAGAATTGCGGTACCGTATTAGTGTTGCATCTGCAGTAAGCGTGCACAGAGACTTGACATGCACTCATATAGTAAATGTATCATATTTTGTTATTAAGCATATAGGACAGACAGTTAGCGAGGCCATTAAATAAGTGTTATAGAGTTATAGAGAGGCAATGTTTAAGTTAACGATATTATAAAATAATTCTTGATTGGGGAGACGCTATTTACCATGTAAATAAACATTAAAAACTTGTTTGGAAAATGAATAAGATTTACTAGATATTTATTCAGCTATGATGACTAATATGGGTCGAGCTAATTAAAAACAGAAAATTGTGTTAAAATTATCGAATGATTGGCATTGTGACATAATAATTGTGAGAGAAACCCAAAGAGAACAGAATATAACTGTTGTTTATCATATTGTTTTAAAATATGACTCTTTACTCGGGGATAGATGAGAAATCATTGTAACCAGAGGTGTGGTTGTTTCGGTTTTTTTGAAACGGTTGCCAGATGAAAGTAAATTTATAAGTTGGGGTTCTGGTTAGATAGTGTTGGCTATGACTATAATTTTAGTAATATATCGTGTCCGTAAAATAGACATAAGCAAGGTTGACAGATAGATATAGAAAGATCAGAGACGGTTCTTACGATGAAGAAAACAAACGGAATAACCGTATAAAGCAGGAAAATAGAAGTAATGACAGTGATGGTGATGGAAGCAATAGAAGTAAATCAGATACTGGCGTATCTCTGAAATCAGAAGGTTCATTCAAAACGTTCAACAGACGTAAACAAGTAGATAAATCTGATTCAGTAGAGAGTAGTCGTAAAGCTGAGTTATCAAGTGTAAATAACTCTGAATATAGAGAACCGGAAGTAGATATTGATTTTGAACCGGAAGTAGAAATGGACATGAATTATGTTCAAAACACTAAGAAAATTAGGTCTACGAAGAAAAACGAGTTTCAGCAGTAGTAGTAGTAGTAGTAGTAGTAGTAGCAGTAAGGGATCGATATTGAAGATGTCATTTAGCGCGCTCTCAAATATGTTAGATTAAGATCACATGGTTGTTTGAGTTGATTCATAATAGGCTTTTCGATTTACACTAGGTTACACCTCTGATTATATTTATAATAAATAAAAAAGTGTTGAATTCGAAATAAGATGAGTTTTCAACTATCAAAATGACTATGAATAAAGAAATAATGCAAGACGCATATTAAAATGAATGTTATGTATTTAATGTAATAACACATAATAAAGACGCAGTTAGGAATTGTGTGAAATATATCTGACAAGTTGTGAAATTACTAAAAATAGTATACATTATATAAACATTAACTTCTTGAAAGAAATAAACTTTGCAAATTGAGTATTAATCAATAAATATTAATTCAAAGGGAAATAAGTATTTTGAATTTTTTATAGTAAAAAGTTTTGACAAACTTAGTGGGATTTAAAATTATCTTAACATTGCTCACTAATTTCGTCATGTGTTTTAATAGACACGGGGGTGTTATTATTTATGGAACGTTTATAGTAGAAAAGACATAAGTATTATTATAGAGCTCGTAAATTGAAAATGTTTATTAAAGCATGATTCCACGAAGCCTGTGAACGGTAATGGAGAACGGCAGAAACGGTTCAGAAGCAGAATAAATGACAGCACGACCACGAGTCAAAACCCGAGTTAGGGGACACGATGATTCAGCAACTTCGTCGGTGCTAATACCGGGGCAACGACAATTCAATATCGACGATGGATTTTGATATCGGCGGTGGAATTCGATATAAATGGTGAATCAGATATCAACGCTTATCTGATATCGATGATGAATGCTATCAACGCAACGGACCTGGTTGAAATCAGTACGATAAATTATGGACTATATAAAGTGATACAAATGGCGCGAAGACGGACAGTATGGGTTGTCAAAATTGGTCAAATGAATATTTGGAGCAGCGACATATTGTAATGGTACGACGGCTGACGATACATATGGTGCAGAGACACATGGTAATGGTTCGACGGCTAACGATACATATGGCACTGATGATACATGGTACGGCGACGTATAACAATGGTACAACGACATAGTCCAACGGCTGATGACATATGGCACCGATGGTACATATGGCTCGACGACGTATAAACATGGTACTACGACACAGTACTATGGCTGATGATCTTATGGTACTACGACACAGTACTATGGCTGATGATCTTACGGTACTACGACACAGTACTATGGCTGATGATCTTATGGTACTACGACACAGTACTGTATGGCTGATGATCTTATGGTACTACGACACAGTATTATGGTTGATGATCTTATTGTACTACGACACAGTACTATGGCTGATGATCTTATGGTACGGCGACCTGGCAATGAACATTGGCACAACGGCATAATACGACAACTGATGATACGTATGACACTGATGGTACATATGGCTCGGCGACGCTTAGTAATGGTACAACGGCATGTGGCTATGGTACAATGACACACGGAAATGGAACCCATGTTACGACGACATTTCCCAAGGAGAAATAACTACAATGCTTAAGGATACGACTGCGTGCAGAAAATTCAGTTTAGACATTAAAGTGAAATTATATAGACATTGTTTATATTAATCAAATATATCTTATTTAGTGTGTTCTGAAATGACATTGATCTTGAACGTTAATAAAGAGTGATAAGAAACAGTACGAGGAAATTAAGCGTGGACTCTAGAGATGGGATGCATTCAGAAAACCTGAAATTGTTCAGATATTATAATTATATCGTGACTTCATTTTATTTTTTTTAAAAAGAAAATATATTAAATACATTCTTTTAATCTGATAGGGGCTTGTGTATTATTGTCAGTCACTTCATTTATTAATTATTGTATTTTATTTGTTTGATAATGTAAAATTTCAACCCAATATCATACTGGTGTTGGCTATTCAACAAATACATGCATTTAGTCATTAAGCTGGGAGATCCTAATTAGTTTGAACATTTGATATATTACACTGTCAAAAGTTCGCGTACAACAGGCTTAAAATATAGATAGTTAACATGTTTTATGGGCTTTTTAGCGGAAGAGAGTGGACATCTGAACAGGAAATGCCTGATAAATAATGACTGGTTTATAAAAAAAAAGATGACTTTAATGACCATAAGCGGAAGTAATTTGGGATTTAGTTCTTGAATAGCGAGTAAATAAAGGAAGTTTTCAGAGATTACTTTTGGAGGCAAGGTGGTTAAGTTGCATAATTTGATCGAGATAATGGTTAGGTTTTAAGTAGAAACAGTAATACTTAAATGGGGAACGTGTTTGAACTATATTTTAGAAGCGTTCGATAAGTGTTATTAGAATTCATTAAAGTTTATATGAATTATAAAAATGTAAAAAATAAATATATATAGAAAGTCATGCTTCCTGTGTTAGCTTTGTATGATGTTGAAACAGGAAGTAAATGAAATGTCAGTTAGTTTATTTATGCCTTTATGAACACCAAAGCAAGATCAATAATTGAACTGACAGCTTATATAAACAGTTTCAACAGATCCAACAGTCAATAATATACACAGTCGTGAGATATAAATTTCAGGTAAGCAAAATGTTTATTTCAAAAGATTTTGTTTAAATAAAATAATTAAGTCAAACTTCTTGTTAAAATATTAAGTTAAAACTTGTCTCGATTTAATGGTTTTAACTTAAGAAATTGTCTTGAAAATATATTGTTCTTCGAACAATTATGAGAATCATGTTAATGATAAATTATGAATTCCTTTTTAAGTGACTAGACTATAATTTAATTAAAGTCACTATACTTTATACCTTTCACCATCTCTCACATAAGCGAGTTATTCCTCGTCTTGTAAATATCATGTAGTAATGTTTATTGATATTTGATTTCTATTTTGTAACATATATTAATATATATTTGATTTTTGCTTAACAACATATATTGATTTCTGTTAAACAACATATATGTATCTAATATGATATTACATTTTATATGCATTTGATTTCTGTATGTTGATGTACATATATTAAGTCAATAATATACACAGTCGTTGGATATAAATTTCAGTTATCATTTGTTCCCTAAAAACAACAACGACAACAACAACAATAACAACAAAACAAACGCCCGATAATAATACATAAGTTCAGAACGGGAAAAACCGACCCTTCTGAAATCTGATAAACTACTGCTGTACATTGGATAATCAGTGTTTAGCCGGGCTTTATTCCAAAGGCATAGGCCTGCTTAAGCTATCGTGATCAAATGTTGATCATCGCCAAAATGGTCGTACGCGACAGGGACTACTTTTCATTCGTTGAGGTTCATTATCCATGTTTATAATAATCAAGCAGAAACAAATCAGATAATAGTTAATATTGTGGACATTCTAGTATGTCATATTTACGAAAAAAATGTTGCATAACAGAAATCAAACGCTAAATTAATATCACTCATATTAGGAAGGCGTATCAATATTTTCAAGGCCCGGCTAATTGTTTATAATTTTGATGTGTTCAACATTAAAACCGCATGCATGGTCGATTTAAGATATAAATGCGGGGGAATGCGATAGGGTAATTTGTTATTCCAACACGTGTAGTCAACCATGTACGATCTTTTATTATTTCTGTTATTAAGTTTCTTTCTGCTCCGATGCATTCGCAAAATGTTGGCATCCACATTTGCTAAGCGGGGAAGATCATTATTCTTCAAATGTTTTTATTTTAGTTTTTCAATAGCAAAATTATGAGTTACCTGCTCTCAAAATAAAATTGTGCACTATATTGGCGTCTTTCTCTTTAACATTTCCCTGGTATGTTCCAATTCACGACTATCCTCATCTAAAAAGGGTACACTCCTACAGTCTGGTCTGTTCATGAGAGGTAATGAAGCGTGCAACATCCTTAACGCACCCTAGCAATAGTTTAAGACGTACTCTATTCTTGTGCAACATTGAATGAACAGAATTGAATTAAGGGCTATTCTATAGTTGTGCATGTGCTTCAATGCTGCGCACAAAGGGATTCAACTTTGTCGAGACCAGTTAGTGTCTGTCAATACATACTATTATACTACAACTGACCTATTTCGGATGGCACACTCATTTACGGATACGCCTGAAATTGGTCTCTTACATTATGATCAATATATAAAATGTACATACTGGTATAAAAAAAAAGGCGTTTATAGCAATTAAACTTGAGTATAAAATATAATAGGAATCTTAACATTTATACAAAATTATGCTTATTTTGTATAAAAACGTTAATTTTGCAACTGCAGTTTATTTAACGATAGTATATTTTAAGAGCGCAAATTATGCGATAAAATGTTGTTTTTTTTATTTTGATTGTCATTAGAATAGATTTCAGCGAGTATTCTGTGGGGTTTTAAGTAAAATTTATCCATACACTATATCAAAATTTAAAAAAAAAAGCAATGTTTTTATCGCAAAATTGAAAAACAATTGACTCTATGCCGAAATTATTTCGTTTTTTTATTTCGTTAATATAAGAGTTAAATTCAAGCTTATAATAACCATTTTCATGACAGTTATATTATATTTATAATAATATTATTATATGCATGCATCTATTTGATTGCTTTAATTGAACACTAGATCTGTAAAATCTACATTTTTCGCCAAATTTTAAAGACAGGTATATTTATGAGGAGGTAATACCGAAACATCTGTACAGTTACATGTTTTTTATTTCTGATATTGCATGATCATTCATTTAACTTAAATACTGGGAAGTTTCATAAAATTCTATCTGTAGGAAAAAATGACAAAAAATATAGACAACGCCTATGAGATGAATTACAATACTCACGATTGTGGAAAACGATCCTGTATATGGCGTGTGCTTGTCTTGTGTGACCAAATGTTCACCATCCAAAAACTCTGTCATTAACAAAACTAATATGGAAATACGTCAGTCCTTCTCACATGTGAGCAACGTGAACCAGCCATCTACTACAGCTGTAAAATGGACATTGCGAATGAATATATATACGCATGTTACAAATATCATCCAATGCAGCGTTAGGGGCGTGTACAATGAACCGTTGCCTAGGGTTACATGACGAGCATCTGTTGTCATATGCCATTTAAAGTTTCTAATAACACTCATAACATATATAGCAAGGGTAGAATTTTCTCTCTTTCATTTTTAGTCTAAAATGTTGTTTCTTGTCTTCGATACATTTAACAAGTATTGTATTTTTAGTTTGAAAGAACGCTATCTTCAGTTCTACCGGCCTTATTTTAATCCAATTCAAGTTGGTGAAATTTAACATAAATCATATATTAGACTGCTGTTTATATACGCTTTTTTAATAAGAGTTTGAGATGAAAAGTGTCCAGTTAGTTTCCAACATCGTCATTTTGTTCAGTCATTAAGTGATAATTTTATTAGTATGTTCCATAATTACGAAATGTCCAAGATAAGGTCAGCATGTCTTTAAAATGATGCTTTTGTAACGATGGTGATGAAGCACAGTTGAAGAATCAAAACAAAACAACAATACTGACAGGGCAGTAAGAGCCTCGTAATGTGCCTGACCGTAAATCGCATTGACTTTGGTCACGGGAATTACTGTCTGCGCCACTTTCATAAACTGAAAATCAATCTGAGACAGAGAGAGAGAGAGAGAGAGAGAGAGAGAGAGAGAGAGAGAGAGATAGAGTGATCTTGACCTCGAGCTCCATAAACCCCGATCCCATCATCCAAACATTATGAGTATCCCTTCCCTAACTATGAACACTCAAGATATCGCTATTGAAAGGAGTGCATTATTCTATTTGTATTAAAAAGGATCTTGACATGATATAAAATACAATATTTAAAAAAAAAGCCAACATGTTTTCTTCTATATTTTAATATTATTTAGATAAATTGTGTGTAGACTCGATAAGTCACCGGTTTATTGGAGGCATTACATAACAGAACAGATGGACGAACATGGGTAAAACTATATTATCCAATTTCTTAGCAGGGACAAAAACATTTTTAGTTTGAAAATAATTTTTACACTACACAACATTGTTACACTAAAGGTTGCGGTTATGATTTTTGTTACACTAATGGTTTCGGTTATGATTTTTGTTACACTAATGGTTTCGGTTATGATTTTTGTTACACTAATGGTTGCAGTTATGATTTTTGTTACACTAATGGTTGCGGTTATGATTTTGTTAACTAATGGTTGCGGTTATGATTTTGTTACACTTTAGGGTTGCGTTTTTGTTGCCACAGTGTGATTTTTAAATATTACATTTTAAATGCAGATTATGTTGATGTTCCAGTCAAGATCATTGTATCCATTAACCTTTGTTAATATGTTTTCCATTTAAACAATTGCCAGTCAACTGAGTGTATTCATTCACCTCTTCCGTCAAAAACATAAATTACTTGTTTGTGTTATTATCTGACATATGACACAATCTTTATCACATCATTATAGATATTATAAGAATCTCTCGAAAACGGAGCCTGTAGAAAGAGTTAAATGTCTAAAAAAGAAATATAAATTTAGTTTCGCACGTCAACATCAGGACACTGGCTGAATTTATGAATATAAATTCACCATTATGTATCAACATATCGTCTATACCCATTTGTCTTCATTAATTTATTCTGCGAGAGACACTCAATAAGTAATATTATATTGGAAATAAAACAAAATGATACTTGTATCTTGAAAGTATTTAGTTCAACGTATTCTCATTTAAAAATGCATTTTAAAGTCTTTTAACCACTTCTGGAATATGTGTGACCTGGATGTTAAATCTGATAACAGTAGGAATTGAACTTGAAATAGAGATAAATGAAACGTCTCGGAAATAACACTTTTATTATTCAGTAATTTTTATAAGATAAACATAATTAAGCAAATGATATTTAATTTAAGAACACTCAACTTATAATAATATAGTAATTATATCAAAAGTAATGTCTGCTTATAAATTTACATTTGTACATTGCTTCAAAATATATGAATATTTAACTTTACTATTTTTAACATTTACGCTAGTTACAGAGTAATTTCAAATTAAAATAATTACATGTATTTACCTTGAAAAAGAGATAAACGAAATGTCTCGGAAATAACTGTGCCTCTTTCAAAAAAAATGTCACCTTGTAAACTGATCCCGAGCACGTCTGTTTACCTTGTAACTGTGTTCTCAAGAATGTCACACTTTACACCACAGACGTTTTAATTAATAGCAACCTCTGAAGTAACTGAAATATTTGGTCTCCGGGCAGTATGTAAATATATTATGAATGCATACCCTTGGCTGCTATTATCAAATTTTCATCCGCGTGATTATCTTAACGCCTATTTCACATATACTAATCTAATAATCCGTGACTTTGACATAGCAATGTTTACTTCATTTAAGTACAATCTCCATGTCAACCCAATACAATGATATCGATAATCACGATTCTACATTTTTGCACTACATATATAATAATTATATAAATACTACGTGATATATATTTGTATGCTAATACACATGTTTTTACAAATTACACTTTCACAAATATACATTTAACACAATGCCTTATTCTCAAAATAAGTATTTCTAATAACCGCCATTAGATGTAATACTTCATGTAACAGATGTCCTCGTAGTCCGTTTAGCGTATACCCACCGCTCAGAACACCTGCTTTAGGAGTATTGTGAATGTGTTTTGTGTTTCGGTATTTGGCAGTTAAGATCTCAACTCTAAAATATGTACTATACAAATTAAAATTAATACTAAATTGAATTTGGAAAAATATTGACTGAAAACATTATTTTGCGTAAGTATATAAAAGTTGATTTGATGGATATAGACATTAATACTTTATTGTGTAGTTAATAGTGTATCAACTTTACTTATGTTGTCTTCACGAGTCTACCCAGTCTATAGACTAGGTTTTTTAAAATGCCCTACTGAACTAGGGGAAACGTAACAATTGATGGCAGCAGTATGATACTAACTTTGTGAAACATAACAATTGATGACTGTGCATGGTGGGATTCGAACTTAGGAAAACGTAACAATTGGTGACAGCGGTAGGATTCGAGCTTAGGAAAACGTAACAATTGATGACAGTGCATGGTGGGATTCGAACTTAGGAAAACATAACAATTGTTTTAAACAATATTTTATTCAAGAACTGTACATAGTATATTAAATAACATTTGCAATTTATCAATGACAAACAATTCTAAGAATTGGGATTAAGAAAAAAACTAATTAGCTTGCAGAAATTACTGGTGATTAACAAGTGGCAGTATATGAAGCATGTACTAGTATGTTATTTGAAATATTTATTGCTATAACTTAAGAGTTTATTCGCTGAGCAGTTATTCCATTTGAACAAATACGCCGTGGTTGTTTTGCATAAGTCCCGTACAAACTGTAAATTAAAAAATAAAAAATGAAGAAAATGAAAGTTGAAAATGATTGAACGAGAAGGTTAAGCGATAGAATAGTAAAGATGAGAGAAAAGTTATTTTAATCTTTTCCAAGCCTGTTCCTTTATATGCTCTAAGTGGAATTTCTAGGGACCATTATTTGAGAGAATGACACCAAGATGCTTATGTGACTGGATTATTATATTATTCATGACAAGTTGAGAGTTTTAAGGGTTTATTTCGTTTACGCGAAACAAGAAGTACTTTTGTTTTATTTGGATTGAAAGTTAATAACCACTTTTCAGCCCAATTGTGATTTTTTCAAGATCTGAATGCGTGGTCAGGTGTATCTACAACTATCAGTAAACTGATGTCGTCAGCAAATAAACGAATATTAGAGTTTATGTCTTCAACAATATCGTTTATATACAAAGAATAGAAGGGGGGCAAGTATCGAGCCTTGTGGCACACATCTTTTATGTACTCCCATCCAGACATGGAACCGGGAAGAACCACACGTTGCCATCGACCATCTAAATATTAAGAAAACTAATTAAGTAGCGTTCCAGATATACCTACTGACCTTCATTTAAATAAGAATCCTTTATGCCAGACTCTGTCAAAAGCCTTGCTTATATCACAAAAACAGAACGTATTTCTTTCCCTTGGTCAAGGGCCTCACAGATCATATTATGAATATCTACTAACTGGTTAACAGACGAATCTTTAGGTACAGACCAAGATTGAAAGACACTTATGATTTTATTTCTTTGGAAGAAATTGAAAACATATTTATGGACTATCTTTTCCATGACTTTGTCTAAAGTCGATAAAAGGGAGATAGGATGATAATCGGATGCTTCAGATGGATCATTTTTCTTAAGTATAGCACAAACATTTGCTTCTTTTCAAGAAGACGGAATTTTGCACATGTCTAAGGAGTAATTGAATAGATTAGCTAGCGGCAGTGACAATTCTTTCGATAGTTCTTTTAGTACTTTATTATTCAAAGTGTCCAATTGCTTTACCAACTTGTAGCGTTTGTAAGACGGATTTCACATCTAATGTTGTTACTTTAAATAATATTTTCAAGTTTGGGTCTAACTAGATTGATGTTTAGAATAGGCAAATCTTTATTGTTTGTTTAGCTTACATGAATGTAGTGACACAGGCGTATTTTTTTATAGAAATTTCGGGGTTTGTTAAAGAAAGAGAAACAAAAAGAAAACGAGAAAAAAAAAGAGAAAATAGGTTGATTTAGTGTATCGATGGTAGTGTGTCAGGCGGTAAATGTATATTACATAATAAGAATTGCGGTACCGTATTAGTGTTGCATCTGCAGTAAGCGTGCACAGAGACTTGACATGCACTCATATAGTAAATGTATCATATTTTGTTATTAAGCATATAGGACAGACAGTCAGCGAGGCCATTAAATAAGTGTTATCGAGTTATAGAGAGGCAATGTTTAAGTTAACGATGTTATAAAATAATTCTTGATTGGGGAGACGCTATTTACCATGTAAATAAACATTAAAAACTTGTTTGGAAAATGAATAAGATTTACTAGATATTCATTCAGCTATGATGACTAATATGGGTCGAGCTAATTAAAAACAGAAAATTGTGTTAAAATTATCGAATGATTGGCATTGTGACATAAGAATTGTGAGAGAAACCCAAAGAGAACAGAATATAACTGCTGTTTATCATATTGTTTTAAAATATGACTCTTTACTCGGGGATAGATGAGAAATCATTGTAACCAGAGGTGTGGTTGTTTCGGTTTTATTGAAACGGTTGCCAGATGAAAGTAAATTTATAAGTTGGGGTTCTGGTTAGATAGTTTTGGCTATGATTATAATTTTAGTAATATATCGTGTCCGTAAAATAGACATAAGCAAGGTTGACAGATAAATATAGAAAGGTCAGAGACGGTTCTTACGATGAAGAAAACAAACGGAATAACCGTATAAAGCAGGAAATAGAAGTAATGACAGTGATGGTGATGGTAGCAATAGAAGTAAATCAGATTCTGGTGTATCTCTGAAATCAGAAGGTTCATTCAAAACGTTCAACAGACGGAAACAAGTAGATAAATCTGATTCAGTAGAGAGTAGTCGTGAAGCTGAGTTATCAAGTGTAATATAGAGAACCGGAAGTAGATATTGATTTTGAACCGGAAGTAGAAATGGACATGAATTATGTTCAAAACACTAAGAAAATTAGGTCTACGAAGAAAAACGAGTTTCAGCAGTAGTAGAGATAGTAGTAGTAGTAGTAGTAGTAGTAGTAGTAGCAGTAAGGGATCGATATTGAAGATGTTATTTAGCGCGCTCTCAAATATGTTAGATTAAGATCACATGGTTGTTTGAGTTGATTCATAATAGGCTTTTCGATTTACACTAGGTTACACCTCTGATTATAATTATAATAAATAAAAAAGTGTTGAATTCGAAATAAGATGAGTTTTCAACTATCAAAATGACTATGAATAAAGAAATAATGCAAGACGCATATTCAAATGAATGTTACGTATTTAATGTAATAACACATAATAAAGACGCAGTTAGGAATTGTGTGAAATATATCTGACCAGTTGTGAAATTACTAAAAATAGTATACATTACATAAACATTAACTTCTTGAAAGAAATAAACTTTGCAAATTGAGTATTAATCAATAAATATTAATTCAAAGGGAAATAAGCATTTTGAATTTTTTATAGTAAAAAGTTTTGACAAACTTAGCGGGATTTAAAATTATCTTAACATTGCTCACTAATTTCGTCATGTGTTTTTAATAGACACGGGGTTGTTATTATTTATGGAACGTTTATAGTAGAAAAGAAATAAGTATTATTATAGAGCTCGTAAATTGAGAATGTTTATTAAAGCATGATTCCATGAAGCCTGTGAACGGTAATGGAGAATGGCAGAAACGGTTCAGAAGCAGAATAAATGACAGCACGACCACGAGTCAAACCCGAGTTAGGCGACACGATGATTCAGCAACTTCGTCGGTGCTGATACCGGGGCGACGACAATTCAATATCGACGATGGAATTTGATATCGGCGGTGGAATTCGATATAAATGGTGAATCAGATATCAACGCTTATCTGATATCGATGGTGAATGCTATCAACGCAACGGACCTGGTTGAAATCAGTACGATAAATTATGGGCTATATGAAGTGATACAAATGGCGCGAAGACGACAACAGTATGGGTAGTCAAAATTGGTCAAATGAACATTTGGTGCAGCGACATATTGTAATGGTACGACGGCTGACGATACATATGGTGCAGAGACACGTGGTAATGGTTCGACGGCTAACGATACATATGGCACTGATGATACATGGTACGGCGACGTATAACAATGGTACAACGACATAATACAACGGCTGATGACATATGGCACCGATGGTACATATGGCTCGACGACGTATAAAAATGGTACTACGACACAGTACTATGGCTGATGATCTTATGGTACTACGACACAGTACTATGGCTGATGATCTTATGGTACTACGACACAGTACTATGGCCGATGATCTTATGGTACTACGACACAGTACTATGGCCGATGATCTTATGGTACTACGACACAGTACTATGGCCGATGATCTTATGGTACTACGACACAGTACTATGGCTGATGATCTTATGGTACGGCGACCATGCAATGAACATTGGCACAACGGCATAATACGACAACTGATGATACGTATGGCACTGATGGTACATATGGCTCGGCGACGCTTAGTAATGGTACAACGACATGTGGCTATGGTACAATTACACACGGAAATGGAACCCATGTTACGACGACATTTCCCAAGCAAAAATAACTACAACGCTAAAGGATACGACTGCGTGCAGAATATTCAGTTTAGACATTAAAGTGAAATTATATAGACATTGTTTATATTAATCAAATATATCTTAGTTAGTGTGTTCTGAAATGACATTGATCTTGAACGTTATTAAAGAGTGAAAAGAAACAGTACGAGGAAATTAAGCGTGGACTCAAGAGATGGGATGCATTCAGAAAACCTGAAATTGTTCAGATGTTATAATTATATCGTGACTTCATTTTATTTTTTTTTTTAAAAAGAAAATATATTAAATACGTTCTTTTAATTTGATAGAGGCTTGTGAATTATTGTCAGTCACTTCATTTATCAATTATTGTATTTTATTTGTTTGATAATGTAAAATTTCAACCCAATATCATACTGGTGTAGGCTATTCAACAAGTACATGCATTTAGTCATTAAGCTGGGAGATCCTAATTAGTTTGAACTTTTGATATATTACACTGTCAAAAGTTCGCTTACAACAGGCTAAAAATATAGATAGTTAACATGTTTTATGGGCATTTTAGCGGAAGAGAGTGGACATCTGAACAGGAAATGCCTGATAAATAATGACTGGTTTATAAAAAAAAGATGACTTTAATGACCATAAGCGGGAGTAATTTGGGGTTTAGTTCTGGAATAGCGAGTAAATAAAGGAAGTTTTCAGAGATTACTTTTGGAGGCAAGGTGGTTAAGTTGCATAATTTGATCGAGATAATGGTAAGGTTTTAAGTAGAAACAGTAATACTTAAATGGGGAACGTGTTTGAACTATATTTTAGAAGCGTTCGATAAGTGTTATTAGAATTCATTTAAGTTTATATGAATTATAAAAATGTAAAAAATAAATATATATAGAAAGTCATGCTTCCTGTGTTAGCTATGTATGATGTTGAAACAGGAAGTAAATGAAATGTCAGTTAGTTTATTTATGTCTTTATGAACACCAAAGCAAGGTCAATAATTGAACTGACAGCTTATATAAACAGTTTCAACTGATCCAACAGTCAATAATATACACAGTCGTGAGATAAAAATTTCAGGTAAGCAAAATGTTTATTTCAAAAGATTTTGTTTAAATAAAATTATTAAGTCAAACTTCTTGTTAAAAAATTAAGTTAAAACTTGTCTCGATTTAATGATTTTAACTTAAGAAATTGTCTTTGAAAATATATTGTTCTTCGAACAATTATGAGAATCATGTTAATGATAAATTATGAATTCCTTTTTAAGTGACTAGATTATAATTTAATTAAAGTCACTATACTTTATACCTTTCACCATCTCTCACATAAGCGAATTTTTCCTCGTCTTGTAAATATCATGTAGTAATGTTTATTGATATTAGATTTCTATTTTGTAACATATATTAATATATATTTGATTTCTGCTTAACAACATATATTGATTTCTGTTAAACAACATATATGTATCTAATATGATATTACATTTTATATGCATTTGATTTCTGTATGTTGATGTACATATATTAAGTCAATAATATACACAGTCGTTGGATATAAATTTCAGTTATCATTTGTTCCCTAAAAACAACAACGACAACAACAACAATAACAACAAAACAAACGCCCGATAATAATACATAAGTTCAGAACGGGAAAAACCGACCCTTCTGAAATCTGATAAACTACTGCTGTACATTGGATAATCAGTGTTTAGCCGGGCTTTATTCCAAAGGCATAGGCCTGCTTAAGCTATCGTGATCAAATGTTGATCATCGCCAAAATGGTCGTACGCGACAGGGACTACTTTTCATTCGTTGAGGTTCATTATCCATGTTTATAATAATCAAGCAGAAACAAATCAGATAATAGTTAATATTGTGGACATTCTAGTATGTCATATTTACGAAAAAAATGTTGCATAACAGAAATCAAACGCTAAATTAATATCACTCATATTAGGAAGGCGTATCAATATTTTCAAGGCCCGGCTAATTGTTTATAATTTTGATGTGTTCAACATTAAAACCGCATGCATGGTCGATTTAAGATATAAATGCGGGGGAATGCGATAGGGTAATTTGTTATTCCAACACGTGTAGTCAACCATGTACGATCTTTTATTATTTCTGTTATTAAGTTTCTTTCTGCTCCGATGCATTCGCAAAATGTTGGCATCCACATTTGCTAAGCGGGGAAGATCATTATTCTTCAAATGTTTTTATTTTAGTTTTTCAATAGCAAAATTATGAGTTACCTGCTCTCAAAATAAAATTGTGCACTATATTGGCGTCTTTCTCTTTAACATTTCCCTGGTATGTTCCAATTCACGACTATCCTCATCTAAAAAGGGTACACTCCTACAGTCTGGTCTGTTCATGAGAGGTAATGAAGCGTGCAACATCCTTAACGCACCCTAGCAATAGTTTAAGACGTACTCTATTCTTGTGCAACATTGAATGAACAGAATTGAATTAAGGGCTATTCTATAGTTGTGCATGTGCTTCAATGCTGCGCACAAAGGGATTCAACTTTGTCGAGACCAGTTAGTGTCTGTCAATACATACTATTATACTACAACTGACCTATTTCGGATGGCACACTCATTTACGGATACGCCTGAAATTGGTCTCTTACATTATGATCAATATATAAAATGTACATACTGGTATAAAAAAAAGGCGTTTATAGCAATTAAACTTGAGTATAAAATATAATAGGAATCTTAACATTTATACAAAATTATGCTTATTTTGTATAAAAACGTTAATTTTGCAACTGCAGTTTATTTAACGATGGTATATTTTAAGAGCGCAAATTATGCGATAAAATGTTGTTTTTTTTATTTTGATTGTCATTAGAATAGATTTCAGCGAGTATTCTGTGGGGTTTTAAGTAAAATTTATCCATACACTATATCAAAATTTAAAAAAAAAAGCAATGTTTTTATCGCAAAATTGAAAAACAATTGACTCTCTGCCGAAATTATTTCGTTTTTTTATTTCGTTAATATAAGAGTTAAATTCAAGCTTATAATAACCATTTTCATGACAGTTATATTATATTTATAATAATATTATTATATGCATGCATCTATTTGATTGCTTTAATTGAACACTAGATCTGTAAAATCTACATTTTTCGCCAAATTTTAAAGACAGGTATATTTATGAGGAGGTAATACCGAAACATCTGTACAGTTACATGTTTTTTATTTCTGATATTGCATGATCATTCATTTAACTTAAATACTGGGAAGTTTCATAAAATTCTATCTGTAGGAAAAAATGACAAAAAATATAGACAACGCCTATGAGATGAATTACAATACTCACGATTGTGGAAAACGATCCAGTATATGGCGTGTGCTTGTCTTGTGTGACCAAATGTTCACCATCCAAAAACTCTGTCATTAACAAAACTAATATGGAAATACGTCAGTTCTTCTCACATGTGAGCAACGTGAACCAGCCATCTACTACAGCTGTAAAATGGACATTGCGAATGAATATATATACGCATGTTACAAATATCATCCAATGCAGCGTTAGGGGCGTGTACAATGAACCGTTGCCTAGGGTTACATGACGAGCATCTGTTGTCATATGCCATTTAAAGTTTCTAATAACACTCATAACATATACAGCAAGGGTAGAATTTTCTCTCTTTCATTTTTAGTCTAAAATGTTGTTTCTTGTCTTCGATACATTTAACAAGTATTGTATTTTTAGTTTGAAAGAACGCTATCTTCAGTTCTACCGGCCTTATTTTAATCCAATTCAAGTTGGTGAAATTTAACATAAATCATATATTAGACTGCTGTTTATATACGCTTTTTTAATAAGAGTTTGAGATGAAAAGTGTCCAGTTAGTTTCCAACATCGTCATTTTGTTCAGTCATTAAGTGATAATTTTATTAGTATGTTCCATAATTACGAAATGTCCAAGATAAGGTCAGCATGTCTTTAAAATGATGCTTTTGTAACGATGGTGATGAAGCACAGTTGAAGAATCAAAACAAAACAACAATACTGACAGGGCAGTAAGAGCCTCGTAATGTGCCTGACCGTAAATCGCATTGACTTTGGTCACGGGAATTACTGTCTGCGCCACTTTCAAAAATTGAAAATCAATCTGAGACAGAGAGAGAGAGAGAGAGAGAGAGAGAGAGAGAGAGAGAGAGAGATAGAGTGATCTTGACCTCGAGCTCCATAAACCCCGATCCCATCATCCAAACATTATGAGTATCCCTTCCCTAACTATGAACACTCAAGATATCGCTATTGAAAGGAGTGCATTATTCTATTTGTATTAAAAAGGATCTTGACATGATATAAAATGCAATATTAAAAAAAAAAGCCAACATGTTTTTCTTCTATATTTTAATATTATTTAGATAAATTGTGTGTAGACTGGATATGTCACCGGTTTATTGGAGGCATTACATAACAGAACAGATGGACGAACATGGGTAAAACTATATTATCTAATTTCTTAGCAGGGACAAAAACATTTTTAGTTTGAAAATAGTTTTTACACTACACAACATTGTTACACTAAAGGTTGCGGTTATGATTTTGTTATACTAATGGTTGCGGTTATGATTTTTGTTACTCTTATGGTTGCAGTTATGATTTTTGTTACACTAATGGTTGCGGTTATGATTTTGTTAACTAATGGTTGCGGTTATGATTTTGTTACACTTTAGGGTTGCGTTTTTGTTGCCACAGTGTGATTTTTAAATATTACATTTTAAATGCGATTATGTTGATGTACCAGTCAAGATCATTGTATCCATTAACCTTTGTTAATATGTTTTCCATTTAAACAATTGCCAGTCAACTGAGTGTATTCATTCACCTCTTCCGTCAAAAACATAAATTACTTGTTTGTGTTATTATCTGACATAGGACACAATCTTTATCACATCATTATAGATATTATAAAAATCTCTCGAAAACGGAGCCTGTAGAAAGAGTTAAATGTCTAAAAAAGAAATATAAATTTAGTTTCGCACGTCAACATCAGGACACTGGCTGAATTTATGAATATAAATTCACAATTAAGTATCAACATATCGTCTATACCCATTTGTCTTCATTAATTTATTCTGCGAGAGACATTCAATAAGTAATATTATATTGGAAATAAAACAAAATGATACTTGTATCTTAAAAGTATTTAGTTCAACGTATTCTCATTTAAAAAATGCGTTTTTAAGTCTTTTAAGCACTTCTGGAATATGTGTGACGTGACTGTTAGATGTTAAATCTGATAACAATAGGAATTGAACCTGAAATAGAGATAAACGAAACGTCTCGGAAATAACACTTTTATTATTCAGTAATTTTTATAAGATAAACATAATTAAGCAAATGATATTTAATTTAAGAACACTCAACTTTTAATAATATAGTAATTATATCAAAAGTAATGTCTGCTTATAAATTTACATGTGTACATTGCTTCAAAATATATGAATATTTAACTTTACTAGTTTTAACATTTACGCTATTTACAGAGTAATTTCAAATTAAAATAATTACATGTATTTACCTTGAAAAAGAGATAAACGAAATGTCGCGGCACGCTATTTACAGAGTAATTTCAAATTAAAATAATTACATGTATTTACCTTGAAAAAGAGATAAACGAAATGTCGCGGAAATAACTGTGCCTCTTTCCAAAAAAATGTTACCTTGTATACTGATTCCGAGCACGTCTGTTTACCTTGTTTAATTAATAGCAACTTCTGAAGTAACTGAAATATTTGGTCTCCGGGCAGTATGTAAATATATTATGAATGCATACCCTTGGCTGTTATATCTATTATCAATTTTTCATCCGCGTTATTATCTTAACGCCTATTTCACATATACTAATCTAATAATCCATGACTTTGACATAGCAATGTTTACTTCATTTAAGTACAATCTCCATGTCAACCCAATACAATGATATCGATAATCACGATTCTACATTTTTGCACTACATATATAGTAATTATATAAATACTACGTGATATATATTTGTATGCTAATACACATGTTTTTACAAATTACACTTTCACAAATATACATTTAACACAATGCCTCATTCTCAAAATATGTATTTCTAATAACCGCAATTAGATGTAATACTTCATGTAACAGATGTCCTCGTAGTCCGTTTAGCGTATACCCATCGCTCAGAACACCTGCTTGAGGAGTATTGTGAATGTGTTTTGTGTTTCGGTATTTGGCAGTTAAGATCTCAACTCTAAAATATGTACTATACAAATTAAAATTAATACTAAATTGAATTTGGAAAAATATTGAGTGAAAACATCATTTTGCGTAAGTACATAAAAGTTGATTTGATGGATATAGACATTAATACATTATTGTGTAGTAAATAGTATATAAACTTTACTTATGTTGTCTTCACCAGTCTACCCAGTCTATAGACTAGGTGTTTAAAATGCCCTACTGAACTAGGGGAAACGTAACAATTGGTGGCAGCGGTATGATTCTAATTTTGTGAAACATAACAATTGATGACTGTGCATGGTGGGATTCGAACTAAGGAAAACGTAACAATTGGTGACAGCGGTAGGATTCGAGCTAGGAAAACATAACAATCGATGACAGTGCATGGTGGGATTCGAACTTAGGAAAACATAACAATTGTTTTAAACAATATTTTATTCAAGAACTGTACATAGTATATTAAATAACATTTGCAATTCATAAATGACAAACAATTCTAAGAATTGGGATTAAGAAAAAAACTAATTAGCTTGCAGAAATTACTAGTGATTAACAAGTGGCAGTATATGAAGCATGTACTAGTTTGTTATTTGAAATATTTATTGTTATAACTTAAGAGTTTATTCGCTGAGTAGTTATTCCATTTGAACAAATACGCCGTGGTTGTTTTGCATAAGTCCCGTACGAACTGTAAATTAAAAAATAAAAAATGAAGAAAATGAAAGTTGAAAATGATTGAACGAGAAGGTTAAGCGATAGAATAGTAAATATGAGAGAAAAGTTATTTTAATCTTTTCCAAGCCTGTTCCTTAATATGCTCTAAGTGGAATTTCTAGGGACCATTATTTGAGAGAATGACACCAAGATGCTTATGTGACTGGATTATTATATTATTCATGACAATCTGAACTTTTCAATGAGCTTGGTTTAAGTTTTTTTGTCATCATATCATAATATTCATGTTTAGCAATTCGAATTAATTTAATAGTTTCGTTGCGAATTGCTTTTTATTTATTCCAACTGTTAACACTTTGTTTGTGATTAGCATTGTATAACGCTCTTTTCTGTTTACGGATTGAATTTTTAATTGTGTTATTTATCCACGGTGCTTCTGACGGTCGTATTGTTACATATTTGTTAGGAATAGTCTTTTCCGCAAGTTTTAAGATTGTATTTGTTTCATTGCTAGTGTATGTATCAATATCTTGATGGAAAAGTGAATTCCAGGATTAATTTTAATTTAATTCGCAGGATTTTTGTCGAAGAGGATTATAGTCACCCTTGTTATATAACCAAATTTTACCTTTAAATGTCCTCTGTTTGGCTCATAAGAATTAAAAATACAAAATATGGGACAATGGTATCTATGAAGTTGTTCTAAGAATGGCTCTCCTACTCCAGATAGAATTACATTTTCCCGTTTAGTGACAAGATAAGAGATCTATGATGGAGGATAAGTGTTCGGTGAAATAAGTTGGTTCTGATATAAGCTGAGACAAATTGTATTGCAATATGATGTCATTAATTTTTGATGAGGAAATAGACTTAAGTGTATCAAGATTAAAATCCCCTGTAACAATAATATCGTCAATCATAGTATATTTTGCTAGACCAATCGAATCTTCGATGGCAGAAAGAATAGCATTTGACGAATTTGGTGGTCTGTAGAAAGCACCTATCAATTTTGGTTTGTTTTTTAATATTAATTTCTATCCATATACATTCGATACCAGGAACTTCAAGGTCAGCTCTACGCTTAACAGGAATATTTTCAGTAACATATAAAAGGATGCCGCCGTGCGGATCTGATGGTCTGTCTTGTCTAAATGTGGCGGAATATTTACTTAATATGATATCGTTGGTTAAAATATTAACTGTAAGCCAAGTCTCTGTAAAAGTCTCTGTAATATATCAAAATGTAAAATAAAAGTTTTGCATACAGAATGTCTGCCTTGTGAATAAAGCTTTGAACATTGTATAGGACAATTGATAATTTGCTTTTTACATTATTTAAGAAGTTGGATCAATGTCAGATGCTAACACTGGCCCTGAATTGAATTCGATGTCGCCTGATTTTATGAGTAACATTGCCATCCATGTACCTAGTTCGAATGAATTCAAACATTTTGTATCTTTTGCTTAAGAAGATATAGAATCAAACAAACCTGTTCGGATTTTATAAACTGTTATGTCAGTAGACATTATGTTATTCCAGACTCGTAGTTAACAAGCCCCAAGACGCATCCGGACACGTGCAGTAGAAAGAATAAAGATAGAGAAGTTGTAGAAAGTAGAGAAGAAAGTAGATATAGATCTAAAATAAGCTTTATTATGTATAAAGAACATAATAAGGTTTATAAGGTGAAGAGTAATTTGGACAAAAAAAAACGATCAAATACTTCAATGAATTACATTAACATGTAAGTTTAAACTTTTGCTTAATTGGTCTTGAATCTTATTTTCCAACCTTGTCATTAGTCTCTATGATAGCTAGAATAATAGGCACAACAAAAAAAAGAACTCTTAAAATTTCAGAAACATTTAGCATAAAGTTATATATGTCAATAACAATTGCGCCTTAATATATCATATCAATATGACAGAAGTTCACAAAAAAAGAAAACACATACAAAAAACAAAAACAAAAAACAACAGCTAAAAACAACAACATAATGTACAAACATATGTCAACAGCATGACTTTATTCAAACCAATGAGGTAGTCAAATAATAATAAAACAACCAGGCTAGTTGTGTCTAAGCAATATTACCATAGTAATAGTACAACAGTACCATGATCATAGTAACACAGCAGTAGTGCCATGATAGTTACATCACTCTATTTGTATCAGAGTAATAGAACCACGGAACTGACAATAGTAATACCTTAGCACATATAGTGATATAAATGGAATTGTATCATATTTATAATGTTATCGTAAAAGCACCATAGTAGTAGTACCAAGTTGTATCATAGTAAACGTACCACAGCGCTAGTACTACGTACAATTAAAGTGAGCCACAGCAATAACACAATAGTTATAGTACCATTGTAGTAGTACCTAGTTGTATCATAATAATAGTACCAAAGCAGTAGTACCTAGTTGTATCATAGTAATAGTACCACAGCGCTAGTACCACGTACAATTATAACGAGCCACAACAATAACAAATTAGTAAAAGCACCACAATAAAAACAATATAAATAGCACCATAGCAGAAGTTCCTAGTTGTATCATAGTAATAGTGCCACAGCTCTAGTACCACGTACAATTATAACGAGCCACAGCAATAACACAATAATTATAGCACCACAATAATAACAATAGTAAAGCACCATAGTAGTAGTACCTAGTTGTATCATAGTAATAGTACCAAAGTAGTAGTACCTAGTTGTATCATATTAATAGTACCAAAGTAGTAGTACCTAGTTGTATCATAGTAATAGCACCATAGCAGTAGTACCTAGTTGTATCATAGTAATAGTACAACAGCGCTAGTACCACGTACAATTATAGCGAGCCACAGCAATAACACAATAATTATAGCACCACAATAATAACAATAGTAAAGCACCATAGTAGTAGTACCTAGTTGTATCATAGTAATAGTACCAAAGTAGTAGTACCTAGTTGTATCATAGTAATAATACCACAGCGCTTGTACCACGTACAATTATAGCGAGCCACAGCAATAACACATTAGTAATAGTACCACAGCGCTAGTACAACGTACAATTATAGCGAGCCACAGCAATAACAAAATAGTAATAGTACCACAGGGCTAGTACCACGTACAATTAAAGTGAGCCACAGCAATAACACAATAGTTATAGTACCACAGCGCTAGTTCCACGTACAATTATAGCGAGCCACAGCAATAACACAATAGTAATAGTACCACAGTGCTAGTACCACGTACAATTATATTGAGCCACAGCAATAACACAATAGTTATAGTACCACAGCGCTATTACCACGTACAATTATAGCAAGCCAGAGCAATAACACATTAGAAATAATACCACAGCACTAGTACCACGTACAATTATAGTGAGCCACAGCAATAACACAATAGTAATAGTACCACAGCGCGAGTACCACGTACAATTATAGTGAGCCAAAGCAATAACACATTAGTAATAGTACCACAGCACTTGTACCACGTACAATTATAGCGAGCCACAGCAATAACACATTAGTAATAGTACCACAGCGCTAGTACCACGTACAATTATAGTGAGCCACAACAATAACAAAATAGTAATAGTACCACAGCGCTTGTACCACGTACAATTATAGCGAGCCACAGCAATAACACATTAGTAATAGTACCACAGCACTTGTACCACGTACAATTATAGCGAGCCACAGCAATAACACATTAGTAATAGTACCACAGCGCTAGTACCACGTACAATTATAGTGAGCCACAGCAATAACAAAATAGTAATAGTACCACAGCGCTAGTACCACGTACAATTATAGTGAGCCACAGCAATAACACATTAGTAATAGTACCACAGCGCTTGTACCACGTACAATTAAAGCGAGCCACAGCAATAACACATTAGTAATAGTACCACAGCGCTAGTACCACGTACAATTATAGTGAGCCACAGCAATAACACATTAGTAATAGTACCACAGCACTTGTACCACGTACAATTATAGCGAGCCACAGCAATAACAAAATAGTAATAGTACCACAGTGCTAGTACCACGTACAATTATAGTGAGCCACAGCAATAACACATAAGTAATAGTACCACAGCACTTGTACCACGTACAATTATAGCGAGCCACAGCAATAACACATTAGTAATAGTACCACATGGCTAGTACCACGTACAATTTAAGTGAGCCACAGCAATAACACAATAGTTATAGTACCACAGCGCTAGTACCACGTACAATTATAGTGAGCCACAGCAATAACACATTAGTAATAGTACCACAGCGCTAGTACCACGTACAATTATAGTGAGCCACAGCAATAACACAATAGTAATAGTACCACAGCACTTGTACCACGTACAATTATAGCGAGCCACAGCAATAACACATTAGTAATAGTACCACAGCGCTAGTACCACGTACAATTATAGCAAGCCACAGCAATAACAAAATAGTAATAGTACCACAGCGCTTGTACCACGTACAATTATAGCGAGCCACAGCAATAACACATTAGTAATAATACCACAGTGCTAGTACCACGTACAATTATAGCGAGCCACAGCAATAACACATTAGTAATAGTACCACAGGGCTAGTACCACGTACAATTTAAGTGAGCCACATCAATAACACAATAGTTATAGTACCACAGCGCTAGTACCACGTACAATTATAGTGAGCCACAGCAATAACACATTAGTAATAGTATCACATGGCTAGTACCACGTACAATTTAAGTGAGCCACAGCAATAACACAATAGTTATAGTACCACAGCGCTAGTACCACGTACAATTATAGTGAGCCACAGCAATAACACATTAGTAATAGTACCACAGCGCTAGTACCACGTACAATTATAGCGAGCCACAGCAATAACACATTAGTAATAGTACCACATGGCTAGTACCACGTACAATTTAAGTGAGCCACAGCAATAACACAATAGTTATAGTACCACAGCGCTAGTACCACGTACAATTATAGTGAGCCACAGCAATAACACATTAGTAATAGTACCACAGCGCTAGTACCACGTACAATTATAGTGAGCCACAGCAATAACACATTAGTAATAGTACCACAGCACTTGTACCACGTACAATTATAGCGAGCCACAGCAATAACACATTAGTAATAGTACCACAGCGCTAGTACCACGTACAATTATAGCAAGCCACAGCAATAACAAAATAGTAATAGTACCACAGCGCTTGTACCACGTACAATTATAGCGAGCCACAGCAATAACACATTAGTAATAATACCACAGCGCTAGTACCACGTACAATTATAGCGAGCCACAGCAATAACACATTAGTAATAGTACCACAGGGCTAGTACCACGTACAATTTAAGTGAGCCACATCAATAACACAATAGTTATAGTACCACAGCGCTAGTACCACGTACAATTATAGTGAGCCACAGCAATAACACAATAGTAATAGTACCACAGCGCTAGTACCACGTACAATTATAGTGAGCCACCGCAATAACACAATAGTAATAGTACCGCAGCGCTTGTACCACGTACAATTATAGCGAGCCACAGCAATAACACAATAGTAATAGTACCACAGCGCTAGTACCACGTACAATTATAGTGAGCCACAGCAATAACACAATAGTAATAGTACCACAGCGCTTGTACCACGTACAATTATAGCGAGCCACAGCAATAACACATTAGTAATAGTACCACAGCGCTAGTACCACGTACAATTATAGTGAGCCACAGCAATAACACAATAGTAATAGTACCGCAGCGCTTGTACCACGTACAATTATAGCGAGCCACAGCAATAACACAATAGTAATAGTACCACAGCGCTAGTACCACGTACAATTATAGTGAGCCACAGCAATAACACAATAGTAATAGTACCACAGCGCTTGTACCACGTACAATTATAGCGAGCCACAGCAATAACACAATAGTAATAGTACCACAGCGCTTGTACCACGTACAATTATAGCGAGCCACAGCAATAACACAATAGTAATAGTACCACAGCGCTAGTACCACGTACAATTATAGCGAGCCACAGCAATAACACAATAGTAATAGTACCACAGCGCTAGTACCACGTACAATTATAGTGAGCCACAGCAATAACACAATAGTAATAGTACCACAGCGCTTGTACCACGTACAATTATAGCGAGCCACAGCAATAACACAATAGTAATAGTACCACAGCGCTTGTACCACGTACAATTATAGCGAGCCACAGCAATAACACAATAGTAATAGTACCACAGCGCTTGTACCACGTACAATTATAGCGAGCCACAGCAATAACACAATAGTAATAGTACCACAGCGCTAGTACCACGTACAATTATAGCGAGCCACAGCAATAACACAATAGTAATAGTACCGCAGCGCTTGTACCACGTACAATTATAGCGAGCCACAGCAATAACACAATAGTAATAGTACCACAGCGCTAGTACCACGTACAATTATAGTGAGCCACAGCAATAACACAATAGTAATAGTACCACAGCGCTTGTACCACGTACAATTATAGCGAGCCACAGCAATAACACAATAGTAATAGTACCACAGCGCTTGTACCACGTACAATTATAGCGAGCCACAGCAATAACACAATAGTAATAGTACCACAGCGCTTGTACCACGTACAATTATAGCGAGCCACAGCAATAACACAATAGTAATAGTACCACAGCGCTAGTACCACGTACAATTATAGCGAGCCACAGCAATAACACAATAGTAATAGTACCGCAGCGCTTGTACCACGTACAATTATAGCGAGCCACAGCAATAACACAATAGTAATAGTACCGCAGCGCTTGTACCACGTACAATTATAGCGAGCCACAGCAATAACACAATAGTAATAGTACCACAGCGCTTGTACCACGTACAATTATAGCGAGCCACAGCAATAACACAATAGTAATAGTACCACAGCGCTAGTACCACGTACAATTATAGCGAGCCACAGGAATATCACAATAGTAATAGCACCACAATAATAACAATAGTAATAGCACCATAGTAGTAACAACAGACCAATCGCACCATTGTAATAACAACATATTAATAGCACCAAAGTAACAATACCGTAGTGTTAGTACCACCGCAATAGTTGCACTGTAACATTAAAGCTTGAACAGCACCAAAGTAATAACGCCATAGCAAAAGTAAATGAGTTATAGTATCATAGATATAGCACCATAGTAGCAATAACAAAGCAGCAATACCAATGTCCTTAGCATCATAGCAATATCATCACACCAATGGCATCACAGTAATAGCACCACAGTCATAGTACTGCAATACCAGTACCATAATTGTAGTATCATCACACCAATGGCACCACAGATATAGTACAGCAGTAGTCGTACAGCGATTATGGCATTTTATTTAGAGCACAACAGTACCAGTACAATGATTATAGCACTATATTTAAAGTAAAGCAGTAATAGTACAATTATTACTTCACTGTATTACAACAGTAATAGCACCACAGTGTGAGAACCACATCAATAATACTATAGTAGTTATATAACAATTAAAGTAGTGTCATTATTTGATATTAATAGCATCATAGCAATAGTACAAACGTAACAGTGCAATAATTACAGTACCAAAGTATAACAGTACCAAAATGATAGTATGACACCAAAGAGTATCACAGTAATAGTACCACAGTGTGAGTACCACAGCAATGATACAATAGTAGTTAAACCACAATAGAAGTGTCATCATTTAATATTAATAGCATCATATCTATAGTACACCAGTAAAAGCACAGTAATTTCAACATCAGTGTTATAGTACCACAGTTATAGTATGCCAAAAAAGAGTATCACAGCAATAGCACTACAGTGTGAGCACCACAGCAGTAATCCAATAGTAGTTATATATAACCGGCCGTCCCGTAGGGATAATACCACAGTACCTGTATAATATTTGATATAATGCAACAACAATAGCACCATAGTAATAGTAGCAATAGTAGTTACTTCGTGCCAGTTGTACTATAGTGGTAAAACCATAGCAGTAGTATGCCAATTGCAGTAGTTTCATAACGATAGCACTACAATACCTGTATCACAACAACAGTACAATAGTTGTTACTTCGTACCAGTTGTACTATAGTGCTAATACCATAGCAGTAGTATATAAATTGCAATAGTTTCATTACAATAGCACTTCAATACTAGTATTTCAATATTACAATAGTTGTTACATATCACACCAGTTGTATAGCAGAAATACTACCATAGCATTAGTGTTCATTCCAAGAATAGTCACAGCAATATATTGGTATTACTAGCAACATGTATATGGTAAAATGTAATTACGTTTATGTAATGACTTTCCAATGCAATTTTAATAATATTTATAATTAAAACAAATTGACAAAAGATAAATATGTTCACAAATGAAACTTAAATGTATTGAGGTAAAAAGAATGAGTGATTTTGCTTACTGGAAACTTATGTAGAAGCCACAACTTGCATGCAATGCATGCACTGTGTTGTTATTTACAGGCATTAAGAGTTGTAATAAATCGGTCAGCTATACTGTACACACCATGAGACTCACGTTGAGGGATGCACGACATATAAACGATTACGTCTACTTTAATAACTATTGACAGTGAGCTGTTTAGTGACCATAAATGGCCATAGTAGTTACGTATAGTAAAGTTGTGTATGGAAAGCTGTAAAACATCTAAAAATAAATAAATAATGCACTCTCCATCTTTGGAAGTAACGTGCACACTAATAATATGCCGAACCAAACAAGAATGTTTTTTTTTTCTTTTTTACGGTGTGGGTTCCTAGACATACCCGTGAGGAATTTTATAATATATATACACAAATTAAACATGCAAGTAGTAGATAAACAGAAATATGTCAAATATGCACTTGATGCTGATATGTCGTAGGTAGTAGATAAACAGAAATATGTCAAATATGATCTATATACAGATATGTCGTAGGTAGTAGATGAATAGACATATGTTAAATACGCTCTTTTTACTGATATTTCGTAAGTAGTAGATAAACATAAGTATGTCAAATATGATCTATATACAGATATGTCGTAGGTAGTAGATGAATAGACATATGTTAAATATGCTCTTTTTACTGATATGTCGTAGGTAGTAGATAAACAGAAGTATGTCAAAAATGCACTTTATACTGATATGTCGTAGGTAGTAGATAAACATAAATATGTCAAATATGCACTATATACTGATTGTCGTAGGTAGTAGATAAACAGAAATATGTCAAATATGCACTTTATAGTGATATGTCGTAGGTAGTAGATAAACAGATATATGTCAAATATGATCTATATACGGATATGTCGTAGGAAGTAGATAAACAGAAATATGTCAAATATGCACTATATACTGATTGTAATAGGTAGTAGATAAACCGAAATATGTCAAATATGCACTATATACTGATATGTCGTAGGTAATAGATACACAGAAATATGTCAAATATGCACTATATACTGATATGTCGTAGGTAGTAGATAAACAGATATATTTCAAATATGATCTATATACGGATATCTCGTAGGAAGTAGATAAACAGAAATATGTCAAATATGTTCTATATACGGATATGTCGTAGGTAATAGATAAACAGAAATATGTCAAATGTGCACTTTATACTGATATGTCGTAGGTAGTAGATAAACAGAAATATGTCAAATATACACTATATTCTGATATGACGTAAGTAGTAGATAAACAGAAATATGTCAAATGTGCACTATATACTTATATGTCGTAGGTAGTAGATAAACAGAAATATGTCAAGTATGCACTTTATACTGATATGTCGTAGGTAGTAGATAAACAGAAATATGTCAAAAATGCACTTCATACGGATATGTCGAAGGTAGTAGATTAACAGAAATGTGTCAAATATGCCATATATACAGATATGTCGTAGGTAGTAGATAAACAGAAATATGTCAAATATGCACTTTATACTGATATGTTGTAGGTAGTAGATAAACAGAAATATGTCAAAAATGCACTTTATACGGATATGTCGAAGGTAGTAGATTAACAGAAATATGTCAAAAATGCACTTCATACGGATATGTCGAAGGTAGTAGATTAACAGAAATGTGTCAAATATGCCATATATACAGATATGTCGTAGGTAGTAGATAAACAGAAATATGTCAAATGTGCAGTTTATACTGATAGGTCGTAAGTAGTAGATAAACAGATATATGTTAAATGTGCACTTTATACTGATATGTCGTAGGTAGTAGATACACAGAAATGTCTCAAATGTGCACTATATACAGATATGTCGTAAGTAGAAGTTAAAGAGAAATATGTCAAATATGCATTTTTATCTGATATGTCGTAGGTAGTAGATAAACAGAAATATGTCAAAAATGCACTTTATACTGATATGTCGTAGGAAGAAGATATACAGAAATATGTCAAATGTGCACTATATACTGATACGTCGAAGGTAGTAGATAAACAGAAATATGTCAAATATGCACTTTATGCTGATATGTCGTAGGTAGTAGATAAACAGAAATATGTCAAATATGATCTATATACAGATATATCGTAGGTGGTAAATAAACAGAAATATGTCAAATATGCACTATATACTGATATGTCGTAAGTGGTAGAAATACAGAAATATGTCAAAAATGTTCTATATACTGATATGTCGTAGGTAATAGATAAACAGATATATGTCAAATATGATCTATGTACAGATATGTCGAAGGTAGTAGATAAACAGAAATATGTCAAATATGCACTTTATACTGATATGTCGTAGGTAGTAGATAAACAGAAATATGTCAAATATGATTTATATACAGATATGTCGTAGGTAATAGATAAACAGAAATATGTCAAATATGCACTTTATACTGATATGTCGTAGGAAGTAGATAAACAGAAATATGTCAAAAATGCACTTTATACGGATATGTCGTAGGTAGTAGATAAACAGAAATATGTTAAATATGATCTATATACAGACATGTTGTAGGTAGTAGATAAACAGAAATATGTCAAATATGCACTTTATACTGATATGTCGTAGGTAATAGATACACAGAAATATGTCAAATATGCACTATATACTGATATGTCGTAGGTAGTAGATTAACAGAAATATGTCAAATATGCACTATATACTGATATGTCGTAGGTAGTAGATAAACAGAAATGTGTCAAATGTGCACTATATACTTATATGTCGTAGGTAGTAGATAAACAGAAATATGTCAAGTATGTACTATATACTGATATGTCGTAGGTAGTAGATAAACAGAAATATGTCAAATATGCACTTTATACGGATATGTCGAAGGTAGTAGATTTACAGAAATATGTCAAAAATGCACTTTATACGGATATGTCGAAGGTAGTAGATTAACAGAAATGTGTCAAATATGCCATATATAAGGATATGTCGTAGGTAGTAGATAAACAGAAATATGTCAAATGTGCACTTTATACTGATAGGTCGTAAGTAGTAGATAAACAGATATATGTTAAATGTGCACTTTATACTGATATGTCGTAGGTAATAGATACACAGAAATGTCTCAAATGTGCACTATATACTGATATGTCGTAGGTAGTAGATACACAGAAATGTCTCAAATGTGCACTATATACTGATATGTCGTAGGTAATAGATACACAGAAATATGTCAAATGTGCACTATATACTGATATGTCGTAGGTAGTAGATACACAGAAATGTCTCAAATGTGCACTATATACTGATATGTCGTAGGTAATAGATAAACAGAAATATGTCAAAAATGCACTTTATACTGATATATCGTAAGTAGAAGTTAAAGAGAAATATGTCAAATATGCATTTTTATCTGATATGTCGTAGGTAGTAGATACACAGAAATATGTCAAAAATGCACTTTATACTGATATGTCGTAGGAAGTAGATATACAGAAATATGTCAAATGTGCACTATATACTGATACGTCGTAGGTAGTATATAAAAAGAAATATGTCAAATATACACTTTATGCTGATATGTCGTAGGTAGTAGATAAACAGAAATATGTCAAATATGATCTATATACAGATATATCGTAGGTGGTAAATAAACAGAAATATGTCAAATATGCACTATATACTGATATGTCGTAAGTGGTAAAAATACAGAAATATGTCAAAAATGCTCTATATACTGATATGTCGTAGGTAATAGATAAACAGATATATGTCAAATATGATCTATGTACAGATATGTCGAAGGTAGTAGATAAACAGAAATATGTCAAATATGCACTTTATACTGATATGTCGTAGGTAGTAGATAAAACAGAAATATGTCAAATATGATTTATATACAGATATGTCGTAGGTAAAAGATAAACAGAAATATGTCAAATATGCACTTTATACTGATATGTCGTAGGAAGTAGATAAACAGAAATATGTCAAAAATGCACTTTATACGGATACGTCGTAGGTAGTAGATAAACAGAAATATGTCAAATATGATCTATATACAGACATGTTGTAGGTAGTAGATAAACAGAAATATGTCAAATATGCACTTTATACTGATATGTCGTAGGTAATAGATACACAGAAATATGTCAAATATGCACTGTATACTGATATGTCGTAGGTAGTAGATTAACAGAAATATGTCAAATATGCACTTTATACTGAAATGTCGTAGGTAGTAGATAAACAGAAATATGTCAAATATGCACTATATACTGATATGTCGTAGGTAGTAGATTAACAGAAATATGTCAAATATGCACTATATACAGATATTTCGTAGGTAGTAGTTAAACAGAAATGTGTCAAATGTGCACTATATACTGATATGTCGTAGGTAGTAGATAAACAAAAATGTGTCAAATGTGCACTATATACTGATATGTCGTAGGTAGTAGATAAACAAAAATGTGTCAAATGTGCACTATATACAGATATGTCGTAGGTAGTAGATAAACAGAAATGTGTCAAATGTGCACTATATACTGATATGTCGTAGGTAGTAGATAAACAAAAATGTGTCAAATGTGCACTATATACTGATATGTCGTAGGTAGTAGATTAACAGAAATATGTCAAATATGCACTATATACAGATATATCGTAGGTAGTAGATAAACAGAAATATGTCAAATATGCACTTTATACTGATATGTCTTTGGTAGTAGATAAATAGAAATATGTCAAATATCCACTATATACTGATATGTCGCAGGTAGCAGATTAACAGTTATGTGTCAAATATCCACTATATACTGATATTTCGTAGGTAATAGATAAACAGAAATGTGTCAAATGTGCACTATATACTGATATGTCTTAGGTAGTAGATAAACAGAAATGTGTCAAATGTGCACTATATACTGATATGTCGTAGGTAGTATATTAACATAAATATGTCAAATATGCACTATATACAGATATGTCTTTGGTAGTAGATTAACAGAAATATGTCAAATATGCACTTTATACTGATATTTCGTAGGTAGTAGACAAACAGAAATGTGTCAAATGTGCACTATATACTGATATGTTGCAGGTAGTAGATAAACAGAAATGTGTCAAATGTGCATTATATACTGATATGTCGTAGGTAGTAGATTAACAGAAATATGTCAAATATGCACTATATACAGATATATCGTAGGTAGTAAATAAACAGAAATATGTCAAATATGCACTTTATACTGATATGTCGTAGGTAGTAGATACACAGAAATATGTCAAATATGCACTATATACTGATACGTCGAAGGTAGTAGATTAACAGAAATATGTCAAATATGCACTATATACTGATATTTCGTAGGTAGTAGATAAACAGAAATGTGTCAAATGTGCACTATATACTGATATGTCGTAGGTAGTAGATAAACAGAAATGTGTCAAATGTGCACTATATACTGATTTGTCGTAGGTAGTAGATTAACAGAAATATGTCAAAAATGCACTTTATACTGATATGTCGTAGGAAGTAGATATACAGAAATATGTCAAATGTGCACTATATACTGATACGTCGTAGGTAGTATATAAAAAGAAATATGTCAAATATACACTTTATGCTGATATGTCGTAGGTAGTAGATAAACAGAAATATGTCAAATATGATCTATATACAGATATATCGTAGGTGGTAAATAAACAGAAATATGTCAAATATGCACTATATACTGATATGTCGTAAGTGGTAAAAATACAGAAATATGTCAAAAATGCTCTATATACTGATATGTCGTAGGTAATAGATAAACAGATATATGTCAAATATGATCTATGTACAGATATGTCGAAGGTAGTAGATAAACAGAAATATGTCAAATATGCACTTTATACTGATATGTCGTAGGTAGTAGATAAAACAGAAATATGTCAAATATGATTTATATACAGATATGTCGTAGGTAAAAGATAAACAGAAATATGTCAAATATGCACTTTATACTGATATGTCGTAGGAAGTAGATAAACAGAAATATGTCAAAAATGCACTTTATACGGATACGTCGTAGGTAGTAGATAAACAGAAATATGTCAAATATGATCTATATACAGACATGTTGTAGGTAGTAGATAAACAGAAATATGTCAAATATGCACTTTATACTGATATGTCGTAGGTAATAGATACACAGAAATATGTCAAATATGCACTATATACTGATATGTCGTAGGTAGTAGATTAACAGAAATATGTCAAATATGCACTTTATACTGAAATGTCGTAGGTAGTAGATAAACAGAAATATGTCAAATATGCACTATATACTGATATGTCGTAGGTAGTAGATTAACAGAAATATGTCAAATATGCACTATATACAGATATTTCGTAGGTAGTAGTTAAACAGAAATGTGTCAAATGTGCACTATATACTGATATGTCGTAGGTAGTAGATAAACAAAAATGTGTCAAATGTGCACTATATACTGATATGTCGTAGGTAGTAGATAAACAAAAATGTGTCAAATGTGCACTATATACAGATATGTCGTAGGTAGTAGATAAACAGAAATGTGTCAAATGTGCACTATATACTGATATGTCGTAGGTAGTAGATAAACAAAAATGTGTCAAATGTGCACTATATACTGATATGTCGTAGGTAGTAGATTAACAGAAATATGTCAAATATGCACTATATACAGATATATCGTAGGTAGTAGATAAACAGAAATATGTCAAATATGCACTTTATACTGATATGTCTTTGGTAGTAGATAAATAGAAATATGTCAAATATCCACTATATACTGATATGTCGCAGGTAGCAGATTAACAGTTATGTGTCAAATATCCACTATATACTGATATTTCGTAGGTAATAGATAAACAGAAATGTGTCAAATGTGCACTATATACTGATATGTCTTAGGTAGTAGATAAACAGAAATGTGTCAAATGTGCACTATATACTGATATGTCGTAGGTAGTATATTAACATAAATATGTCAAATATGCACTATATACAGATATGTCTTTGGTAGTAGATTAACAGAAATATGTCAAATATGCACTTTATACTGATATTTCGTAGGTAGTAGACAAACAGAAATGTGTCAAATGTGCACTATATACTGATATGTTGCAGGTAGTAGATAAACAGAAATGTGTCAAATGTGCATTATATACTGATATGTCGTAGGTAGTAGATTAACAGAAATATGTCAAATATGCACTATATACAGATATATCGTAGGTAGTAGATAAACAGAAATATGTCAAATGTGCAGTTTATACTGATAGGTCGTAAGTAGTAAATAAACAGAAATATGTCAAATATGCACTTTATACTGATATGTCGTAGGTAGTAGATACACAGAAATATGTCAAATATGCACTATATACTGATACGTCGAAGGTAGTAGATTAACAGAAATATGTCAAATATGCACTATATACTGATATTTCGTAGGTAGTAGATAAACAGAAATGTGTCAAATGTGCACTATATACTGATATGTCGTAGGTAGTAGATAAACAGAAATGTGTCAAATGTGCACTATATACTGATTTGTCGTAGGTAGTAGATTAACAGAAATATGTCAAATATGCACTTTATACTGATATGTCTTTGGTAGTAGATAAACAGAAATATGTCAAATATGCACTTTATACTGATATGTCGTAGGTAGTAGATAAACAGAAATATGTCAAATGTGCACTATATACTGATATGTCGTAGGTAGTAGATATACAGAAATATGTCAAATATGCACTTTATACTGAAATGTCGTAGGTAATAGATAAACAGAAATATGTCAAATATGCACTATATACTGATATGTCGTAGAAAGTAGATAAACAGAAATATGTCAAATATGCACTATATACTGATATGTCGTAGGTAGTAGTTAAAGAGAAATAAGTTAAATATACACTTTATACTGATATATCGGTTCAGACGAAACGTTCAAGCTGACCCCAACCGATATACCAGCATAGAGCGAAAATGCTTATGAACCAGAGGTAGTAGATAAGAATTAGACAATGACAATGTATATTTTGTTAAGTGACTACATTTTTTTGTTGTTTTTCTGTTCTGTCAGTGTTTATGTGAGTATTGTTTCACTAAGACCCGGTGATTGGGGTTCTGTATTTCTCTAGATCGATCAGTGAATCGATTCTTGAACTTGCTCCACCAAACGTTCGCACAAATACCTTGCCGTCAAATGTCCATGTTTGTTTAATGCACGAAGTCATGTCTGACCATTCGACAGTGATAGGTGATTTCTTTTGGCATCTTGGTTAAATTCTCATCTATATAAATGAATATGTCTCACGTAATGTTTTGCGACCTTTTAGGAACATTGTTCTTGATTTGTATTCGTAAATTTAACAATAATGTCTCGTGGTTTATCGGGCTTTTTTGTCCTATTCGGTGCGATCTGTCTATATCAATCTTTGTGATGTCAACATTTGACCTTTTTTGCTATCTCAAGCACGATGCCGTCAGTAGATTCAGTGTCCTTTTCATCTACATTACCAATTTGAACACATGTTCGACGACTATATTGCTAGAGATCGTCTTGCTTTAGTGTTGTTTCTGCTAGCACGTTCTTTGTTTCCGACAATTCATTGGAAATACCTTGTATCTCGTTGGTAAAGTGGGCGGTTTTCTCGTTTACCTTTGCTGTAACGAGAGCATCGATATCAGCGTTGATCAGATCTTTAATTTTTTATGCAATTCCCGAAACATCATTCTAAGACAGCGCTGGTGCTGCAGGGGTTAGAATTGGAGATTGCATACCAAACATTCCTGGAGGTGGATAAAGAATATGGGCATGTGGTGTGCCAGTATGCATCGGGGTCGTCATGTGCACAGGTGTTCCTGGGAGCATATTAGTTACACTGGTTTACTGTGGCAGGATACTTTGACTCTGTAACTGGCTAAATTCAAGGTCTTGTTCAGCACTCATTTTGGTAACAAGTAGTTGTGAATCTGATTCTGTGTCACTGAACGAAGATTCCGCGTCACACCAATTGTCAATGTCACTACTTTGAATAGACTCAGTGTCCGTAACAGTATGTTTAGCCTTTTCTCCAAGTTTAAAGCAAGCTGTGTTTTTGATTTTCTTTTTTTGGCGGGTTTCTTGGATAATTTATCAGCTCTAGTAGTTGTTTCAATTTAGGCGATTTTAACACTTTTGATCTAATTTTTGCCATTCCGAATGAACGTTGATAACGTATTTGATAATTGTTATAGAAATTTCAGATACATTACAGCTGTCCCATTCATTGCATATATACGATACAAAATCAGCATTTAAAGCATTTATTTATCATAAAGTTGGATCAGCAATAAGTATGTATACCCATGATAACAAAAACGTAACAAAAGAATGAAAAATGAATGAGCTGACGAAAGAACGACAGAACATATGAGTGAATGAATGTGAACAAATGAATGAATGAATGAATGAATGAATGAATGAATGAATGAATGAATGAATGAATGAATGAACAAACAAAGATTTATAGAACTTAATTTATTAATGAAAAATGCATGATTGATTATTGAATGAAAAATATATGCTAATTTAAATCGAACTTCAATGTTGTCATGTTATGTTTGTATGTACGTATTAATAATAAACAGGTCACAATATGGCTAAAAAAAAAAAAAAAAGAAGAAAAAACGTTACAACAAGTGATGACAGTGCATGGTGGGATTCAAACTTAGGAAAACGTAGCAATTGGTGGCAGTAGTGGGATTCGAACATAATGAAAATGTAACAATTAGTTTAATTCAATAATATATTTCACATATAACTGCAGGGGTACAAAGTCGGAACTATTTGAACATAAGCTTAGGTAACTTTTGTAATTCCATCTCCATCGAGATGTCAAAATATGGTATGACTATATGTACATACTTTGGCTCAGTTTATATTTAGTGACTAAAGATAAAAACACATAAAAGAGACAATAATAACTATAAAACGATATTTGAGAAAAAAAGAATAAAACTCTATTAGCGCAATTAACTACCACGTCCAAGCAACCAAATGGGCAAGTTAAAACTCTCAAGATGCAAGTCAGGTAGATACTATGAATCCATGGGCATTTCTGAAAATTATTTTGTTTTTCTGCTGTAAAAAATCTGGAGAGCGATGAAGGCGATTTTGTAGGGAAGGTGGACATGGACTATTTAGATAATCAGTTTGGCTTTGCTGTGTAAATTTTGGGCAATAGAAAAGAAAATGACTAGTTAAAACGTAATAATTGGTGTCATTGGTGGGATTTGAACTTAGTGAAACGTAACAGGTATTGACAGTGCAAAAAATAAGGTTTTATTTTATTGCATTAAATACAGCCATTTTGGGGAATTTCGTGAACATAAACAGAGTATTATTTGGTGTGCTATCCATGGTTATCCTAAGTTTAAAATTTAGCCAAGTGCGCAACACTATTATATTTAAACTTAACGTATTAGTTTCCATAATAATTTAATGGAGTGAAGTTACTTTACCGTATGTACCAAACGTTCGGTTTCGCAAAATTAAGTAAATTAAAACAACGGTTACCACGAAACCATCCAAATAGGCAATGAAGCGCGGATGGAATATTTAAAAATAAATAATAATTCAACGTTTTGTTGGCGGGGACAACGCATAGTTTTGTCTCCACTTCACCCAATCTAAACATTGTGGGTGAGAGTGTCGGATAAATGGGTAACAGTTGCTCCACGGCTCCTGTAAATACGATATTGAACGCTAATAATAAAAATTTATAATGGTAACATCTTTTATTTTTTTAAAAAAGAAATAAATTCACTGTTTTAAATTAAATTTATTTGATTTTTAAAACTAAAACAGCAACCATTAACTTCATTTAAGTACATGTATACTGGGACCGACTCGTCCAGTGTATAACGTGTCTGGCTGTCAACTCAGGGGCGGGTTTTCCCGGCCCGGTCACATTATCTGTGATGATTTGCCAGGGACTATCTTCTGTGACCATAAATGTCTCACCTCTGAATATATGAATAGTCAATGACTTGTAGAGATAATATGTGTTTAATATTGGTTGCCTGTAACGTTAACCATGAACCATGAATCGATACGCTGATCGCCAGTGTTGAAACACGGCACAAATTCCCATACAAACACGTATAATGTATAGTGGTCAATAGTAATAGAAACCATCACTGTTTCAAATAACCAACATTGTTATCGTACTTACGTTTTGTTCAGAAATGGATAGACTATTCCAGAACCTGATATCTCCCGAATCAGGTCTATTTACCACCAAATTGTATGCTTGCCCCACAATTCATAGCAATTGAACGCTTACTAAATTGTGACGTCATTCAAACTTTCAGTTAAAGCAACTGACCAATCAACGTACTCAAATGTGGCTTTCCCAACATTGCTATTTAACGGACTCAATCGGGAGAGCTGGGTCTGTACTTAAGACCAAGAAATGGACGAGATTAATCAACACAATCATACTTGTGACACTATATATATATATAGATCGTGACTAATATGTACATATGAAATGTTTTAAGTGTAACATAGCAACAGGCGTAATTATTCAAGATATCCAAAGGTTTAACTCGGAAGAGTGCCTCTGGGAAGAGTTATAATCAATCCAAAAATTTAATATCTCCCAAATTAGATTTACTTACCATCAATTCCACGCCTGCCCCACAGTTCATAGCCATTAAATGCTTACTAATCATTGACGTTATCCAAGCTTTCCCTGAACCAACTGACCAATCAATGTCCGTTCTACAGACTAGAAGGGTTATGTTACACATTTCAGGCCGTTGTATGTTACATCAGTTCAACCTGAACATAAACAGAATAAATAAAAAAAAAGCACGCAGATAATAGTAAAATGATATAGACATTAATAACGACTAATGGGCACAGAGAGATATGTTCGTAATAAATGGAGAACAAATACTCATTAACTCATCCAGTGTAAAGATAATAACGTGTGAAACTGAATTTATATCTATTTATAAGACATATCTTATTGTTTCTATGGGCTAGAGAGATTTTAGAGAGATTTCTATAATATTTATAATGATGTGACAAAGAGTGTGTCCTATTTCAGATTGCTTTACAAACAAGTAATTTATGTTTGAGACGACGAAGGTGAATGTACACTGCGAGTATCTCCTAGTGGGGCTTGGCTGTATATGAAACATTAACATAGCCATCGTTGCAGCTATGGGTAATTCGTAACTGAATTAGACAGAGCACTTAATCGACAAACGAAATAAGATGCTGTGTAGCATATCTTATTAAATGAAAACATATTTACGAAAGTTAATGCATGCAGTTACTTTAATAGGAAAACCAATAAAACTACATAAAAAGTTATCAAAGTATCATAAATTTAAATACCGCGCTTTAGAGTTACCAAGCTCTTTAGAAGGCACGTTTACTTTAATTAGCTCAAAACTGTTACTTTGACCATTTTTTTATAATATAATAACTATGTATTGTATTTCCAGTATGCATGCAAACTATGGAAAATAATAGGATATTCTGTTATTGAATGTATGAAAGAAATGTGTAAAGTACGATGTAACTTATTCGCAATAAGACAAGATATTTCTTAGGGATACATTTTTAAGACGTCTGTACACAAGCGCTGCTGTTCGATAAATATCGTTTTCTTTACATCATATACACCTGAGATGGATGTTTGTATAGACATGCGTGTGGTTCACAAATTCGTGAGTGACATCTTTGAATTGCATCTTTACATTTAATCAAAGAAATTTTCTATTCCGTTTACAGAGCTGTCCTTATTTACGCTGAAGCATAGCAGCATCCTCGTGTTAATTCAAGAAATGTATTTAAATAAATTTGAAGTGTTATTGAATATTTTCTTCGAACACTTTTCCATTTATTTTTTCGTCAATATATCGGAAGAAGAACTTCTTATTTGACTTTCATTTTACTAAGTTGGTTAGACATACCAGTTTTAAGATATTAGTGAAGATGATTTATTACATGTAGAGGCATAGTATGCCATATAATTTTTCATCAATATTTATGTGTTAAAGTTATTGAAATTGTGATAACATAGTGACTGGGTATTTCTTTGTATGTACTAACGCTTTTGCAAATATAATTCTAAAATGTATTGTACCTGTCACTTTAATAAATGATATATAAAAATAGACAACACTTAAATACCGTTTGACGATAATCGCATCGTTATTCGGACCGTTTCTAAAATAAACGATTTTTATTACATGTAAACTTGTATCACGAATCAAACTGAAATTAAAATTAAATCATATGACTAATTTAATACGTCACAAAATATGCTGCCATTTTAAGTAGGAAATCTATTTTAGTCTTACCTAGGCGCGTAGCCCAAGTTAGGGAAACCCTTTTGACATGTTTAAATATACCTCTTTTTGGCAATACGGGGTCAGTGAGTATTTATATGCTTGATATACTTGGGGCAAAAGTGTCCTTAGCCAATTTTAAAATTTTGAAAAATCCTGATATATTTCCTTTAAGATGCGACAGGTTGAGTGTAGGACAGCTTTGTGTGTACCAACGTTCTAGTGTATGTCTGAATATTCCCTGGCTAATGTATTATTTTTTTCAAATCAATATTTGAATTTTGATGTTTGTGTACGTGGAAACTGAGCCTGTATAATATGTTTACTTGTTTATATCATCCAACATTTTTTTAGCTGTAAAATTCCAATTAATATATTCGTTTTTTATTTACCAATACATATCTCTCTGTCGTTTTCTTGACTTTACACGCAATGTTACACATTCATTTGGACACACTAACGAAATGATATTTTAAATCAATGAATTTTGAAACGCACACTTACTGAAAATTTTTAGACCAAACTTTGCACCTAATATATAGTCAAATAAACTCTCACAATTATTCTATCTGTCATGGTAAACTAGATATCTAAGGTTAAAATATGGATTTTCAAGCTCAAGTCTAAAAATATTCTCAAGAATGGTTGGTGTATACGACCCCTGATCTTACATTTCTTATGTTGAGTTTTTTGCCTTGTTTTATACGACCTATCTTATTTGGGTGGGCTGGGATTCATCGGTAACCCACTTGGAGAACCCATGAGCGATGACATTTACCAAGATACAATTACAAAAAACTACCGAAGTTAAAGCGTTTGGATGGTAAGACGGAAGAGAGAGAGAGTGTTTGCTAATTGACGTTGTTTGTCTGACAGCCGGTTTAACATTCAATTTTGACCCCGTTGAAAAATAACCCCATGGGTCACTTTTCAACGGATGAGTGATCCATTTTAATATTGAAAAATGACCTCGACCGTTATTTAATGACCCACCCACACGTGAAAAAATTTTACATTTGGATGTTCTCATGGATATAAAGTGTGAATAATAACTGGAAAATGGGTATACGATATATATATAATGGCCGGTATGATATTGATACGTTGTTTCATTGGTGATAACACGTGTGGAATCGGAATAGTGTTTGTTGGACGTGCCTTTCGTTAGTGTGGTTGTTGTTTAACAAGTTAAGAAATCGATGAAGCATTCCTACATCAATCCTCTCTCTCTCTCTCTCTCTCTCTCTCTCTCTCTCTCTCCTTTCACTCAATCACCTACTGTGTGCTTATAATTGTTTATATTAGTATAAACATGGAATTTGTTTTGTTACACACTGTAAATTTGTTACTTGTAGGTGGAGGACCGAATCTAATATGGATATTTTTTATAATTTATCTTGAATTTGACTGTTTTGGCCCCGCCCCTAAGACCTCATGAGGATGAGGACCATGAAATTCATATTATTAACCGTCATGTCAGCAACAAGTCACACAAAAAGATCATTCACATACGTCTATTCAGTCATAATTAATAATTGTTTTTGTCAATATCTCTTATATAGATTTAGTAAAATAGGCCCACCCCCCAGACCCAAACCGTGAGGCCAAGGGGCATGAAATTTACAGATTTTATATAAAGGACCCATTAGGCGTCAATAACTGTGCTCACAGTTTGTTTCCCATTACTTCCTAAAGTAAGAAGACATTCAAAGTTTACCTTGAATTTGACTGTCTTGACTCCACCCCAAAGCCCCTAGTTGGATGGGGACCATGCAGTTCACAAGTTTGATTCATCCTTAGGTACCAAAGCCGCATACAACATTTCATTACCATTGAACTAACGGTTTTTGAGAAGAAGTCGAAAATGTCAAATGTTTACGACGCACGGCGGCGGACAAAAGGTGATCGCAAAAGGCCCCTTAAGACAAAGTCTCAGGTGATCTAAAAGTTATGCTTATATGACGTTATCTACCACGATACAAGTGCACTTGATATGTCGTGCGTATGGCGCGTATCGTGCGTCACGGTTTAGCTCACTTCCTATGTTTTGCACGTGGCGCTCGAGGTAAATGATTTAGCGAGACCCGAATATTGATAAAATGTACACTACCAATTTACATTTATAGATAGCAACACGCTGCAGTTGCCACCATTCAACGATTATGCGTCTAGAACAATGCATGCAACTAAGACCAGTACAGTGCCGAATAACCAGAAGGAAACAGGATGGGGAGATGCACAGACGGTACCGCTTCCTGTCGGCTAATGTCACTGTCAGGCGAATCACTGGTGTTCACTGGTATGTTAGACATTTGATGTTTTTTTAGAACACATTTATTTTTGTTTTCTTACTTAAAGACGACAAATTCAACTTTGCACTGTTCACCGTCGGCTCCGTGGCTTTGGCTTGAAGTGCAGTAGACCAGACTGCCAGACATAAATCTGCACGCGACCAGTGAGCTAGAATTGGTAGGAGATATTCCTAGCGGCAGTGGGTAACAGTTGTGTTTTCAAATAAAAAAAATTAAATTCAAGTCACGGGACGACCGTGCCCGCATTTACAAAATTCGTAAGCACACCGCTTGTTGTGTTGAGTGAAAATGTTACTGCTCAACGATAATAATACATTAACAATGTTCTGAAGACAGTGCTCCTCCCTTGTTTGCGACATCAATTCCCCCTGTGGACGTTACGGTTTTCAGTACGATAATGCTCCTACACATAATATGACCCGTATACTTGTATGGAAGGGTATCACCGCCATAACTCTTAGTCTGAAATTTGTCGCTTATTCTTTGTGCAATGGGTGTAAATGTTTCTTTCTTCTTAGTTCTTTGTGGGAAATGTTTTGGGAAATGAAACATTTGATGACATGATGAAGTGTCGCGTATAAGACTCAGAACCTTACCTCAAAGGTCAAGGACATACTTTTAATTTGTTTGATATTTCATGTCTGGTCTATAACTTTGTCTTACATGGAGGAATTTTGAAATAGCTTGTGATCAATAAATTATGATGATGTGTCACCTGCATTTACCTGTAGAAATACCCAGACCTTTGCATCGGATATTAAGGTCAAGGTTACACAAAGGTCAAGGTCACACGTTAAAGTAAAAAAAAACAACATGAAAATGCGTGTCTAGTCTGAAATGTCAGTCCATTACTTTTGATATTCATGGATACATATAAATCCCTACCTATTATAAAATATCGTTATTTTTCACAGACCATTTGGTGGTGTGTGACATTTAACAGTGACATTTCTTGTTTTTAATCTGTATGTCAATTTGTTGTTTTTGTTAAGTGAACCTGCAATCTTCACTCCTGTTTGCGTAGAACAACCTATAATGTGTTGATACGCCGTAAAACTATATTCGTTCGTTCATTCATTCATTTAAAGTAATCAGTTTCATTCCGTGCCTCACCTCACCCCAAGCTGTATGTTTAAGTGGCTACAGCTTTCTTCTTTGGTGTTTCTGATCCGTGTTTCCCGCTATCCCAATCTGTATGTTAAAGGGACTTCTGGTTTCCTATTTGAAGTTTCTTTTCCGTGTTTCTTCCTCACCCAAATATGTATGTAATTGGGACTGCAGGTTCCTGTTTGATGTTTCTGTTCCGTGTTTCACCCGACCCTCAAATCTGATTATATGTAAAAAGTGCTGAAGGTTTCCGCTTTGGTATTTTTGTTCCTTGTATTTTTTTCACTTTGTCTATCTGAGATGACACCAAATGTTGAGTTTGAGTGCCTATCAACTGTTTATCAGAATGATGCTCCTTAACACAACAGAAATGAATATAAATATGTGCGACCCCCCCCCCCCCCCCCCCCCCACACACACACACCCTATTTTTGGGGTGGCATATATAGTAATCGCAGTGTCGTCCGTCCTTCCCGTTCGATATTTCGTGTCCGGTCTATAACTTTGTCATACATAAATTGATTTTATTAATACTTGCTACAAATGATCAACATAACATGGTGACGTGTTGCGCGGAAAACCCGAAGCAGTATCTCAAAGGTCAAGGTCACACGTTGAGTTTGTTTGACAACACTTTTGAGTCGATGAGAGATTTCGTGTTCGGCCTGTAACTTTGTCATGAATAGATGGATTTTTTTAACAATTTAACTTTGATGACACTTTCGGTCTGTTTGAAATTTCGTGTCAGGTCTGTAACTGTGTGACCTATGGATAAATTTCAAAGACACTTGGCTCAATTCATTAGCATCACATGATTACGTGTCGTGCGGAAGACCCACTACCATACCTCAAAGGTCAAGGTCACATTCAAAGTGTGAGTTTGTTTGACTTGACAACACGTTAAGTCTATGTGAAATTTCGTGTCCAATTTGTAACTTTGTCATACAAAGATGGATTTCATAAATACTTACTACAAATGATCAGCATAACATGACGACTTGTCGTGCGTAAACCCCAGAATCCCACTTTAAAGGTCAAAGTCACACTTTGATTTTGTTTGACAATACTTTCAGTCTATATGAGATTTCGTGTCCGGGCTGTTACTTTGTCATCTATAGATAAATTAAAAAAAACTTAATCAATTCATCTGCATGACATGATGACGTATTGCGCGTAAGACCCGCACCTGTACATCAAAGGTCACACTTTAAGTTTGTTTGACAACACTTCGAGTCTGTGATTTGTCCACATGACATGACGACGTGTCGCGTGCAAGACCCAAAAACATGACCTCAAAGGTCAAGGTCACACTTTAGTTGTTTTGGTATTTCAGATCTGGTCTGTAACTTTGTCTCATATAGAGGAATTTAAAATAGCTTGACACAAGTTATCAACATGTCATGATGATGTGTCACCTGCATTTACCTGAAGAAATACTCAGATCTTTACATCAGATGTCAAGGTCAAGGTTACACAGAGGTCAATGTCACACTTTCATGTAAAAAAAACATGAAATTGCGTGTCCAGTCTGAAACGTCAGTCCATTACTCTTGATATTCATAGATACATCCCTACCTATTATAAGATATATCGTTATTTTCACAGACCATTTGGGGGCACTTATTAGTGACATTTCTTGTTTTACATTAGTGATGAAGGAACGTTGTGACAAGCTTCAAGTTTTGTATTAATGTTGTTTATATTAAAAAAACACCAAAAGTATTGAATAAGAAGAAAAACAAACATGCATTACTTTATTTTAAGTACCCCCACGTGTAAATCCGGACCTGGATAGATATAATTTTCTATTGGTGACGTAATAAGTATAGTGCGTTTAAACTGTGAGTAGCCGATTGTATTATTTATCTTGACATATTTGGACCATAACTAGTTGACTATGTATATGTTCTAAATTCACTGATTACGGGACTACAGAGGATAAGAATTTGTATCACGACTAATATTAAGTCAGGATCACGTTATACTGATTGCAAAAAATGTTTTATTTGAAACAAATAACGAATGCCTTTTACCTCTAAAAGGATCATCGTTTAAACTCCCCATGTGTGGTTTGACCATGCACACAAAACAAAATGTGCTCACTTGATTACGCATTGTTGTATTTTCACACATTTGGTAGGTGAGAAGACCGTCGAATATAAACAGTTCACTGCTGTGACCTGCTGTGACCTGTTTGGTTGGAAATGCAACTGTCGTTGAGCCTATGCTTGATTTTGATTGGGTTCAGTTCACGTGACAGAACACCGAGGAGTACCGGGTATTACCGAGAGATCGCAAAGCGCGCATTCTGTTTTGTGATTCCAAAGAGGAAGGACGTTGTGGTTGGATATATTTTGGGCGGTAGCGTGAGTTAAAGCGTTTTTTGGGGGGTTTTATGCACACATTTTAATGCATTTGTAGCGTTTCTTATTTAATTGATAACATTTTGCTACTTTTTCCTCATTTTGTGTTTACATTTGTGACACAGCTTGAATTTACAAACAGTCTCTTCCCGCGTGTTTGGCTGTCAACACAACCGGGTATATATCATTTAATTAAAAGAGATCATGGCTTCTTTATAGCTTCAACTACTTGGCACGACTTCGCAATAAATAAAAATCGGCGATTCCTGAATAATACATTGAAATACCAGTTTGAGTTACTGTTTAACAAATGCTAATATGTAGGGCCTATGTGCGTGCTTGAGAAAATCATGCTCGAAGTATTCCTAGGCAGAACTAGTACACATATATGTGGGTACAGTGTCTTGCTCAACATAGCTGTGACAGGGGATCGAACCAACAACCAAATGTATACAAATTTAATGTTATTGATGTATGATCGATAATGTATCTTCTTCTTTACATTTCACCAAACAGGCACTTTTTGAAATCGTTGAGGTTATTGGCTGGCTGAATGGTTGTTTTTAGCAAGATGTTTGTTGCTGACTGAGCAGTTATTATGGCAACGGTTTGTTAACAATGCATTTGATAGTATTAAAGCTAAATAACCCTGTAGTAATCATATATTATGCCATTATCTTAAACACTATACCATAGATCTTTATAATGTCTTAACTGCACATTACTTCCATTTAAAATGATTTTCAACACGTGGCAAGTTACTACTATAATTTTATGTGGCATTTTCAGTGTCATTGGTAGAATAATATAATTGGAATAAATCCGAGGACAACCGCTGTCCTTCTGCAAGTAACTGACAAATTTTCTCACAAAGTTTTTGGACAAAGCTTGGCTTGAACCTCAATGGAGAAAGAGAAAAGTGGCCATTGCACTATAATGCTGTAAATTCATGTTGTTGTTACCAATGTAGGAAAATTAACAAAATATATATTATGGCAAGTAACATTATTTTTGGTAAATGGTTTTTGATTATTGATAACACACTATTTAGGTGGAATAACTCTGCCTCAAACGGCAAACTTTCTGTATTTTCTTCCTTTTGAAATGTTTAAGCAATTAATAAGATTGATTTATTTACGTTTAAATGCTACACTGCTATTATTTTGGTAAATTCTGTAGTTACAGGACATGTTGGTGGCAATTTGTTTGTTTGGTTGATGGTGGAATGAAAGCTTGTGGTTTTACGGCATACCAACTGGACATGTTTAGTGGACAGGTTCAAGATTTTTTTGAGGATGTCCAGTACTTGTGAGTATTAAAAATTGTTATCATTACTTTGCCATTGCAGCAATAGTTCATAGTTCACTTCACATACAAGCCCAATAATGGTAGAAATGTATTACAATAAAATTAACTCTATCCCTAGCGTTAAATCTATCAGGGTAAAAATGCAATTAAGATATTATTGTATGTTTCGTAGCAATTCTCACCATGAACCATAAACAAGTTTAAATTTAGTTTGAAGAAGTTATATTCATAATATGTCTAAAATAAATGTTTAAACATTATTGTTTTTTAAACAACTGCACTATGCAGAATTCAGTATCCAGATATTGTAACATTTGATTGCCTTAATTAATATAAGTTACCATCAGGCAAGTATAAGTTTGTAATTTCAACACATTGCAGGTTATATGTGGCATCTCGTTTTATTTTGTTAGTAAAAGACTTCAGAATGAATATGAGCAGACAAACCCATTGTCCCTCTGCAGCTAACTGACACATATTCTCATATAAAATTTTGTGGTGTACAACAGTGAAACATATAATTATAAATAATTATGTAAGTTAGTTTGAAGTAAGGTAAATGTCTTATTGACACTTTCTGAAAATGTTATACCCAGTAATTTGTATTGCACGGTTTGAGATGCCATAGGATCGAATCTAGATTAACACTATCCACTGCACTACCAAATCACATTAAATGATTTTTGGTTTATTCTGGAATATGTCATATTTCAATTTTTCATATATTTAACAATATATTTATTGTTTTTTTTTTATTTACAATTATATAAATATTTAAAGAATGTCTGTTCATTTTTTAAGGATGGGGCTTGAAGCCAGCATAATGAGGAGCATGTTGGTACATAAAGTGGAGCATGTTGGTACCAGCATAGTGGTGCCGATGAGTCAATTACATATGCAGTAGAAGTTGGACAGTTCGAGTTCATAACAGATAAGTGTCACATATTTATAATGACTCAAAACTTATCTAAATATTTAGGTTGAAATGTCAAGAAAACATCAGCTGGTAGAACAATTGCGGTTACCTTTAATTTACAACACATAACATGTTATACTATTTATAGGTGGTGGAATACCTCAGTATGAATCTGAGTAAAACTGCAGTTCTTCTGCAAGTAACTAGAAAACTTACTCACCTAAAACAATTTGAAACATTCGTGTTCTTTCACAAGTAACTGGAAAACAAATCTCAGTTAAAGTTTTTACATAAAGATGGGAATATCCTTCCACAATTGACCGCAAAATTTTCTTACTGACTTTTTTTAACTTTTTAAAGGTTTTCACAAATAAAATAGAAGGGGAGAAATTATGTTGTATTAGTGGATAACTTCCTCAGCACCAAAGCACTTATTGTGCTGTCCCAGTTTTTTAACTTTTTAATATTAACAGCGGAAGAATAATTATTAGTAATATTTGGCAGTACAAATGCTTAAAAACTTACCTACTTTTGTAATGTACATGTAATTAGTTAGAAAAAATAACCACTTTCATATTCAAATTTTATTACTTCAAATTATCTTTTTAAATCTGTTAGCATATTGTAATTTTAACACACCACAGTTTATTTGTTTTGCATCTAGTTTTGCTAGAGAAAGACTTCAGAATGAATCTGAGTAGACCAGCTGTCCCTTTACTAGTAACTAACTGACAACTAGTTTTGCTAGATAAAGACTTCAGAATGAATCTGAGTAGACTGGCTGTCCCTTCACTAGTAACTGACATCTAGTTCTGCTAGATAAAGACTTCAGAATGAATCTGAGTAGACCGGCTGTCCCTCCACAAGTAACTGGCATCTAGTTTTGCTAGAGAAAAACTTCAGAATGAATCTGAGTAGACCGGTTGTCACTCCACAAGTGACTGCCATCTAGTTTTGCTAATGAAAGACTTCAGAATGAATCTGAGTAGACCGGCTGTCACTCCACAAGTAACTGGCATCTAGTTTTGCTAGAGAAAGACTTCAGTATGAATCTGAGTAGACCGGCTGTCCTTCCACAAGTAACTAACATCTAGTTTTGCTAGAGAAAGACTTCAGAATGAATCAGAGTAGACCGACTGCCCCTCCACTAGTAACTGGCATCTAGTTTTGCTAGAGAAAGACTTCAGAATGAATCTGAGTAAACTGACTGTCCCTCCACTAGTAACTGGCATCTAGTTTTGCTAGAGAAAGACTTCAGAATGAGTCTGAGTAGACCGACTGCCCATCCACTAGTAATTGGAATCTAGTTTTGCTAGAGAAAGACTTCAGAATGAATCTGAGTAGACCAGCTGTCCCTTTACTAGTAACTAACTGACAACTAGTTTTGCTAGATAAAGACTTCAGAATGAATCTGAGTAGACTGGCTGTCCCTTCACTAGTAACTGACATCTAGTTCTGCTAGATAAAGACTTCAGAATGAATCTGAGTAGACCGGCTGTCCCTCCACAAGTAACTGGCATCTAGTTTTGCTAGAGAAAAACTTCAGAATGAATCTGAGTAGACCGGTTGTCACTCCACAAGTGACTGCCATCTAGTTTTGCTAATGAAAGACTTCAGAATGAATCTGAGTAGACCGGCTGTCACTCCACAAGTAACTGGCATCTAGTTTTGCTAGAGAAAGACTTCAGTATGAATCTGAGTAGACCGGCTGTCCTTCCACAAGTAACTAACATCTAGTTTTGCTAGAGAAAGACTTCAGAATGAATCAGAGTAGACCGACTGCCCCTCCACTAGTAACTGGCATCTAGTTTTGCTAGAGAAAGACTTCAGAATGAATCTGAGTAAACTGACTGTCCATCCACTAGTAACTGGCATCTAGTTTTGCTAGAGAAAGACTTCAGAATGAGTCTGAGTAGACCGACTGCCCATCCACTAGTAATTGGAATCTAGTTTTGCTAGAGAAAGACTTCAGAAATATAAATAAAGTATAAATAGAAATAATGGAAAAAGGTAGTTTCTAAAAAGGGTTGGCTTTAATTATTAATATCTTGCTCCTTAACGTCATACCCATCAAACAGTGTTTGATGTTGTTTATGAGATGTAATATGATCGAGTCTGGGATGGAACCAGCAGCATCTGGCATTAATAGCCAACACTCGACATCTCATTCAATGATTATTGATGTCTATTCTGATACATGTTATATTATGGTTTATTCTATATTTAGTTGTGTGTTTTTTTAACAATTATATAAACATTTTTATTTTCTAAATCCCAGGCTGTTAGCCAGTATTTGGTGATGCATGTTGGTACCCAGGACGAGCATGTTGGTTTCGACAGTTTGACAAAATGAAGTCATTGATGTGTGCAGTAGAAGTTGTACAGATCAAGTGGATTACAGATAAGTGTCCCATGTTATGAATAAAAAACTTATGTAAAGGTTGAAAAGTAAACAAAATAAGCATCAATTGGTTGGAAAATTGCGTTTATCGCTCATTTTCAACACATAACAGGTTATATTATATGGACTTCAGTTATATAGGTGGCAGAAGAGCTCAGAATGAATCGAACTCATCAGCCCCGGATCCAGTACTCTACAAGTAACTGATAACTTTCACACTTGCACTGGTGATGAGTGACTTATGTTAATGAGACGCAATGTCGTATAGTAATTATCACAGAGACTGTGGCCTGACGGGGATTTGAACTAGTTACCCCTGGATTGAGTCACTTGCTCTACCAACTGAGCTAACTGTGTCTGACTTTTATAGAATAAGTACCAACTTGTTAAATTATATTATCTATATGATTAGTTTTGTTTTTGCAGTTATGTCCCTTGAACTTTGAATAAATGCTTTCTCTGAAATTTTAAGATAAAGAGGTTTAATTGATCTTTTAATCTTATCTTCTTTTGATCTTGTTAGATTTTATTTAAATTTTCATTAATAATTTGATGCATTTAAACCTGGAAATTGACCTTGCACTCCTCAAGCAATGCCATTGACTTTTTTAAATCAAAATTTTAAACAAAAAAAACAAAAATGCTTCTTTTTTGGAAACTAAACAAATTAATATTTATTTTCCATTTTACATTATGTATGCAGTATGCAAGTATTATAATTGGTTAGGGGTTCGGTGGATACATAAATAAAATAAAAATAAAAACAGATATAATCAAAAGTATATTAAATTAGTTAAAATTAATTCAATCAATCTAAGATTGCTTAAAAAAATTATTTCAAAATATAATAGGGTTAAATAAAACATTTAATTCAGTAACCATAAAAAACACATCTAATATAGATAGATAAATTAATATAAACATTTAGGCAAAAATACACATTCAATTTTAAATAAATAAAACAAAAAATCAGATTATGGTTACACACATATGATAGAAATAAATGAGACAATAAAAATGATAATTTCAATAAGGTTAAGACACATATTAACACATATAATTAGGATAAATAAGTACATACTTTCATAAAGGTAAAAAAAAAACAAATTATTAGGATAAATAAATCAGTACATTCAATAAGTTAATACACATATAATAGGGATAAAGAAAACAATAAATTCATTAAAGTAAAACTTGTACAATAGGGATAAAGAAAACAAAGTTCATTAAGGTAATACTTGCATATTAGGGATAACAAAAACAATAAATTCATTAAGGTGAAATTTGTATAATAGGGATAAAGAAAACAATAAATTCATTAAGGTGAAATTTGTATAATAGGGATAAAGAAAACAGTAATTTCATTAAGTTAAAACTTGCATACTAGGAATGAAGAAAACAATAAATTCATTAAGGTAAAACTTGTATAATAGGGACAAAGAAAACCTTCAGGTAAAACTCGTATAATAGGAATAAAAAAAAACAATAAATTCAATGAGGTAAAAAAAAACACAATATGATTAAATAAAACACATTTAAGATAACCACATAGATAAATAGGGTCAGGTAAACAATCAATTTATTAAAGTAAGAACCCGAATAAATAGGGTCAGGTAAAATACATTCATTAAAGTAAGAACACACATAGTAAATAAGGTAAGGTAAACAATAAATTCAATAAGTAAAAACACATATAAATAGGGTCAGGTAAACAATAAACTCATTTAAGTAAAAACAGATAAATAGAGTCGGGTAACAATACATTCATTAAGTAAGAACACACATAATAAATTAGGTAAGGTAAACAATAAATTCATTTTAAAGTAAAAAAACATAAATAAATAGGGTCAGGTAACAATACATTCATTAAAGTAAGAACACACATAATAAATAAGGTAAGGTAAACAATTAGTTCACTAAAGTAAAAACAGATAAATAGGGTCAGGTAACAATACATTTATTAAAGTAAGAACACACATAATAAATAAGGTAAGGTAAACAATAAATTCATTTTAAAGTAAAAACATAGATAAATAGGGTCAGGTAACAATACATTCATTAAAGTAAGAACACACATAATAAATAAAACAATACATCCATTAAAGTAAGAACACCCATAATAAATAAGGTAAGGTAAACAATAAGTTCATTAAAGTAAAAACACACATAATAAATAAGGTAAGGTAAACAATAAGTTCATTAAAGTAAAAAAAGATAAATAGGGTCAGGTAACAATACATTCATTAAAGTAAGAACACACATAATAAATAAGGTAAGGTAAACAATAAATGCATTGAAGTAAAAACATAAATAAATAGGGTCAGATAACAATACATTCATTAAAGTAAGAACACCCATAATAAATAAGGTAAGGTAAACAATAAATTAATTTTAAAGTAAAAACATAGATAAATAAGGTAAGGTAAACAATAAATGCATTAAAGTAAAAACATAAATAAATAGGGTCAGATAACAATACATTCATTAAAGTAAGAACACCCATAATAAATAAGGTCAGGTAAACAATAAATTCATTAAAATAAAAACAGATAAATAGGGTCAGTTAACAATACATTCATTAAAGTAAGAACACACATAATAAATAAGGTAAGGTAAACAATAAGTTCACTAAAGTAAAAACAGATAAATAGGGTCAGGTAACAATACATTTATTTAAGTAAGAACACACATAATAAATAAGGTAAGGTAAACAATAAATTCATTTTAAAGTATAAACATAGATAAATAGGTTCAGGTTAACAATAAATTCATTAAAGTAAGAACTCACATAATAAATAAGGAAAGGTAAACAATAAATTCATTAAGTAAAAACACACATAAATAGAGTAAGGTAAACAATAAATTTATTAAAGTAAGAACAAGAATAAATAGGGTAAGGTAAACAATACATTCATTGAAATAAGAACACATATACTAAATAAGGTAAGGTAAACAATAGGTTCATTAAGTAAAAACACAGATAAATAGGGTCAGGTAAACAATAAATTCATTAAAGTAAAAACAGGTAAATAGGGTTGGGTAACAAAACATTCATTAAGTAAGAACACATATAATAAATTAGGTAAGGTAAACAATAAATTCATTTTAAAGTAAAAACATATATAAATAGGGTCAGGTAACAATAGATTCATTAAAGTAAGAACACACATAATAAATAAGGTAAAGTAAACAATAAATTTATTAAAGTAAAAACAGATAAATAGGGTCCGGTAACAATACATTCATTAAAGTAAGAACACCCATAATAAATAAGGTAAGGTAAACAATAAATTATTTTTAAAGTAAAAACATAGATAAATAGGGTTAAGCAACAATACATTCATTAAAGTAAAAACAAACATAATAAATAAGGTAAAATAAACAATAAATTCATTAAAGTAAAAACAGATAAATAGGGTAAGGTAAACAATATATTTATTAAAGTAAGAACACACATAATAAATAAAGTAAGGTAAACAATAAATTCATTAAGTAAAAACACAGATAAATAAGGTAAGGTAAACAATAAATGCATTAAGTAAAAACACATATAAATAGGGTCAGGTAAACAATAAATTCATTAAGTAAAAACACAGATAAATAAGGTAAGGTAAACAATAAATTCATTAAGTAAAAACTCAGAATGATAGGGTCAGGTAAACAATAAATTCATGAAGTAAAAACACAGATAAACAGGGTCAGGTAAACAATAAATTCATTAAGAAAAAAAAGATAAACAGAGTCAAGGTAAACAATAAATTCATTAAGTAAAAACACAGATAAAAAGGGTCAGATAAACAATTATTTCATGAAGTAAAAACATAGATAAATAGAGTCAGGTAAACAATTAATTCATGAAGTAAAAACACAGATAAATAGGGTAAGGTAAACAATACATTAATTAAAGTAAGAACACACATAATACATTAGGTAAGGTAAACAATAAATTCATTCAGTAAAAGCACAGATAAATAGGGTCAGGTAAACAATAAATTCATTTAAAGTAAGAACAAACATATATTGTAAACTAAAACAATAAATCAAGGCCAAAGACTCACCTGCAATCAATTACTCATTTAAGGTAAAGAAACAAAACAATTAATACTTTCATTTACGGTAAACAAATAAAAAATCATTTGATCTTAATTAAAATATGATTGTATAATCACTATTATAATCAATGTATTACTATTGTTACTATTATTGATATTATCATCAGTGTTATGTTTAGTATTATCATTATTATTATTATTAGAAGTAGTAGCAGTAGCAATAGTAGTATCATAAGTAGCAGCAGTAGATGTAGTAATGATAGAAGTGGGAGTAGCAGTAGTAGCAGCAGTAGCCAAAGCAGTAGTAGTATCAGAAGCAGTATTAATAGCAACAGTAGATGCAGCAGTAATAGTAGTAGCAACAGCAATATTCATAGTAGAAGTAGTACGTGTAGTAGAAGTAGTGGCCTGTTTACAATTGAAAAGTCTTGATTTTTTTGTTAAAATATAATGTCTTGGGGTAGTCACTTCCAGTTCGCAGAAATCTTATAAAAGACGTCTAAGAATCCTCTTTCACTTAACCTACATTAACTAACATGTTTGATCTCACCATTTTAACACAGAACTAATCTATTAACATAATGAGAGGGTTTGAAGAAGCCTTTATAAGACAAATTCATCTGAGATACATAAACAAACCTTTTCATTAAAATAATAAAAGCATATTCATAATAATCAGTAGGATCATTTACATTTATATTAGTATTAGTTATTAAGTATTAGTAACTTACGTATATAGGCCAAGTGTTTAAATTTTAACTTATTAGTAATGAGTAGTGTAAATGTAATTATTAGAAGTGTAAATATAATTAATTAGTAATGTACATGTTAGAAATTAGTAGTGTAAATATAATTTATTAGTATATACATGAAAGTAATTAGTAGTGTAAATATAATTAATTAGTAATGTAAATGTTAGTAATTAGTAGTGTAAATATAACTAATGAGAAATGTTAATATAAGTAATTAGTAGTATAAGTTTTAGTAATTAAGAGTGTAAATAGCAGTGGGTAGAAGTCTAAATAATAGACTAGTATTTAGTATAAATAAAAAAAATTAAAAGTATCAATACTATGTATTATAGAAATATTCACTGCACACTATTTACCATATTAATATATATATGTATATGACCATGAATAATAAAATTTGAATATTTTCTTTCGATCCGTATCACACAAATGGTAAATAATACTATTCAAAACTATGCTTATAATAAAAACCATTCAGTTAACCGAAATTAATTAAATGAATACATTACCAACACAACAGATATAAAACTAATCATCTATTCATATACAGCCTAAAAATCATTTTAAAATAACAAATATGTAATAATACCCATATAAGCAGTGCACATTTACAATAATCAAATATGAAACAAAATTAAGACATAAAATCCTTTAAAACATATTTATTGATGTAAAACCAAAGTACACTTCCGAGTAACTTAAAATATTAGAAATAAAATAACTATGCATGATACAATCATTTAAAACACAATACATAGTAAAAATAAATATATAAAATCACTGGTTAATATAAGTTTCTCAAAGAAAAATACAAGTAAAATGAAATCTCAAGAATCTCTTGTAAATATCAATATCTCAATATGGACACAAGTAAAGGTAAATCTTTTAAAATACCTTGTTAATATTAGTATCTCAAAATGAACACAAGTAAACTTGTATAAGAAAATATCATACCTTAATCTGTAATCAATATAAAAGTCTTAAAATGAATACAAGTAAAACTTCTTATCAAAAAAATCTAACATGAGTATAGATATCTCAAGATAAATAAATATAAAGGTAAATCTTATAAAATCCTTCTTTATATAAGTATATCAAATTGAAGACAAGTAAACTTGTAAATCTCATAAAATCTCTCATTAATAAGAGTCTCTTAAAATGAATACAAGTAAAAGTAAATCTTATAAAATCTCTGGTTAATATAAGTCTCTAAAAATGAATACAAGAAAAAGTAAATCTCATAAAATCTCTGGTTAATAAAAATATCTGAAAATAAGAAAAAGTAAATCTCATAAAATCTCTGGTTAATAAAAATATCTGAAAATTGAAGACAAATAAACTTGTATGAGATTTACTCATACAATCTCTCATTGATTAAAGTATCTTAAAATGAATACCAGTAAAAGTAAATCTCATAAAATCTCTGGTTAATATAAGTCTCTTAAAATGAATACAGGCAAAAGCAAATCTCATAAAATCTCTGGTTAAAAAAAGTACCTGAAAATTGAAGACAAATAAACTTGTATGAGTAAATCTAATAAAATCTCTCATTAATTAAAGTCTCTTAAAATGAATACAAGTAAAAGTAAATCTGAAAAAATCTCTGGTCATATATAAATCTACATGTATAAATGAAGGCAAGTAAAAATAAATCTCATAAAACTTCTGGTTAATATAAATATCTAAAAATAAATAAAAATAAAAGCATATCTTATAAAATCTCTGGTTATTATAAGTACCTAAAAATTGAATACAAGTAAATATAAATTGTATAAAATCTCTGGTTAATATAATTATCTCAAACTGTATACAAGTAAAAACAAATATTCTAAAACCTGTAAATCTCTTGTTAGCATAAATATATCAAAATGCAGATGAATAAAAGTTATTCTTTTCAAATCTCTTTGAGAGCATAAATATATTTCAAAATGGATACATCTCATTAAAAAAATAACATCCGATAAAAGTACAAGAAGCAATTTTAATAAAAATATATATAGAAATATTAAAACCAATATTTATTGATGAAAAACCACAACACACTGCCGAGTAACTTAAAGTATCAGAAATAAAATAACTATGCATGATACAATCATTTAAAACACAATACATAGTAAAAATAAATAAATAAAATCACTGGTTAATATAAGTCTCTTAAAATGAATACAAGCAAAAGCAAATCTCATAAATCTCTGGTTGATAAAAGTATCTGAAAATTGAAGACAAATATCTTGAATGAGTAAATCTCATAAAAATCTTTCATTAATTAAAGTCTCTTAAAATGAATACAAGTAAAAGTCAATCTTAAAAAATCTCTCGTTAATAAAAGTATCTAAAAATTGAAGACAAATATCTTGTATGAGTAAATCTCATAAAATCTCTTTTAATAAGTGTCTCTTCAAATGAATACAAGTAAAAGTAAATCTTATAAAATCTCTGCATAATATAAGTCTGTTAAAATGAATACAAGCAAACGTAAATCTTAAAAAAGCTCTGGTTAATAAAAGTATCTAAAAAATGAAGACAAATATCTTGTATGAGTAAATCTGATAAAATCTTTCATTAATTAAAGTCTCTTAAAATGAATACAAGTAAAAGTCAATCTTAAAAAATCTCTGGTTGATAAAAGTATCTAAAAATTGAAGACAAATAAACTTGTATGAGTAAATCTCATAAAATCTCTCTTAATACGTGTCTCTTCAAATGAATACAAGTAAAAGTAAATCGTATCAAATCTTTGCTTAATCTAAGTCTCTTAAAATGAATACAAGCAAAAGCAAATCTCATAAAATCTTGGTTGATAAAAGTATCTGAAAATTGAAGACAAATATCTTGTATGAGTAAATTTCATCAAATCTTTCATTAATTAAAGTCTCTTTAAATGAATACAAGTAAAAGTCAATCTTAAAAAATCTTTGGTTAATAAAAGTATCTAAAAATTGAAGACAAATATCTTGTATGAGTAAATCTCATAAAATCTTTCATTAATTAAAGTCTCTTAAAAGGAAAACAAGTAAAAGTCAATCTTAAATAATCTCTGGTCATATAATAATCTACATGTATAAGTGAAGGCAAGTAAAAATAAATCTCATAAAATCTCTGGTTAATATAAATATCTAAAAATAAATAAATAAAAGCAAATCTTATAAAATCTCTGGTTAATATAAGTACCTAAAAACTGAAGACAAGTAAATATAAATTGTATAAAATCTCTGGTTAATATAGTTATCTCAAAATGTATACAAGTTAAAACAAATATTATAAAACCTGTAAAATTTCTTGTTAGTATAAATATATAAAATGAAGATGAATAAAATTTATTATTTTCAAATCTCTTTGAGAGCATAAATATATTTCAAAATGGATGAAAGTTAAAGTACATCTCATTAAAAAATTAGCATCTGATAAAAGTACAAGAAGCAATTTTAATAAAAATATATATAGAAATATTAAAACCAATATTCATTTTTATATGCATATTGCATTTACATTTTCTTTTTGATTTATATTAAATTAATTACATTTTTTTGCATGTTTCATATTTTCTATAAAAATGGCATTGCTAAACACTTACAACAAATATTAGGCTTTTTATGAACCTATCTTTCGGCCTGCTTAAATATAAATACGTCGTACAAGGGGCAGTTGTGTATAAAAAAACAACTGCGTCTTGTAAATGTACATGGTCTTTGAACATATACTTTGTATATGTGATATAAATGCACAGACGTATCCCCCTTCATTTGTACATAGTTCCGATAATTACTCTGCACTGTTTTTCTTATATAAAGTTAAAAAGTATTTGATACAAAGTAATTATTTGTAAAAGAGATAAAAATACAATATATGAAAATTAAAAGGGGAAAAAATTGGAACTATGTATCTCTCCCTTAACAATTGCCAACATACATGCACATATATAAACACAAACACACACAAACACAAGTGTCTATAAGGCGGTCTTGGTTAATTTCCATTGACAAGTAAATACATCAAACATTCATTTTTTTTACTTCTAATTAATATGAAAGCAAACATTAATCCAAGGGACATAACTGCCTTGTTGTAAGTATGTCAAATATTTCTGCATGATCCTATTATATAGTTCAGTGATGTATGTCAGATGTATTTGTACATTGTCATAGTGATGGTTAAACAACACCTGCTGCAGAGTTCACGATGCCATGACTTTTGAACATTGCTTCGTCTGAGTTCAGGTAAATGTTAGTTTGAATATTTAGTGTCTTAATTATGCCACCAAGTGTCTTATTTATGCCACCAAGGGTTAACAAATAATCAGTTAACCTACCCGCTCTTTCATAGGATCCCGAAAGGTTAAACAGTACTCGAAAACACCTATCTGTATAAGTAACTGATAACTTTCCCACTTGAATCAGAGATGAGAAACAAATGACAATGAGACACAATGTTGTATATCAATCATCGCGGAGACTGTGACTGGGAGGGAATTCAAACTCATGACTCCTAGATTGAAAGTCTATTCAAACAAACTACTGACTGAGCTAACTGGGCCTTGTTTAGGTAAATATGTTGAGTTATGAAAGTGCCATTATTAAATTTTTCACATTTAGATAAGAAATAAGTTCAATCATATCCGTCACCACCGTATACATGTTTTGATAGGGTTAAATGCTTTTTCAAAACCCAAACAAGTTACATATGGCACCCAGTTTTATTGGTGGAGTGAGACCTCTGACCAAAATAATGAATCTGTAAAACCTTTGCCCTGCAATTAGTGCCTGGCAAACGTTCTCGTGCACAGACCAGTTTTGACCTGGGTTTGAACACGTGACCTGAGCATTGAAAGGTAATATCTTGAAACAGTACTTTAGATTAGTTGGTCATAGATGACTCCCGAAAAAATAATATGTAACAAGAATACTTTAAAACAAGATCTTCATTAAGTCCCTCATTAACATATCTTTTTTTCATGATAATTTGCAGTTTGATACACACATGTTTAACTGAAAGTTAGTGTATCTTATAATAAAGTGCTTATCTATGTTGTAATAGAATTGTTATGCTCTCGCCATTCAAAGAATGTTTAAGGTTAAGTGTTACCCCTGTCTGTCCATCCATTCATCCATCTGTATGTGCATGCAAGCATCAGTCCACCTAATTAAATTCTGATTTGAGTAACATTTTATTTGTAGCTGTATAATTATAAAATACAGGTCAGGTTAATATTTGTCAATGTCAGTCAAAATTTAAAGGAGTTATGGCCCTTTTTCCTTAAATATTGGTAAAATTTACTAATATATGGTAGGGGTGGCGGGTGGGGAGATCCTATGGATACATTTCTAGTTTAAACTTGTTTTCAAAATGGCAATTTTACTCATGTTCATAGAATACTTTACTCGTAAAATCTGTAAACCTATAACTTTTACTATACGTTCTATATAAATATACTATATAAAAATAATGTACAATTAATATTTTCTTGAGCACATTTCAAATTTTATCAGGGTTATTTGCCTTTTACTTTCATAGAAAATATGTTATTGGTCTGTATACATAAAAGCGAACTTTCAATTTACATTTGTATCAAATAAATGTATTATTTTCTGAAATATTTTAAAGTTAAAATTTGTCCAATATCCATTTGTCCATCAATGTAGCATATCATGAGTAAGAATTGATACGTCCCTTTAATGTACCATATCACAAGCCAGTATTCAGATGTCCCTTTAATTTACCATATCACATGCCAATATTCAGATGTCCCTTTAATGTACCATATCACGGGTCTGTATTCAGATGTCCCTTTAATATACCATATCACGGGTCAGTATTTAGATGTACCTTTAATGTACCATATCACTAGTCAGTATTCAGACGTCTCTTTGATGTACCCTATTACAAGTCAGTATTGAAATATACAATATCACAAGTCAGTATTGAGGTGTCCCTTTAATGTACCATATCACGGGTCAGTTTTCCCTTTAATGTACCATATCACATGTCAGTATTCAGATGTCTCTTTAATGTACCATATCACAAGTCAGTATTCAGGTGTCCCTTGAATGTACCATATCACAAGTCAGAATTGATATGTACCACATCAAAAGTCAGTATTGAGATGTCCCTTTAATGTACCTTATTACAAGCAGTTATTCAGATCTCCCTTTAATGTACTATATCACAAGCCAGTATTCAGATGTCCCTTTAATGTACCATATCACGGGTCTGTATTCAGATGTCCCTTTAATATACCATATCATGGGTCAGTATTCAGATGTTCCTTAATATACAATATCATAAGTCAGTATTCAGATGTCCCTTTAATATACCATATCACTAGTCAGTATTCAGATGTCCCTTTAATATACCATATCATGAGCGAGTATTCAGATGTACCTTTAATATACCATATCACTAGTCAGTATTCAGATGTCCCTTTAATATACCATATCATGAGTCAGTATTCAGATGTACCTTTAATATACCATATCACTAGTCAGTATTCAGATGTATCTTTGATGTACTATATCACAAGTCAGTATTGAAATATACCATATCACAAGTCAGTATTGAGGTGTTCCATTAATGTACCATATCACATGTCAGTTATCAGATGTCCCTTTAATGTACCATATCACAAGTCAGTATTCAGGTGTCTCTTTGATGTACCATATCACATGTCAGTATTGAGATGTCCCTTTAATGTACCATATCACAAGTCAGTATTCAAATGTCCCTTTAATGTACCATATCACAAGTCAGAATTGATATGTACCATATCACAAGTCAGAATTGATATGTACCACATCAAAAAGTCAGTATTGAGATGTTCCTTTAATGAACTTTATTACAAGCAGGTATTCAGATGTCCCTTTAATGTACCATATCACAAGTCAGAATAGATATGTACCATATCAAAAGTCAGTATTCAGATGTCTCTTTAATGTACTTTATCACAAATCAGAATTGATATGTACCACATCACAAGTCAGTATTCAGATATCCCATTAATGTGCCTTATCACAAGTCAGTATTCAGATGTCCCTTTAATATACCATATTACAAGTCAGTATTCAAATATCTCTTTATCTTATTTAAGTATATAAACCATTTCTTCCTTTGTTTCAACAAATCACCAGGACGTTGACCTTCTAAATTGGTTGCATTGAAAGTCGGTACCTATTTTTCGTATTGCAGAATTGATATGTACCACATCAAAAGTCAGTATTCAGATGTCCCTTTAATGTACTTTATCACAAATCAGAATTGATATGTACCACATCACAAGTCAGTATTCAGCTGTCACTTTAATGTGCCATTGCATGAGTCAGTATCCAGATGTCCCTTTAATGTACCTTATCACAAGTCGGTATTTAGATGTCCCTTTAATGTACCATATCACAAGCCCGTATTCAGATGTCCCTTTAATTTACCATATCACAAGCCTGATTCAGATGTCCCTTTAATGTACTTTATCACGAGTCAGTATTCAGATGTCCCTTTAATGTACCTTTTCACAAGTCGGTATTCAGATGCCCCTTTAATGTACATGTACCATATCACAAGTCATATTCAGACGTCATTTTAATGTACCTTATCACAAGTCAGTATTCAGATGTCCCTTTAATAAACCTTATCACAAGTCATAATCAGATGTCCCTTTAATAAACCTTATCACAAGTCGGTATTCAGGTGTCCCTTTAATAAACCTTATCACAAGTCAGTATTCAGATGTCCCATTTATGTACCTGTTCACAAGTCAGTATTCAGATTTCCCTTTAATGTACCTTATCACAAGTCAGTATTCAGATGTCCCTTTAATAAACCTTATCACCAGTCAGTATTCAGATCTCCCATTAATGTACCTTATCACAAGTTGGTATTCAAATGTCCATTTAATGTACTTTATCACAAGTCAGTATTCAGGTGTCCCTTTAATGTACCTTATCACCAGTCAGTATTCAGATGTCCCAGTAATGTACCTTATCACAAGTCAGTATTCAGATGTCCCTTTAATAAACCTTATCATCAGTCAGTTATCAGATGTCCCATTTATGTACCTTATCACAAGTCAGTATTCAGATGTCCATTTAATATACCGTATCACGAGTCATCAGTGTTCAGATATTCCTTTAATGTGCCTTATCATGAGCTGGTATTCAGATGTCCCTTTAATATATCACAAGTCAGTATTCAGATGTTAATTTCCTGTTTAAACCTAAAAAGCCATCTATAACTCTTTTGCATGAATGTCAAACACATTTGATAAATATGTTTTTAATCTCTCCTTATAATATTATTACTGTCTCTTTTAAGGCGTCATTTTATACACTTTGTGTAATATACTTTTAATCACCCCATAGATGATTCCAACATCACAGCAAAAGAAGTTTATCACAGTCCTTTGATGAGATGGAACTATCTAACACTGGTAAAAATGCTGACCTATATCCTTAGCTGGTGTTCAAGAACAAATATTTCAAATATACTAAAAGTTCAAGTACTGTATATAAGAACTAATATACTGGATATAACTACAGTGTTAATCCCCTAGATAACATCTCCAGTTTTGCAGGAAAGTAACTGGGATTATTGTATATTTCAGGTTCAGATGGTCAGCTTGGGTTAAAAGAGATGAACACACGGCAAGAAATAGAAGTGGAGAGCAACACAGATGTATTAGACTAATCCTCAAATTGTTAAAGTGCTTCCACTATGTCCATCTAACTTCCACACTACAGTGTTAAATAATTGTTTCAAACCTATGTGTATCCAGATGGGCTTGATTAAAATTATTTTTATGGCAAACCCTTTCAGAAGAAATCTCGCAAAATCTTGTTTGTAATTACTATAATTTTCCTGCTGTAAAACCATATAAATTCACATCCCTGATTGAGTACCTATAATTGCCTTACCTGTTTCGATGATACAAAGTCAATAATATTCAGACAACCATTCTTAAATAAACAAAAACAATGGACTACTGGACTGTAGTGTAAGCACTTGCTGATACATGTATATGCACTTTTTATTATTTGTAATGTAAGAAGGTTGTATGGAGTAGAAACCAATTTTCATTAGGTTCCAAGAATGCATTTTCATTGATTAATTGTACTGCTACAATAAATAAAATGATTTTTGATAAAAAGGATATATCTACTACCAAGTATATATATATATATATATATAATGTCACACATTAGGTGATTTTTCTGCGTGCCAAATGAGTAGTGACACAAATATGGCAAAAATGTTTGTTGCTTATTATCCTAAAGTCAGTATTACCGATGGGTTACATAAATGTGATTTTGTAGTTTAATTTTGTAATATTTTTGGTAACACAAATTCAAAGCATTTTACCAGTATTTATTAAACATGGTTTCATTAGGCTCATAAAAACAAGCATTCAACAGGTAATGCACTGAAATTTACCAGTTGAAATTTTTGATAATCATTTAAACAAATTTTATTTTCACAAATCCCTGTACCAAACTATAGTCTAGTTTAACATTATTGGTTTAATTTTTCAAATCTTCCAAAAAGATTGTAGAATATTTTTGATAATTACCATTAAATATAACACAATACCCTGAATGCATGGTTGGATTTTGCAAACACCAGAGTGGTTATTTGATTTATTTCACAAGTTATATAAGTTTTCTTAGACCAGTGACGATAATGGTAATTGATGTTTGTAGGGAAATATCAATTAAATATCATTCATGGAAACTGTAACTTGCATTAGTTGTCGAATTTGCGTATCACGAAAATCAATGAAAATACATGTAAAGGAAACTGTATGAAAATGAGTATTTTTGTTAATCATGTGAAACATGTGATTTAAAGGGACACAGCAATTTTATAAAATTTTCTTTAACATTATTTTTTAATAATAAACATGATAATCACTTTTTTTATTATTATGCTGGTTCTCTACAAATAATGCTACTGGTAAATGTATTTTACTTCAATCACTTTCTCTTGTCAGTATGATCATTATATATAATAAAATAATAATTTTTAGATTATTAAATCATATTTCAAAACTAGTGTGATACCAAGTTTGATAAAAACTGATAATAATTCCTTAAATACAAGGTTAAGTTATACTTATATACTGTAAACTGACGTATAAAAATTGTCAGCATTTCAGTAAATATTTACCTTTAGGTTTTTCCCAGTAACCAATATTTTGGGAATGTTTTCATTATGAAAAACAAAAATACAATTAACACTTGTGTATCATTATTGTACTCCGCGTTACATCGTATTGCAGAATACCTTTGTCCTGGCGTTATTGTTATACAAAACCTGTTTTGAACGCTCGAGTGATTCGAGATTAAATATAAATATAAACTTTTGGCAGTAAGAAATCAGTTCTAGCGATTCACTCTGAGCGACCACATCGGAAAAATTTAAATTCAATGCTAGAAATTACAGAGAAATATAATTGTTACATGTATTTCATTTACATAACAATATGAAACATCAATGTGATAAATGTCGTTTATCAAGTTATTCTAAACATACTGAATATGCAGGTATATTGTTCATAAAAGATTTTCAAGAATGAAGCTCGACATTCAGTGGTAAAAGACATTTGATAAACGGGCACAGGTTTCCAGAGTTAACTGTCTTTGGTTTTTCCTGGGCGAGTCGACCACGTTTTGAAAATCTTTTATTGACTGTCATTTAGAAATGTGCCATGTATTTCAAATATTGTTCTTAACATATGTGTATTATGTTTTATGTACCTGATTGTATATATGTATATATGGCCCGTCTAGTTAAAGGTATGTCATCACTTAATGCGTCTGGCAAATCACTAAAGCAGTGTCTGTTTGTTAGATTTTGTATGGTAAATAGATGGGACTCATTATGTTAATTACATCTAATCATTTTGTTGAGTACTGTTCATAATAAACTGTATTCCAGTTATTATAATTTTTAGCAGTAAATTGAAAGGTCATTGTTAATTGAACAATATTGGTAAAGCTGGTAATTATCATTTTGAATTCAAACAATTCATAACTGAATATAGCTATACGTACGTGTCTTACCTGTAAGGATGATAGATAATTAATATGTTTACAACCGTTCTCAAATAAACAAAAACAGATTGGAAATGTGCAACTAGAGTGAATAGAAACTAGTCAAATTATTTTTTTTTTCTAAAAATGCTTAATTATAAATGTCAGATTTACTCAATTTACATAATAAAACCATTTTATATTACATTTCGAGATATATAATAGAAGCATTGGACATAAAATAAAGTGTTCATACTCATTTCATTCTTTAACCATTATCAAGTATTTGTACTTACTCTGAAGGCTTCAAACTTGAGATGATATTCAATACTATTGTTACTGTTAGAATTCAATTATTGCTGTTAAGTGACTATGCATTTATATCGATTGTATGTTGTATCATTTATGATGATGTAGTTTGTATAAATATTGATAAAGTATGTTATGTTCTGCTATATAAAAACAAGATGCTGTAATACCATTTTTGGTGGCTAATTTTATTATTATGCTTTAGTAGATGTGTGTAATAGTTTCAATTAACTGAGATCCAAACAATGTAAACACTGACCAGACTGCTCAGTTTTTGGTGTACATTGTTTGGACATGCTATTGATCACATGAAACATATACAAAATTTCAATTTCGAAAACTTCAAAATGTTCAAATTATATTTAAAGAAAAACGGAGACAAATGTTATCTAGCATAATTTGAAAAGAGAATATATAGATTTAAAGTAAAAAAAAACCACTGTCAATTTTTCCTGATCCACTAATAAAAATTAATCACTTAACCCTTCACTTGTTATATAACATACTAACATGCTGGCTTGCGTTTCTAGGTGCACATACAAGGTATGGTTAATCCCATCGAGTAATATATAAATCATATATATTGTGTAATAATTACCCATATATGCCCTAAGTCACACTATCTGCTTTATATCTATATCTATATACAATCGCATGTTCTTGTACACGTGCTTCCTATGACCCATATATTACCATGTCTTGTATGACACATATATTACCATGTCTTGTATGACCCATATATTACCATGTCTTGTATGACCTATATTCCAACACAAACTCCATAAATCTTTGTTATGTGTAATTTTCTTGAAACTAAATCTAAACAACTAACTTGTAATGGAAACATTGACAGTGATTTTATACCTAGTTTAATTATTTTTGTTTGTATCTAGAAAATAGAAACTCGGGATTGCCTAATATCTCAACACTATCATTTTAAATGAAATCTAATGTGTAAATGACTGATTTCTTGTTTGTTAATTTGATAATACTATGCCATCATTAAAGAATGCTTATTCACGAATACTATACATACCATTTATACATACTACATATACTATATATATAACTACATTTACTATACATACTAAATATACTATACATACTATATCTCAACACTATCATTTTAAATGAAATCTAATATGTAAATGATTGATTTCTTGTTTGTTAATTTGATAATACTATGCCATCATTAAAGAGTGCTTATTAATAAATACTATACATACCATTTATACTATACATACCACATATACTATATACATATCATATATACTATTTATATAACACATACTATACATATCATACATACTATACATATTTAATATAATATATATACTATATATACTACGCATACTAAACATTATACACATACTATATATACTATACATACTACACATACTACATACTATATATCCTACACATACTATATATAAACTATACATACTAAACATAACACATACTATTTACACTATACATACTACAATACTAAACATACTACACATACTACATATACTATATATACTTCACATACTACACATACAATACATACTACAAATACTATACATACTACACATACTACATATATTTCACATACTATACATAATATACATACTACATATACTATACATAATATACATACTACACATACTACACATACTACATATACTACACATACTACATATACTCCATATACTACACATACTATATATATTACACATACTACACATACTATACATACTATATATACTATATATACTACATGTACTATATATACTACATATACTATACATACTATCTATATAATATACATACTACATATACTATACATACTATATATACTATACATACTATATATACTATACATACTATATATACTATGCATACAACATATTATACACATGTTACATATACTATACCTACTATATATACTATACATACTATATATATACTATACATACAATATATATACTATACATACTACATATACATACTACATATACTGTACATATTATACATACTTAATTTACTTCATATACTATACATACTACACATACTGTATATATATATATATATATATACTATACATACTAAACATGATTACACATACTATATACACTATACATACTACACATACTACATATACTATACATGCTACATATGCTATACATACTACATATATTATATATACTATACATACTTCTTATTTAAAAATGGTCTTCTTTTTTTTACCGCAATAAAATAAAGAATTGAAAATGATTTTGTTGTTATTATTTTATTACTGCACATACTATATTTTTCAATTTACAATTCCAACAAATTACAACAATAAATTACAACAACCATTTGTTGGAATTGTAAATTTTCTTATACACATATTATATACATTATTCATACTTCTTATTTAAAAATGTTCTTCTATTTTTAACCACAATAAAATAAAGAATTGAAAATGATTTTGTTGTTATTATTTTATTACTACACATACTATATTTTTCAATTTACAATTCCAACAAATTACAACTATAAATTACAACAACCATTTGTTGGAATTGTGAATGTTCTTATTTTTTTTTTTAAATTTACAAATACAACAAAATGCAACAAATGGGATTGTCAATTTTCTTGTATTTTTTTAAATTTACAAGTCCAACAAATTACAACAATACAAAATACAACAACAATTTGTTGGAATTGATAATTTTAATGTTGTAATTTGTTTTAATTTACAATTACAACAATTAACAACAAATTACAACAATACAAATTACAACAACAATTTGTTGGAATCATAAATTGTGTTGTTGTATTTTTTTTTATTTACAATTCCAACAAATTACAACAATGTCTAACTATGTTGATATTACATACAGCAGCAGGTTGCAATGTCTAAGTCAATATTGACATACAGCATTATGTTGCAGTGACTAACTATGTTGATATTGACATACATCATTATGTTGCAGTGTCTGTTGATATTGACATACAGCTTTATGTTGCAGTGTCTAACTATGTTGATATTGACATACATCATTATGTTGCGGTGTCTATGTTAATATTGACACATCATTCTGTTACAGTGTCTAACTATGTTGATATTGACATACAACATTATGTTGCAATGTCTAACTAAGTTGATACTGACATACAGCATTATGTTGCAGTGTCTAACTAAGTGCATATTGACAAACAGCAGTATGTTGCAATGTCTAACTAAGTTGATATTGACATACATCATTATGTTCCAATGTCTAACTAAGTTGATATTGACATACATCATTATGTTGCAGTGTGTAACTATGTTGATATTGACAAACAGCATTATGTTGCAATGTCTAACTAAGTTGATATTGACATACATCATTTTGTTGCAATGTCTAATTAAGTTGATATTGACATACATCATTATGTTGCAATGTCTAACTATGTTGATATTGACATACATCATTATGTTGCAGTGTCTTACTATGTTGATATTGACATACTTCATTATGTTGCAATGTCTAACTATATCATTATGTTACGATGTCCGAGTAAGTTGATATTAACATACAGCATTAAGTTGCGATGTTTAACTATGTTGATATTGACATACATCATTATGTTGTGGTATCTAACTATGTTGATATTGACATACATCATTATGTTGCAGTTTCTAACAATGTTGATATTGACATACATCATTATGTTGCAGTGTGTAACTAAGTTGATATTGACTTATATCATTATGTTACGATGTCCGAGTAAGTTGATATTAACATACAGCATTACGTTGCGATGTTTAACTAAGTCAATATTGACAAACTGCATTATGTTGCGGTGTCCAACTAAGTTGATATTGACAAACAGCTTTATGTTGCATTGTCTAACTAAATTGATATGGACACATCATTATGTTAAGGTGTCCAACTAAGTTGATATTGACAAACAGCATTATGTTCCAATGTCTTACTAAGTTTATATTGACATACATCATTGTGTTGCTGTGTCGTAAGTTGATATTGACACATCATTATGTTTCGGTGTCTAACTATGTTGATATTGACATACATAATTATGTTGCAGTGTGTAACTAAATTAATATTGACATACATCATTATGTTGCGGTCTTTAACTAAGTTGATATTGACATACATCATTATGTTGCAGTGTCTAACTAAGTTGATATTGACATACATCATTATGTTGCAATGTCTAACTATGTTGATATTGACATACATCATTATGTTGCGGTGTCTAACTAAGTTGATATTGACATACATCATTATGTTGCAATGTCTAACTATGTTGATATTGACATACATCATTATGTTGCGGTGTCTAACTATGTTGATATTGACATACATCATTATGTTGCAATGTCTAACTATGTTGATATTGACATACATCATTATGTTGCAATGTCTAACTATGTTGATATTGACATACATCATTATGTTGCGGTGTCTAACTATGTTGATATTGACATACATCATTATGTTGCGGTGTCTAACTATGTTGATATTGACATACATCATTATGTTGCAATGTCTAACTATGTTGATATTGACATACATCATTATGTTGCAATGTCTAACTATGTTGATATTGACATACATCATTATGTTGCGGTGTCTAACTAAGTTGATATTGACATACATCATTATGTTGCAGTGTCTAACTAAGTTGATATTGACATACATCATTATGTTGCGGTGTCTAACTATGTTGATATTGACATACTTCATAATGTTGCGATATTCGACAATGTTGATATTGACATACATCATTATGCTGTGATATCAGACTATGTTGATATTGATGTTTATCATTGTGTTGCAATATTTGGCTATGTTGATATTGACATACATCATTATGTTGCGATATTCGCCTTTGTTGATACTGACATACATCATTATGCAGCGATATCAAACTATGTTGACATTGACATACATCATTATGTTGCCATGTCTTACTAAGTTGATATCGACATACATCATTATGTTATGATGTCTAACTATGTTGATATTGACATACATCATTATGTTGCAATGTCTTACTAAGTTGATATTGACATACATCATTATGTTGCAATGTCTTACTAAGTTGATATCGACATACATCATTATGTTATGATGTCTAACTATGTTGATATTGACATACATCATTATGTTGCAATGTCTTACTAAGTTGATATTGACATACATCATTATGTTGCAATGTCAGAGTAAGATGATATTGACATACATCATTATGTTGCAGTATCTAACTAAGTTGATATTGATATTCATCATTATGTTGCGGTGTCTTCAGTTGATATTGACACATCATTATTTTGCAATGTCTAACTATAATGATATTGATGTACATCATTATGTTGCAGTGTCTATGTTGATATTGTCATACATCATTATGTTGCGGTGCCTTACTATGTTGATATTGACTTTCATCATTATGTTGCAATGTCTATGTTGATATTGACATACATCATTATGTTGTGGTGCCTTACTATGTTGATATTGACTTTCATCATTATGTTGCAATGTCTAACTATGTTGATATTGACATACAGCATTAAGTTGCGACATCCAACTATGATGATATTGACATACAGCATTATGTTGCGACATCCAATTATGTTGATATTGCATACCTCATCATGCAGCAATATTCGACTATGCTGATACTGACATACATCATAATACTATGACGTCCAACTATGTTGATTTTAACATACATTATTATGTTGCAACGTCCAACTATGTTGATATTGACATACCTCATCATGCGGCAATATTCGACTATGCTGATACTGACATACAGCATTATGTTGCGACGTCCAACTATGTTGATTTTAACAAACATCATTATGTTGCGATGTCTAAGTATGTTGATATTGACACCTGGCTTCTGTTTCACCAACATTTAACTTAAATACTTAAAAACTTAACTAAGTTTTGACTGGTTATTTATCTATTATATAATCAATATCAATGACACAATATGCAGTTTTACTGCAACCAGTCTAAAATCATGATCACATGGCTGCTTTTCTTAGATTTAAGTTTTTAAGTATTTAAGTATATGTTGGTGAAACAGGAGCCTGGTTACCAAGTCAATAGTTCAAACGAAATGTTCTTCCAGTCTCTTGCTGATAGTCCATTCAAACTCCATTTGCTCTACTCGATAAAACAACAGTTAAACTGAACTGTTTGATATATTCTGTAAATTAAAACCGATACTAAAGTTTCCACTATACAATTAAACCATTTTCCACAACTGATATGTTTATATAATGATGTCAGGTTGTATACGTATTGGTGTTGACATTATTTTGATCAAGAGCGGATCCAGCATGTAGCTAAATACAGGTGACATTGTACTTTTAATAGTTGGAAATATTTTAAGTCAGAGAATGTAATTATGAAGGTAAGGAATGTAACCCTAACAGTTGAATTGGTTAGTGGAGAACAGATATATAAAGGCTACAAAAAAATGCTTTGCATACCTCTGTTGAAAAATGCAGTGAAAGTATGAATGAAGTGAAGAAATTTTACTTCTAGATTTACCTTTTTTAATGTTGTTCAATATAATAAAACAACTATCTACCTTTTCAGTGGTCAATGGTTAAAATTATTTATCCTCGGAAAATGACTATTGACCCAAAGCAGTGAACTATTAACCTCAACTGCGTCTCGGTCAATAGTTTCCTGTTTTGGGTCAATAGTCCTTTTCCTTGGGTAAAAATTTTTAACCATTGACTGCTAGAAAGGTAGATAGTTGTATAATATGCTTGCTATAAAGAGTATAACTGTTTGCTAGGACCATCATTACGTTAGATATCGACATATATGCTTGCTATAAAGAGTATTACTGTTTGCTAGGACCATCATTACGTTAGATATCGACATATTTGCTTGCTATAAAGAGTATTACTGTTTGCTAGGACCATCATTACATTAGATATCGACATAAATTATGTGCTTGCTAAAAAGAGTATTACTGTTTGCTAGGACCATCATTATTTTAGATATCGATATAATGTGCATGCTATAAAGAGTATTACTGTTTGCTATGACCATCATTACATTAGATATCGACATATATGCTTGCTATAAAGAGTATTACTGTTTGCTAGGACCATCATAACATTAGATATCAACATATGTGCTTGCTATAAAGAGTATTACTGTTTGCTAGGACCATCATTACGTTAGATATCGACATATGTGCTTGCTATAAAGAGTATTACTGTTTGCTAGGACCATCATTACGTTAGAAATCGACATAATGTGCTTGCTATAAAGAGTATTACTGTTTGCTAGGACCATCATTACATTAGATATCGACATATATATGCTTGCTATAAAGAGTATTACTGTTTGCTAGGACCATCATTACGTTAGATATCAACATATATGCTTGCTATAAAGAGTATTACTGTTTACTAGGACCATCATTAAGTTAGATATCGACATATATGCTTGCTATAAAGAGTATTACTGTTTGCTAGGACCATCATGTTGTTAGATATCGACATATGTGCTTGCTATAAAGAGTATAACTGTTTGCTAGGACCATCATGTTGTTAGATATCGACATATGTGCTTGCTATAAAGAGTACTACTGTTTGCTAGGACCATCATTAAGTTAGATATCGACATATATGCTTGCTATAAAGAGTATTACTGTTTGCTAGGACCATCATGTTGTTAGATATCGACATATGTGCTTGCTATAAAGAGTTTTACTGTTTGCTAAGACCATCATTACGTTAGACTGACATATGCGCTTGCTATAAAGAGTATTACTGTTTGCTAGGACCATCATGTTGTCAGATATCGACATATGTGCTTGCTATAAAGAGTACTAATGTTTGCTAGGACCACCATTATGTTAGATATCGACATATATGCTTGCTATAAAGAGTATTACTGTTTGCTAGGACCATCATGTTGTTAGATATCGACATATGCGCTTGCTATAAAGAGTACTACTGTTTGCTAGGACCATCATTACGATAGATATCAACATATATGCTTGCTATAAAGAGTACAACTGTTTGCCAGGACCATCATTACGTTAGATATCGACATATATGCTTGCTATAAAGAGTATCACTGTTTGCTAGGACGATAATAATAAATAATAGATTTTAAACATAACACACAACAGAATTTTTTTCCTTTTTAATTGTATTTAACATGCATCAAATAACTCATTTGTCAAGAAAAGACATATAATATAAATACACAAGAATAGAGACACTCTCTTATAAACCATTCACCTGGATACATACATTCGTCATTGACGCCTGTAAATTTTCACTTATGGGGGTAGCTTCGAAAAAAGGAGATAAAAAAATGCATCCAAAATTCACGTCTCAGTCGTGAAAGTGGTGTGTTTTCAAAGTCCCTGAGTGTATATAACTGTAAAGTATAGTGGTAAATAGTGCAATCTGTTAATAATGACAATTGATGGCAATAACTCCGGCATAAAGTATGCACATCCATCAGTTCAAGATAGTATGATTATTTTGCAAGTTTTTGCAAGTTTCATATGATAACTGTATTAGCTAGAGGTCGAATTGCGTATTTTTTGACAATAAAACATTGATAACATCACTACTTATCCAATTTAGCCATTTCAGAAACTTGTCCGAGACATTATGTTTATATGATGTTAGTATAAATTTTGTGAGAATCCAACATATACATAATTTTTTTATAATCTTTATTTCCTCCATATATATGAAGAGACAGTATCTGAAGCCATTTTTTTCTAAATGATTATTTTAACTCATAATCTATTAAATGACCACAAAGAATTGAAATAAGAACACATCTTTATTCAGTGGTAAAGGAAAACATGTAAAATAATCAATGTAACTGAAGTTATGGTATTTTAAAAATTTGAGTTGAGGAAAATCTCAGTAGTAGGGTAGTAGTATTTCTATACCCATACATGTGTTTGGGTACTCTTATTTAAAGCTTATATAGCTGTCAGACAATTTGACATTAATAGAATACATGAAAAGACACAAAAGTACCATCAGTCGAACACAACATTACCGTGGATATCATAGAGTTCTCGTAAATGAACAACCAATGATTTTAGATTCAGTCTCTTCTCAGCAGAAATGGGGTACACCGGTAAGTCAGTATGTTTTCTAAGCTCCCTAAAATTCTCCCTGGCAACTTCAAGATCCATCTTGTTGCCAATTACAGCATGGGGTCTCTCCGATAGTCCTTTTGAGTACTGTTCAAGTTCAAACTTCAGCTGCTCTAACTGCGTCCATGGTTCACTGACAGAGAGGTCTATTACATAGAGAAGACAAGCGCAGCGCTCTATGTGACGTAAAAATGAGATTCCCAACCCTCTATTCTGATGGGCCCCTGATATGAGCCCTGGTATATCCGCAACTGTAAATATACATATACAAGGGGTTCAATCTTGTGGTGACACAACAAGTTGTGGGGTTACAATTAATTTAATATGTTTAATAACAATCAAGGCATGTTTAATTTGGGTGATGGTGTAGTTGATAGGGTGTTGGCTGCTCGTGCTAAAGATCAATCCAATTAAGCAGGACGGTAGGGCATGGAGTTAGTGTCAGTTTGCTGCTAACACTAGAGGTTGAGGGTTAGATCCTCAAATCATGGCTGTTTGTTTTTTGATTTAAGTTTACAAGTATTTAAGCATATATTGGATATTGGTGAAACAGAAGCCATTCTCCTAAGTTTTATTTAAATCTAAGTGAGTTTTGAGACTGGTTATTTACATATCCCACAACTAATGCCAGAGAAACCATAAGTAATTTTACTGGAGCCAATCTAAAATCATAATCACATTGCTGCTTCAGTGTATACTTAAGTATGCTGATGAAACAGAAGCCAGTACATATAATCTATGGACAATGCATTTGTGAAACTCGCAAAGTATTTTGATAAATTTATGTAAAAAACAAAAATTATATCCGCTTTATTTCAGACCTGTATCTGTGTAAAGCAGTTTTTATAAATGAAAATGATAGAATTGAAACAGAAGACCTGCATCTGTTTAAATACTTGTATGGTACAACGTCATGTACTTCAAATTTTTGGACAGCTGGCACTGTACAACATACCTGCCACTTGTTCGTAGTCATCATATTCCACCATACCCACGTGCGGGTGTAGGGTCGTAAATGGATATGGAGCTACTTTGGGTCTGGCACGAGATATTGCCCGCAAAAGTGTAGACTTCCCTGCATTAGGAAAACCTATCTGAAATGTAGAATATTCAATTCATGTACATTCTATGTTCAAAAGAAACCAGACCCCTGTTTTACTATCATGTACTCAAATTCTTAAAAATTTAAATGTAAAGCAGCTGGATGATCGTTATTTTAGACTGGTTCCAGTAAAACTGCATATGGTTTCACTGATATTCATAACATAATAGATAAATAGCCAATCAAACTTAAGTTAAGACTTTAAGAGTTCAAGTAAAATGTTGGTAAAACAGGAGCCAGATAATACAAACTGTAACTAAAATCAAAACTTTCACCGCCAAGGTCATTGTTTGCCACTCTCACCGCCAAGGTCGTTGTTTGCCACTCTCACCGCCAAGGTCGTTGTTTGCCAGCTACTTGCAAAAGGACGGTGGTTCTACATAGTCCAAGATCTTCCTTCACCAATATTACTGAATATACCATATATATGTAACGTCTCATGTGGTACTAAATGGTACTAAACCCCATTAATTCATGAATACATTTAAATGATATGATCAATTCCCAATTTACAGAAATCAAAGACAGTATGGCATTTCTCATTTACCAATTATATAAAATATAATAATTTGAAAACTTTTTTACAAGGAGAACTCGGATACGGTCAAATTTGTCTTAAGTTATCAGTCAATGGAAGTAGCAAAAGTGGCCTTTTAATACAGGTTGTTGGTTAATACAGGTTAATTTGCTCTGAAAGAATAGAAATGGGAAATAGCAAATGTGGCTGCTTAAAACAAGTTGTTACATACGCAGGTTTGATTGTATAAGCAATTATAGGTAAAAAGAATAAGTTTCAAGTCCTTATTTCTGACTTTATCAACGGATATAAAGAACTCCATCATATCGAACACAACTTTGAATTCCATTCTTTGACCTTGTTTGTTCATCATGGTGACCATTAAAATAATGTTTTTACACTATAAAAGTTACAATATTATATATATTACAAATTTTGTTCATACCAATCCAGCATGGGCCATAGTTTTCAGCTCCACATACAACAATCTATTCTCGCCTTCGGCCCCTTCCTCGGCATACTTTGGTGTTGTTTCCTCACTTGATGCAAAATAGTAGTTCCCTCTACCACCAGCTCCACCCCTGGCAGCCACATAGTAGTCACGCTCGTCCTCGAGATTAGACACAGTGTTGCCTTCTGGGTCACGGATAATCGTACCCAGAGGTACCTGCACACAATGAGATTGTTAAGATTTACTAAGAAAATGATAGGGAAGAACTTCAGCACATTACAGGTTATATATGGCATCAGTTTAGTGAAGACCTTAGGATAAATCCGAGTTGAACCATAACACTTCTGCAAGAAACTGGCAAACTTTCACACATAAAGTTTTAGCCGGGATCAAACTGGTGACCTCAGTGACAAGATGTAAGAGAGCTTGAGAGGACTCCTTGGACAACTGAGTCACAGAGGACAATGCCCAGAATAGAAAGCAGATGCTTTAAATACATTGCATTCAGAATAAGCCATTAAATAAAAGTTATCATTTTGCACACAATTCTACTCGCTAGGTTCTACCTACCCAACAATGAAAACTATGACTGTGAGAGATCCAACAAACATTATTTTAATGTTTGTCTAAATTCAATACTTATGAGAGTTCACATAAAGGACCGTGGTCACTTGTGCAACCTAGACTTACCTCCACATAAAGGACCGTGGTCACTTGTGAGTCAATGACTTACCTACACATAAAGGACTGTGGTCACTTGTGAGTCCGTGACTTACCTCCACATAAAGGACCGTGGTAACTTGTGAGTCTGTGACTTACCTCCACATAAAGGACCATGGTCACTTGTGAGTCTGTGACTTACTTCCACATAAAGGACCGTGGTCACTTGTGAAACTGTGACTTACCTCCACATAAAGGACCGTGGTCACTTGTGAAACTGTGACTTACCTCCACATAAAGGAATGTGGTCACTTCTGAGGCTGTGACTTATACCTCCACATTTAGGACCATGATCACTTGCAAAGCCATGACTTACCTCCACATAAAGGACCGTGGTCACTTGTGAGGCTGTGACTTACCTCCAAATACAGATGATCAGAGTTCCTGCCATGCCTGTGGAAATTTCTTCCATTCACCCCATATTCTGCACATGTTTCTGTCTTCAGGTGATTGAGAGAGGTTTTGCCTCTGGTACCTATAGACAGAGTTAATTCTGAATTGAAATGACGGCCAATCTGATTTTAAATAGCCAGGTCCGGCTAGTTCAGTTGGTAACAAGTCTGTCTGTCAATTCAGGGTTGTGAGTACGAATCCAAGACCGACATCACTTGTCACATGCCATTCAATAATTACTTGTGTATAATTTCTCTCATAAATAAAAAAACAACAGTTAAATAATCTCCATTTGTTATATATATATTATTACTTTACATGCACCATGTATATTAATTTAAATGGGGTTTAAGCCACCCTAACTGGCATAATCATGAAAAAGGAGTGACATTACCAGTCAATAATATTGATAGTATTAAGATGTCATTCCCATTTCATGTTTATACTAATTACTGTGGGTAGGAAATTCTTTGAATAGTTAGCTTCATTTTTTATGTCATCAAGGGCTCACATATTATCAGTTAACCTAATCATTGTTTCTTTGAATCCTGGAAGGTTAACCAGTACTTGAGCACACCCACCTCTGCAAGTAGTTGTCAATTTTCCCACTGGAATCAATGGTGGGAGACGAATGACAATGAGGTGCAATGTTGTATCAATCACCAAGGAGATTGCAGCCTGGCTGGGATTCAAACTCACTACGCCTGGATTGATGGTCAAACACGCTACTGTCGACTGAGCTATTTAAAACTCTCAGCTCATAGCATAATAATTAATATACAGGACTGTTATAGTGTTGTATTACAATTAAGTTTTATGTACTGATTCTCTGTGGAATGGCCACTACTATTTATAGAAATGTTAAATATTAAAGAAATGAGTTGAAAATAGTTGTTGTTGTTGTATGGTGTTTAGCGTCGCTTTCAACAATTTTTCAGTCATATCGCGATGGTGTCTACTCGAGACAGTATTTTAAGCGCTGTCATACTGAAGTATCATGCCGCAGACACATGGTATGATACCCCACCCAGTAACATTACACTGACACTGGGCCGACCAGACCTAGAACTCTCCTCTAAATGCTGAGCGTCAAGCGAGGAAATTTCTAGTACCATTTTTAAAGTCTTTGGTATGACCTGGCCAGGGATTGAACCCACGACCTTCTGCATGGAAGACAGACGCTCTACCACTAGACCACGCCCCGGTCAGCTGAAAACAGACAACTGATTTTGTATTTTTGGATAAAAAAACTCCATTAAATTTTATTTGGTTCAAGCAACGAATTGGGGTACTGCTACGTGAAATAACAAAATCACAATATTGTTTTATCGTAACTTGACTAACTTGTAAAAATAACATGTCCTCCATTTCCACCGTCACCACCATCAGGACCAGCATGCTCTTTTCCAAAAGTGCTCAGAAGTGACAAACATCCGTTACCACCATTTCCACCTTTAACACGCACTTTTTTAAAATCGACAAAGCGCTTTGTCTAAAACAGAAAACAAAAACGTAAATATTGGTTTGTCTGAAACAGAAATAATAGAACAAGTATTGTGTGTCTGGTACTAGTGTCAATGATTGAGGAAGACCCATGAAACTATATACAAAAACTATACATACATGAATCAGAGTAGAATCACTCCTAGCAAACTTTCTAGCATAAAATTTTAAATCCTAGCTGGGCTCGAATCCATGACCTCAGCATCGTTGGACACCCACTGGTGTCAATTTCGATACTCTCCATCCATCACCAGTGGGAAATGACACTAGCTTTGTGTCATTTTACTGAACAGAACAGAACAAAATACAGCTAACATTAACAATGTCTCAAAACAACAACATTTGCATGAAACTAGCCTTGCGATTGGATAACATTCCCTTAATGAAATAGTGACGGAACCAATCATACGGTTGCATCATGGCCTTGTAGAAATGATGCAAAGCTAGTGTATTATCCCACGGATGATAAATGAAGAGTATCGGAATGGATTACGCGTTGGTATTTGACGATGTTCAGCAGTAAGAGGATCATATTGAGATCATGGCGCCTTAGACAACTCTGCCGCAGAGGGCTCTGTAATACATAAACCTATAACTATAAGGATATTAAGTTACTCATGCGTTGAACTTAAATCTTTTGTAGTCCATCTGTCATGAAATTCAGTTTTAGATTTTGGCATAATTTTCAACAAAAATAGCCTTGTTGAGATATTTCTACAGATCATGGTGTCCAAAATGCCTTAAAGGGAGTATAGTACGAAAAAAAAAAACAACGCTATAAATGTAAAAAATAAAATTATTTTTAAAATGGATTAAAAGTGTCTCATTATCATTATTAAATAAACTCAGAATGGTTTGGCATGTCAAATCCACTAAAATGTGACGCAATCAATATCTAAATCAGCATGGTAAACTTGAAACGAAATCCCCATTCTAAAAATAGACAGCATTTAAATACTGCTTGACAACCATCGCATCATCATTTGGAATCTTTCAAAGAATTTAACATGAAATAATTTTTACTTTGTGTATTAACCTGTATAACAGATCAAATTGAAAACAACAAAATACACTCATTTAATACACCACAAAATATAATGCAATTTTAAGCAGATAACATATTTTAGTCTAACCAAGGCACATTGCCCAAGTTAGAAATTAATTATTCCTTTTTCAATATATCATTTTGGCATGTTTGAATAAGTATCCTTTTGGCAAAACGGGATCAGTTGGTACCTGAACTAAAAAAAAATGTTTCAACCAATTATAAAAGTTTGAATGATTGATTGATCCGATCTAAAATGAATCTTTAACTGATATCGGGGTAATTAACACCATCAGACAAACTAATTATCATGATCACAGCCTTTTTTCTGGAAAAAAGGGAAAAGGCTAACAGACGATCAGTAAACCTAACCACTGTTTCCTGGGATCCTAAATGGTTAACCAGTACTCGAGCACACCCCAGCTCCACAAGTAACTGATAACTTCCCCACTTAAATCAGCAGTGAGAGACTGATGATAATGAGACACATGTCATATATATCAATCAGCACAGAGACTGTTGCCGGGGTTCCAAACTCACGACCCCTGGATTGATAGTCAGACACGTTACAGACTGAGCTAATTGGGCCTGGCCTAAAAGTTTGAAAAATCCTGATATATTATTCCCTTGCTGAGGTCCTCCATGGCTGAGTGGTCGAAGGTGCCATCTTAAAATCACTTACTTACCTCTCACCATTAAGGTCGTAGTTTCCAGTCCCGCTCACTCCAAAAACTTTATGTGAGAACGTTTCCAGTTACTTGCGAAAGGACAGTGGTTCTACTCAGTCTGAATCAGACTGACGTCTTCCTCCACCAGTAAAACTGGATATGCCATATATAACCTGAAATGTGTTGAAAATGGCGTTAAACCCCATTAAAAAAAAAAATTCCCTAGTTGAGTATTAAGTGACAAAAGTTGAGTCTTCAGTTTTCAAATACCCCCCAAAAATGGTATTGTTTGATTTATTAATACATGTTAAATGGAATGTCTATTGATAAAATGACATTCAACCTTTACAACTAATCACTCAACTTTTTTGCATCTGGACACAGACTTGTGCAACTCAACACTCAAACAATGTAAGTTCTCCTTTATTTTCAAGTGGTTAATTAATAAATTAACCAAAACCATTAAGATAATCCAAAATGGAGTATCGTTACACATGACTGACCTGAAAGAAACTCTCAAACTGAAACAAGATATTCTCATACCGTTACTCCCTCTGCTTTGGATTTTCTTGGTTTCATCGGCTTGGCAGTGTAATTTCTCACAGTGGATATAGAAACACCAAGATGTTTCCTTAGCCAAACAGTGCATGTGTATGACAGAGTGTTGCCCAGTGTTGACATGTTTGTTTTACAATTAATTTACAGTATGTATGTATTGGACCCCTATTTCAGATAACACTTTCTTGTTTTTACATCAACACTATAATTGGCCTCAGATGTAAAGCGTAGATCTCAGGTGCAGAATGCAGAACTCTGATGTAGAACGCAGAACTCTGATGTAGAACGCAGAACTCTGATGTAGAACGCAGAACTCTGATGTAAAACATAGAATTCAGATGTAGAACACAGAACTCAAATTTAGAATGCAGAACTCGATGTAGATGTACGATAAAGAACTAAGATGTAGAACACAGAACTCTGATGTAGAATGTTGAACTCAGATGTAGAATGTCGATCTCATGATTGTGCAGACATAGAACTCAAATTTAGAACGCAGACCTAAGATGTAGAAAGCAGACGTCAGATGTAGACTGCAGACCTCAGATGTAGATTGCAGACCTCAGATGTAGAAAGCAGACCTAAAATGTAGACTGCAGACCTCAGATGTAGATTGCAGACCTCAGATGTAGAATGCAGATCTAAAATGTAGATTGCAGACCTCAGATGTAGAACATGGAACTCAGATGTAAATTTCTGCGAAAACCGTCTACTCTGTCAAAGACACTTTTAGATCTGAAATAAAACAATGATATAAGATTCTAAAAAAAAATTCTTTGACCCTAGTGCTCAATAGTTTTAGATAATTATACAATATTAATATTGTTTAGTAATTTAGACTGCATTCACGACCTAAAAAAGTATCTTTTTTTTCTTCTAATCCAAACTAAAAAAGTCACCATTGATTTTAGTTTCTCATTGCAATCACAACTTCAAAAATTCTCAAGTATGATTTCTAACCATAATAATCTTTCATGAATGTCTTTTTTTTATAATATATATAATAATTATGCATTTAATAATATTTACCGTCATATTGTTATTTATAAGAATATGTAGTCCAGTGGTAGAGCATTCCGCTAAGGCCTGTAACTTTGTCATGCATAGATGGATTTTATAAAAATACTTGTCGATACATTGCTACCTATTATAAAATATATCGTTATTTTCACAAACCATTTGAGGGGGGGGGGGGGGGGGGGGGGGAATTGCCAGGGTGGGTCAAAAAGGGTCAAATAGAAAATTTTCAAAAAAAATCTTCTTCTCAATAACCGGTCAGTCAAATTTGTCCATAATTGATCTAGATTTTTCCAATGAGTATGGGTTTAAAGTGTGTACAAATTAAGGGTTTTGTCTTTATAGGGGCCATGTAAGGGGACTGACTTTCTAAAAGGGGTCAGGTAGGGTAAAAAAATGGTTAAAATTGAACATTGTCATAAATCTTATTCTCAACAAACCGTCAGTCAAATTTGTTCATGATATTAAATATAAATTATCCCTATGATTAAGAGTTCTAAGTTTGTACGAAACAAATGGGCATTGGTATGTATAGACGCCCTGTAAGGGGACTTGGAGGTTTACATAGGGATACTATGGGAAAATGATCGATTCTCATTTTTTTCGTCCATTTGTGTAAATGTATTGTTCAATTTGAGATCTAAAGCATTGTCTAGTAAAAGTACATTTGATTTTGTTCAATAAAGAGGATTAAATTTCCATAAGGGGCCAGGGGTTGTTGGGGGGATTGGTGTGTGTATAAATTATCCTTACATCAGCAAGGATTGTTCTGTCAAGATCTGACAAATCAAGGGGCTGGGTTGTATAAGGGTTCTGTACTGGAACTATATTTTTTTTTTTACAGATGAATGATATGGGAATTTAAAGTATTTCCTTTTCATAGCAATTAAGTTATTGTTTAGTATGGGTGTGGTATTGATAGTTATCCATAAGTTGTTAAGACAACCCCCAAAGAGTTAATATTTCAAAAAGTGCTATGGTCACTATGAGTCAGTAGAGCATCCTCAGGCCCTCTTGGGTCTCTTGTTTATGTTTCAAGGGCCACAACTCTGACATTAATTATCTAATTTGGCCAGTTTTTGCAATTAATTTTAGCTTGACTGCAAAGAAGGTTCAAAGGTAATATGAACCACTCCTCAAGTCCGCTTCCTGAGTAGAAGTAGCAAATGGCTGAGCTGAAGATCAAACCTTCAATCTCTGGCGAGAGAGGCTTAAACACCGCCCTATTTCAAGAACTTGGCTGAGATACTGCATATGGTTACATAACTACTATACATGTATGTTTGGTGAAGATCCAATCTAAAATGAATCTTTAACTGATATCTGGGTTATTAACACCATTGGACAAATGTCTAATTATCATGATCACAACCTTTTTTCTGGAAAATGGGAAGAGGCCAACGGACAATCAGTTAGCCTTACCACTGTTTCTTGGGATCCTGAAAGGTTAACAAGTGCTCGAGCACACCACATCTCCCCAAGTAACTGATAACTTGAATTGAATTGAATATTTTTATGCCACCGAGGGCTTACAGACGATCAGTTAACCTAACCACTGTTTCTTGGGATCCTGATAGGTTAACAAGTGCCCGAGCACACCACATCTCCCCAAGTAACTGATAACTTTCCCATATTAATCAGCGTTGAGAGATGAGAGATGAATAACAATGTTCCCCCCCACTCACAAAATAATTGAAACGCTCCTGTGCCCATGTACAGATCAGATTGCGCCTAGCTACAATGCAAACCATACCGTAGACACAATATCAAGGCATCTGCCAAACAAAACAAATTTGGTGTTAACCACGACTTATAAACTATGCCAACACATCTGGACTGGACGGGCAATTTACATAAATGTGTACTCATGACTGGTTACATACAAAATGAAAATGAAAGTAACCAACATGCATAACCTAAAATTTAAAACAAATGCGTATGTCACATGTAGATTGGTAACATTACAATTTAACCTTTGTCAAGATTAAGTGGCAATACTGCCATTATGTCACATCCAAGCAATACACATAGGAACGTAAAATACATCCTACCTATCTATAATGCATGCATTTGTCGCATGATTGTCACGGTCATGACGAAGATTGACCGAGAAGTTGCGTTTCCTCCCTATTAAACATAACCTAAGACGAACAAACAAAAAAATGATATCTAAATAATGTAAAACTACATATTAAAAGTGCTATCTGAGATGTTATTTTTGTCACGTCATATTTATTAGCGAAGTAACAATTATTGGCAATTTATTTTTAACCCGTAAGTTTTGCTAAATTATTCAATGCGGAAATGAATCAGGCGAGACAGTTTCCGCAGAAAAATATCGCAAACGGATAGATTGAGCAGTGCTCCAGTGAAATAATGGATAAGGAATTAAGTGAGCAGGTTCTGCGCAATTCTATGTCAGAAAATGAAATAAATTCTAATAATGAATACAATCAAACTGAGAAAGTGCCCCGGTGGGGTCCACAGCATGCAGGTGCGAAGGAATTGGCGAGTCAGTACACTGCCGGTGAGTGTTATGATTGAAGAATTTTTTGTATCTAGGGGGCTTCTGTCAACTTGTAAATTGTCACGTTCGCTTTAAATACTGCAACGGATTTTGTTGTGAGAAGTTGTTTATTTTAAAATATTAATTAACTTTCATTAATACCCATACACATTCATACAATAACTTTTTTACAGTGAACATTTGTTATATAAAATTAGATTACATAACATGCTGTTTCGTCCCAAGCATATTCGCCCATCTTAGTTCTCACGATTTTTTTTAAATACTTGAAAATCAAATGTTCACTCTTTTGTTCTATTCTTTTTCATAAATACAAATGTAGAATAAAGAAGAATTATATTGTATTCATATTATTGCAGCAATATTCTAAATGAAACACCATTCATAAATTTAAAACTTTTTTTTTTTTCAACACAGGAGGGGACACCCCCTACTGTACCTACCCCCTCGCATTTTTCACAACATGCCTTCAGAAATTCCTGGGGGAAACCCTGCTGACGATCCATATTCATGAACTGGTACCGATAAATTGCCTCTGAGGTGAAGTTATAGGCCATATAGTAGTGTTTTCCCCAGGATTAAAAAAGGGCAGGGTACCAATTGAAAAAAGGCATTTTTTGGCGCGTACGAAATAATAGAAAAAAAGGTCATTACTTTTTTGCGGGTTGTGTTAAACACCATTTTCAGCACTAATAACAAGTATGATACATGTATATTTTGGTAAATGTATGAATCATCTTAAATAAGGCTATTACAATATAATGTATTAATAAAACATGATATCAAGGAACTATAGATGGATATACTATAGTTCCTTGATGATATTGTTGTAGCATCATTAATAATACTTGATACTATTGTGGTAGCTTTATTATTAATCAATTAAAAAGTAATTAATTAAACGGTATTTGATAGTTCAAGTACCCTTATAAGATGAATATTATATTTACACAATGCTTTGATCTATGTTAAAAATTTGAACCATTTTAAATGGGGATTTTGTTTGTTGAAATAAGATGCTGAGAAACCGGAAGTATCCAGCTATCCATTAATGTGCAATTCAAATATATGTTTATATCCTATATTAGAATAATATTGCCATTAAAAATATAGTAAAGGAGTGTTTATAAATGGACAACTTGTCATTTTTAAAAGTTAATACAATTCAGAAGTTAGCATTTTTAATGTTTGATTCTGTAATTTTCATGAGGTGTCAGTATATTTCCAAACAAATATAAATTTTATAAAAGGAAACATAAATAGTTAAGTCTTAAACGTCGATAATAAATAGGACTGCTATAACCGATTTTTTAGGATCCAACTTTCAAAGGCGCCGACTTTTAGACGGGGTTTCTCTTATTTGTTTACATACGGTACAAAATAAACCATTTTAAGTGGGGATTATATTCTAGCTTTGTTGAAATAAGATGCTGAGAAAACCCTTTATGATTTCATTTTTTTATTACTTGCATAAAGCCCTTACTATACACTGGGATCTATTTGTCTTGATCCAAGAAATGGTCGTTACACACTTTATTAAGTGTTTCGTTCCGATTGATTGCATACATATTACATTATTATATTCTTGTGATTGTGAGGTTAATGAATCAATTAAAAGGTAATGCCGACACCTTTTTAAATCTTGTGAAAAACATTTGCTTATCAAAACAATCGCTCATGGTGTGTGTGTACCGCTTACTTCCGAGTTTGTTATAATTTGATAGCTTGAAATGAGAACCATTCTAATGGTTCAGTGTTCTATGAAAAAATAATATGATAATGCACTAAAAGCGGGAACCATGTGTTAATTGAGCGTCTACGCATATTGGAAATTACCTAACGACGAGTGTAGTGTCTACGGTCTGATTAGCCAATAAAGGAACACAGCGGGGAGGTGCCGTTTATTCTTCACAGCAGTGTCTATCATTGTTTATTAAAAAGGGCACTGCGGGGCGGTAATTATTTAAGCGTGGTGGTATAAGAAAAGAGCAGGGCGGCATAGAAAAGCCATCTATTCACTATGTTGTTTTCATTAAAATATATCTGTTGATACTGAAAATGAATGTTGATGTATTGTTTTACTGATTTATTTTTAACAGATAAGCAATAATTATAGTTTAATTTTACCACCCCTGAGTTTTATTTGTCTTCCATTTGGAACTTATTTCCTGAAAAAAAGCTGTTGTTTTAGAACAGCATCAAATTAGTGGAGTGTGCTGTCCCTCAGACAGCTCTTGTAACATGTACCTCGCAACATTCATTGTAATACCGATATCAACTGACAAGTTTATAATTATATGATTATACATGGTCTTTGGTATATTGAACAATATAAGTTTGCACGTACATTAAGCCTACCGGTATAGTATTATCTAGGGTTACGTGATTCCTCTAAAATGTGAGACTAGAGGTACGGACCCGTAACCCTAGACACTGCCTTTCAAATACGACGTGCACTGTCCTTGTATATAACTTAAGCTTCAATACTCACTTTACTCACGAATACAAATGATTAACTCAAGTAACTTACTAAATTTTACCATAAGACACAGCGCCACCACTACTTAATAGCTCCACCACATTTACAAATATATCCATTTTTCTCTTTTAAGAAAGTTTTATTAATCCTGATGAGTTCCTGTGTAAGTATTATAATATGTGAATTATTTGCACCCGCGAGAATGTTCTTACAGTGTGCCTAAACATCTAATTGTAGTTGAAATATGCACGAGTCCGAATCAGGAGAAAAGCTGTTGACAACACAATTCACAAAATATTGAAACTAAATCGTGGCCAACCAGTAGTAAAAGTATTTGTACACGGTACTACATTGCCCGATTTTCGAAATGAGATCTTTTAATTAAAATATAAGACAAAAAGTAAATCATACTCACGCGTGTACAAATAAAAATACTCGTTAGCTCCACCGCGGATGTGTTGATAGCTCATTTTTTTATCGCCACTTGTTGGTGGTGGAGCTGGCATATAGGGACCAGTACACCGGACATTGAGTTTTGGGGTTTCTGATGCCCTACTTTCCGCAGTTGTAAGTGTTATTGTATGTGAAAAAATATGCACAAAAACATTTGAGACCAAGCAATAATCCCCTCCAGTTATCTTCTTAAGCTTTTTATGCTTGAGTTATTGCTGTCACTTGACAACTTACATTGCCATGCAAGTTGTTACTTTATGCATGTGTTAAAGACTAAATTAATTAATAGCACTTGTGGTTCCTATTACATGGAAATAGAAAATAGAATAGGTAGGTAGGTAAATGATTTATTTTGCGCTGTCGATACTATCCTTTTACTGCAAGTATATGTTATGTCTGTAAGTGGACACACTTGTCATACACGATGGCGAGGCAGCTCTTGCTGGAGGCAGCCATATTGCTGTTATTGTTACTATGATCATTTCCGGCGGTAGGGTATAAAAGCTAAAGGCCTACAATACAGCTGAACAGCAGGAAATAAATGTTTAGGGTTGGCGGGCAATAATAGGGATGGTCAGAAAAAAGGAACTGCACTATTATTTAATTTAGGCTTTATATAAAAATGATTTTGACTGATATACTGATATACTTGAGTTAAAGACAAGTCAGGAAATGAATATTCTTGTTCTCTTGCATTAAAATCCACTTCATATTCATAAGAATCAAAGATACTTTGTTATCGAATTCATAAATAAAGATGACGTGAATCCATGGGACTTAATAAGGAGCGACTCGTAGGTATCAATAATCCATTCAATATTCAGTGCTAAAATATTGGGTGGAATCTGGCATTTTATAATTATCTCTGAACCATTGTCAGAATGTGATAATCATAGTACCAATGAAACACTGATAAAAATATTGACCATTTCTAGTTTAGTTTTATATTCAGTTAATTTGTTCTGAATTCAAATGGACATTTGATGCTGTGAAATCATTATTTTTCATTTAAATCAGTTTCAATTAATTCTTTTACCAGAAGGCCACTTTCAATAAAAAAATAAGTCTAGAGCTATAATTTAAATACTAATTTGAACCACCTCAAGCTTATGATATATATATAATTCAAATTTAACATCAATTATGCCCTCATTTGAAGAATCTAACGTTACACTTGGTGGCTTGCTAAACTGTCATGATCTCTGGGCAATAACTGATTGCCGATTCAACCTTGGCTGCAAAGTCCACAAACTTTGCATGGTGGTTCATCGTGTTAGGCCATCCTTAAAATAATGGTTGTTTGCTGTGCTCCAACACAGTATTTTTCATGTTTGTAGGTAGGTAGCTATTTTTAATTGCCAGATTTTGATTTTGTACAGTCATTTTTGACAAAAATTATAGAAATCATGGGGTGGGAAATTTAACTCCTTGAAAGGCTATAAAAAGTTTGGGTAGCTGCAATTTTGAGTGAGTAGGTAGGAGCATGGCAAGCAATTTCTTTTTTTAAGAATGGCCCTAAGTAGATGTCCCCTAATACTTAAGGCCCTATTTATTTTTTAATCACTAGGTCAGAGAGCAAGGTTATCTTTTCTATAAATTAATAAAAAATCAGGTTTCCATCTACTATCTAGAGAACAATTTGGCCGACTAGTCCTAAGGGACCTCTGGCCTAACTCCAGAACCCAGATACCTGACACTATCAACAGGTGCTCTGCTGTAATAATGTAAGTAATGAACATCATTAGTTCAACATTCATGAGATATGAACTTACATGAAGCTGTCAAAGTTTGCATGAGACTTACGGGTTACTTCCTTTGCCCATGATGTCTCTGTGGATGTTTTAAAACACAAAACAAATCATTCTTTAGTGAGTGATCCTTGTATGATATGTATGTAGCTAAAAATTAAAAGAGTAAATGTGTCTGCATCAATCGCATGTTGCATGATTTCATAGGTCTACATTCTGTGTCAATTAAATAACTACATTTTTGTTTCCTTTCCAGGAAAACGTCTTCAGGAGACTGTATGCTGCATCGCAACTTTGTTTTTGATGTTTTTCAACCTGGTACAGCTCATTATTCACTTCAGAATAGAAAACAGCCTTGTCATTTTTGGAGCTGCATGTAAGTTACATTCAGATAGGGATTTTTTACCCTATAAACAAGGGTTGAAATTCGGTGGCTTCCCAATTAAAAAATAATGTTTTTTTCCCCAATTGAAGCCATAAAAATTACCAAAAAAAACAACAAAAATTCTCCTTACATAAGAGGATAAAAACCAATGGATATGAAGTATTATTGTTATATCTCATAATTATTAGTGAGACCATGATTGTAATGTTACACTTTATTTTGCTTTTTTTATCTTTAATAAACGCCCCCACCTTGTAAAATGTTATACCCCCCTGGGGCGTTAATAAGGGAATATACAGTATGTAAATGCCACTCGTTCGCTTTCATGATTAAACATTTGACTGAGTATGAGACTTGTCCTTATATTAAATAATTAAAATAAATTATTTATGTGACTCTTGTTGCCTCCCCAATCATCAGTTTTGTCCATGCCATAAAACACCATATTCTACAGAGGAATCTGGCATGACTCCATTTTAAGATAACATCCATCTAGAATGACCATTATTGTGAAAGTAGTAAATTAAAAAAAATCTTTCATGCACACATGCACTTGTATGAGCTTAAGGGCATATGTTTGCTGCATGCCTTAGTGGAACTGTCAAGTTATGGAAAATCTGTGGTAATCAGTTGGCAGTGAACAAAATTGATACATTGATCCATGCCTGTTTATGCATGTTGGAAATCCGAACAGTCATCAATGACATAATGATTGACATTTATGGATTCTGGTGTCTGGAGACAAATCTAGGAGTAGTATGATGTTGGCATGTCTATCCATCTTGTTATCTTACTGAAAAACAAAAACTTGTATTTGTTCATTTAAAGCAAAGAAATATTTAACTGAAAGTTTTTAAGTGTACTACATTTTTAAAAATCATAAAATTGCATTGGAAAAGAAGAAGGCTTAATGCTTTGGGTTCATTTAAACTTGCCCTTGTAAATTTATATAATGGTCTCATTTATAGGTACATCTATGTTTACATAAGAAGAAAAAACATTTTCCAGTATGAAAGTTGGTAGACTAAAATGACAACTTTGTCAGTGTTATAGGACCTGGTGTGAGTCCACCATTGATTTTTAGCTTGACTATTCAGAGAATAAAGGGAGCTATTCTACTCACCCAGGCGTTGGCATCACACCTTGGTTAAAGTTTTGCATGCATGTCCCTTTCTCAGTAAACATTGCATGTATTGACTTGAAACTTTACAAAAGCATTCCTAGTCATCAGCCCTACTACAATAACTAAGTTAGATAACTCTTGCATGGATATAATACACATTATTGCCCTTGTTTGACTTATAAATGCAGGTTAAAGTTTTGCATGCAAGTCCCTGTCTCAATAACCATTGCATGTTTTGCTTTGAAACTTTACACAAGCCTTCCTCGTCATCAACCCTACTACAATAACTACGTTAGATAACTCTTGCATGGATACAATACACATTATTGCCCTTGTTTGACTTAGAAATGCTGGTTAAAGTTTTGCATGCAAGTCCCTGTCTCAGTAACCATTGCATGTATTGCTTTGAAATTTTACACCAGCCTTTCTAGTCATCAACCTTACTGCAATAACTCAGATAGATAACTCTTGTATGAATATAATACAAATTATTGCCCTTGTTTGACTTAGAAATTCTATTCATGCAAGTCGGTATCACAGTAACCATTGCATGTATACTTTGCCTTGAAACTTTACACAAGCCTTCCTAGTTATCAACCCTACTACAGTAAATAAGTTAGCTAACTCTTGCATGAATATAATGCAAATTATTGCCCTTGTTTGACTTAGAAAATCTGGTTAAAGTTTTGTGTGCAAGTGCAATCAAGTCCATAACTCAGTAACCAATGCATGTATTAACTTGAAACTTTACACAAGCCTTCGTAGTCGTCAAACATACTACATTAAATAAGTTAAATAACTCTTGTATAAATATAATACAAGTTATTGCCCTTGTTTGACTTAGATCAAGTCCATATCTCAGTAATCAATGCATGCATTAACTTGACACTTTACACAAGCCTTCCTAGTCATCAAACATACTGCAACAACTAAGTAATACAATTCTTGCTTAAATATTATACAAATTATTACCCTTGTTTGACTTAGAAAATCTGGTTAAAGTTTTGTGTGCAAGTGCAATCAAGTCCATTTCACAGTAACCATTGCATGTATTGACTTGAAACTTTACACAAGTCTTTTCAGTCATCAACCCCACTACAGTAAACTAAGTTATATAACTCTTGCATGAATATAATGCAAATTATTGCCCTTGTTTGACTTAGAAAATCTGGTTAAAGTTTTGTGTGCAAATGCAATCAAGTCCATTTCTCAGTAACTATTGCATGTATTGACTTGAAACTTTACACAAGTCTTTTCAGTCATCAACCCCACTACAGTAAACTAAGTTATATAACTCTTGCATGAATATAACGCAAATTATTGCCCTTGATTGACTTAGAAAATCTGGTTAAAATTTTGCATGCAAGTACCATCAAGTCCATATCTCACCAACCACTCAATGTATTTGATTGAAACTTTATACAAGCCTTTCCAGTCACCAACTCTACTACAATAACTAAGTAAGATAACTCTTGCATGAATATAATGCAAATTATTGCCCTTCTTTGACTTAGAATTTTAAGTTAAAGTTTCGCATGCAAGTACTGTCAAGTTCATATTACACCAACCGCTCAATGTAATTGATTGAAACTTTACATATGGCTTTGTAGTCATGAAATCAACTAAATTAATCAAGTTGGATAACTCTTGCCAGATTTTTTTTGCAAATAAGGGCCTTGGTTTTACTTAGAAATTTTATAACTCAGCAGTCACTGTATATATTTGATTGAAACTTCATACATTAAGATATATTGCAGTTATAAGACCTATGCATTTTGACAATTTTGTAAGTTAGATAACTCTTAGTTGCTTGGATTTGTCATTAGTCTCCAACAGATTTGTACTTCTGTGACAAATATTCAAATAGTCAAGTGCACTGTCCCTCCGACAGCTCTTGTTGTTCTTAATTCTATAGTAAATAAAAAGTTTGCATGCTTACCATTAATATAGAGACCCAAATAAAAGAAGTGAAACATATATTTTATTGTTTGTCAATCTCTGCACTACCAAAACATGATGAGAAAAGTAGGGGTTCTGCATCATCCATTCTCTTTAGCATTTCAACTAGAGCTGTCTCAGTCTGTCAAGGAGGATAAAAAATTTGATCGTAATATTATAGTGTTCAGGTTGAATAGGAAAAGTGCTCAGGCAGTTTTGTCCTTGTTCAGAGTCATTGAATGTACTTGTTTATATGTTCTTTCTACAACTACGTCTCCACCCTCACTATGACAGAAAGACATGTTGTTTTAGTGTTTTCTCACGGTCTGTCACAAAATTTTGTTGGGAGAATTCTAATTGGTTGGATTCAGCTGAAACTTGCTGGGAAGGATCAGAGTGAGGCTATTCTTAAATAAATGTTTGTAAGGACGGCTTGAGGTGTAGTTACACATATCATTTTTGCATTCAATTTCTATGATTTTTAGCTTGTTTTTTTTTTTAAAAAAAAAATTGCTATTGTCATGACCCTTGTGTTGGCGGCAGCGGCGTTGTCGTCCGCTGGTTAAAGTTTTATGTTTAGCTCAGCTTTTTCTTTGTTTCTGAACAAACTACTTATCGTTACTAAACTTCATAAATTCATTCATATTATGTTATAAATACAATGTATATAGCTAACTTACCTTAATTTCCATACTTTGAGCTCTTATCTTAAACCCTAGGTTAAGTTTTTTGTTTAGTTCGGGTTAAGTTAAAGTTTTATGTTTAGCTCAGCTTTTTCTCTGTTTCTGAACAATTCCTCATGTTATGGTGACTAAACTTCATAAACACATTCATATTATGCTATAGAAACAATGAATATAGCTTAAACTTACCTAAATTTACATACTTTGGGCTCTAAAACCTTAGGCTAAAGTTTTTTTGTTTATCTCCGGTATGGTTAAAGTATTATGTTTAGCTCAACTTTTTCTCTGTTTCTGAATAAACTTCTCTTGCTTTGGTGACTATAAAACTTCATAAACACATTCATTTTATGTTATAGTAACAATGTATATAGCTAACTTACCTAATCTTCTATACTTTGGGCTTTAAAACCTTAGGTTGGTAAAAGTTTTTTATTTAGCTCGGGGTTTGATTTTTTATTATTTTTTTTTAATCAATTTTATTATTCAGTTATACTATTAATTCTGTAAACTGATTACCATCGACTACAAAAAAGTTTACTTCACTGACCATGACCTATTTAATTGACTTGGTTAATACTGTCAATATCTGGTTAAAAGTTTTATGCGCCCAAAACTGTTATTGGGTATTTGTATGAATTGTTGTACATGTAAATGTATCCAGATTGATAAATAGATAAACAGATCTGCCCTAGCCCAACCCTGCTGCCCAATTTTATTTTATTTTATTATTATGTTTTTAAATTTGTTTTGTGTAAAATCAAAATACTCTGCCCCCATTTCAACTTTGTTACTGACCCAAAGACCCCTACCCCTACCCAACCCCCATCCCTGCTTTTTCTTCTTTTTTTTTTTAAAATTTTTGTTTTGTTTTAAAATCAATACTTTGCCCCATTTCAACTTTGTTACTGACCCCAAGACCCTCACCCATATACCCAATCCCCATCCCCAACCACCCATTTCAACTTTGTTACAGACCTGAAGACCCTCATCCCTAGCCCTACCACATTAAATCAAATACTACGCCCCAATTTCAACTGTGTTACCTACCCCAAGACCCCCCGCCCCCAATAGCCAGACATAGACATAGTGTATATTCTGCCCTAATAGTCCTACTTGCATATACATAATAATAATAATAATAATAATAATAAAGTCTTTATTAAAAGAGAAAACACAGTTGGAACACTCTCCAATCTCCCCTGTGGTCCTCTATTATATACATGGTAACATTTTAAGTAATAACAAAATATATACAACAAAGTTAAACAGCAGAATCAATACAATTTGGAATTTTGTTGACATATTAAATTTGTAATGTACATTTCAATTGCAATGAATATTCATTGTTTATTTAACTAATTCAATAATATATTTCAAGGAAGGAAATAATAATATTATAATGTAAAATTTACACTTGAAAATGATGAGTTAACTGTAAAATATATTTAGACAGTCAATGATACATTCAATGATTATAAGAATCAACTGACTGCAATAAGGATACAAGTTTAATGTTTTGTACCACAATGAAAATTTATCTTTGTTGTGACAGGGGACTTTTATATTTAAATGTTATATAATATCTCTTAAATTCTTGAACTGATGAAGCATTTTTAACATGGTTTGGAAGGGAATTCCAGATTTTGGATCCAGAGTTTATAAGAGTTTTACGATATGTTTCTATCTTTGGTTTTGGTACATATAAAGAATTATTTGACTGTGAGCGTAGATTTTTAGAATGTATATTTGGTGTTGGGGTAAAATTATTTTGCAAATACTCTGGGGCCAAGTTGTTGATGATCTTGAACATTAAAATAGCCTTTTTATATTCTACTCTTTCATGGAATTTCATCCATTTTAGATCATTAAATAATGTTTCAGATGGTGTATCAATGTCTTTATCAAGGATAAGTCTTGCAGCACATTTTTGAAATTTTAATAGTTGTCAGATTGGTCAGAGTTGCAATTTCCCCATATTGTACAGCAATAGTCTAGATGAGGAAGTATGTAAGAATTGTAAAATAATTTCCTGATAGGTATTGATAAATAGTATTTTATTCGGCTAAGTAAGTATAATAAGGAATTGCATTTTTTTAGAGTGTTTTCAACTTGTTGAGTCCATGTTAGTGTGTTGTCAATTGTTACTCCCAGAAGGTTTTCACTACTGGTAAATTCAATAGCCTCATCTCCTATTTTTAAGTGCTCAACTGATCTGAATAGTGGTTGCTTTGGATGAGAGGCTATAAACATTGCTTTGGTTTTTGAAGTATTTATGGTCATCAAATTATTATTACAACATTGTTGGACATTTATTAAATCAGTATTAAGAGATTCGGTGATGTCTGATATAGAATTACCAGATAAAGTGATAGAGGAGTCATCAACAAACATTTTCATTTTTTGAATACTGAGTGCATAAGGGCATATCATTGATAAAGATAATAAATAGAAGTGGGCCTAAAACAGATCCTTGGGGTACACCACATGTTACTGATTTACTTTCTGAAAGTGTACCAGATATTGAAACTTTTTGTGAACGTTCATATAAATAGGATTTAAACCAATTTTGTACATCTTTATGGAAATGGTATACATTTAGTTTTTCAAGCAGTAAACTATGATCAACCAGATCAAATGCTTTAGATAGGTCAAGAAATATGGTTCCAGATATTCTGTTTTGATCAATAGCTGTGATCCAGTCATCAACCATCACTGTTAATGCTGTTTCGCATGAATGATCAGATCTGAACCCTGATTGTCTTTCATGCAATAAATTGTATGTATTTAAAAAAGACCGAACACTATTACTAACATGTCTCTCAAGTATCTTAGACAGAATAGGAAGAATGGAAATTGGGCGATAATTATTTTTGTCTTGTTTTAAACTTTTCTTAATAATTGGTGTGATTTTGGCTAATTTAAACTGCTTTGGGTATATATATTCCTTTTGTTAAACTAAGGTCAAATATTTTTGTGACTGTTTTAGAAATAACACTGGCACTCATTTTCAAGAATTTGGCAGATAGATCATCAAGTCCTGTAGACTTATTCTGTGATAGATCATGTAGTTGTTTATATACATAGTCTTCTGTAATTGTAATAAAACTAAACTTTTCGTTATTTCCAATATTAGCACTAACATAGTCTTTTAGTGCAGTATTTTCTTGATTTTGTTGTGAATTCAAGCATTTATACAAGGTTGGTAGTTTGGCAAAGTAGTCATTTAATGTATTAGCAGTAATTTCTGGATCTAAAATTGGGTTTCCTTCTTTATCATTTATTAAATGAGTTTGATGATTAGTCGTTTGGCTTGAGATATTTTTTAGGTTCTTCCATAACTGTTTGGGATTTTTTTTATTTTCATTAATTTATTGTTTTTGAAAAGTAGGATTTTTTTGCTTCATGGATCATAGTCTTAATTAAATTTCTACTGAGTTTGTAATTTTCTGTGTCTCCTGTTTTTTTGAAATAGTCTCTAAGTTTCATGAATTCAGATATATCAATATTAAACCAGGCTGGCTGTTTGGGATGCTTGACACGCTTTTCCTTTTTAGGGGCATGATTATTTAAAATGCTAATAAATATATCTAAAAAATCATCATCTGGGTCATCAAAAATATCTATAACAGACCATGGTTGATTTTGAAGACATTGAAGAAATGCTTCTTCATTAAAATGTTTCATGCATCTGTAGTTAATGATATTAGGTTTATTGCCTTTTTCTGGTTTCTGTATTAATTTCTGTGTCATGCATATTTGGTAATGGTCACTTATAGACAGTTCTGGAACACTAATTTCTATAACATTACTTTCTTTGTTAGTGTAGGCATGATCAATTAAAGAAGATGTGAAAGAGGTAACACGCGTTGGTGTCTCGACCATTTGTTTCAAATCCAAATTATCGATCATATTTAACCATCGTTGGCAAATATTTGTTACATTGTTAAAATTAAAATTGAAGTCACCCATTATATGTATTCCATATTTTCTGTTTGAACCTTTTCGAGAATTATCTCAAATTGGACTATCACATAATCCAAAATTGTCAAAATTTCGTTGTTCATTTATGATATATTTCACATCATCTAGTTTGGGATATAAAAAATTGTATGTTTAAATGTATCATATGTAGTCCTTGTCTATTTAACCTTTTTGTGCAATTTGGAGTCACTGAGTTGCGATCTTCTTGTAGTATCGTCTGCTCCAGAAGTGTGGTTGAAACCATGATGCTTGGTACATCATCCATGGGGGTGGAGGCTGACTCATTAAGCTCTCGGGTCCTTTCTGGTTCGTTGGTTTGTTGTTGGCTGATTTCCTCCCCTGGTATGGGCCATGACGAAAACGAGTTCTATCAGAATTTTCTCTTCTGACAGCAATGTTTAATTTTTTTAACACTTCTGTTTTGAAGGTTAACACCAAATTTTGCTCCTCCTTTAGCATTGAGATGGATTTCATGTAAAATGTAAACAAGTTTTGAAGATTAACAGTTACATTTAAGTTAATTCTCACAATTGGGTTTCCCTAAAGAACAAATTAATCACTTACTGTAATACTGTTTCATCCCACCTTTTCAGTACTTGGTATTCTGACTGCTGATTTTGCCAGCGGATTTGTTCATTGGGGCGCTGACTCGTACGGTTCAGTTGAGGGATTAATTGGAAAGGTAAGAACAGAATGACAGATATTTGTATATAGACTAGGCCTTAAATTATAAAATTTTTGAAAGATTTAGAGGAAACAAGCATTTTGTTTCCGCCAATCTGACAGACTGTCCTTTTTCATGTATTATTTTCTTGGTAAATAAAAAATAATATCAAGAAAAGGATTGTCATATTTTCTTGTCAATAAAATTCAATTACAGTCGAAACTCGTTATCTAGATATCGCTTGAATCGATATTCCGGTAATGTCGATACTTTTTTGCCAGTCCCAACTTTTCCCCTTCTTTGCTTATATCAATAAACTCCTTTTAACTCGATATTGTCTCTGTCGATACTCCAGATATCACGATCCCAGTTTTAGTCTCCGATTGATCCTGTAATACCTTTAATGGATTGTTTGTCTCGATACATTTATTGTTGACATAATACTGTGTTTTTCTAAGCCGCGTGCCATTTTTCACAGTTTGTTTACGATGCAATACTAACTACCGGTCAACGACAAAGGTATCAGTTTTTAATGACTTACAGAACGTTGCAGACATGGTGTCATCGAATGGGGTGATTCAGTGCTCCAAGAAAAAAAAAATTAATTTGGGACTAGCCCAGGGCAAGTAGATTGTTTCTGAAACAATCTACTTGCCCTGACTGAAAAATAACTTGCGAAAGTACAATTGACGTGCGACAATTATATGGGCTGCGTTATGTTCACTGAAACGAAACAGGTTTAACCGTGCTGAATACAGCCCAGGTGATGAAAATAAATATTGATATTGAGACAAAATCTATGTTGATATTCGGATAACTCAAGTTTTTTTGGCAGTCTCTCCAATATCGGATAACGAGTTTCGACTGTATATATATTAGTATCATTTTGAATGGGTTTCAACTCCATTTTCAACACAATTTTAGGTTATTTTGGCATATATTATGCTCCAACATTTTTATATAATATAATTTAATAATATATCATGTTATATAACAATATATGGTTGAACCATTATAATTTTATAAGACTATTAATTTTTATTTAAATTTGGTAATTTAATTTCATAGAAGTTAAACTCTGCAGTATATATTATTTTCAAACTTTGGTTATTTCACACTTCTGTAATTACCAAAAAACAACACCAATTATGTATATGTTTGGCTGTCCAAGTCTACATTTATGTGGGTTTATTTACAAAGAGTTATCAAAACTTTATTAACACCTTCGAGGTTTTCAGCTCATAACTTGTCATCTTGTTGGTACTAACAAGCAGCTGTTGAAGCGGAAGGACGTGTTTACCGGAGCTCCAGCCTTCAAAGTGGGTCAACACAGTATAAGATGATAACTGATAATCTGTGCAAGCAACCAGCATATCCACGACTAAACGGCAGTGTACTCAACCAATGGGGAACCTTCAAGAATCAATCTAATCAACTACCTTCAAGAACCGACCAACTCGACGAATCTACTTAGACAACTCAACAACCGGCATAGAAAATAAACGTCTTATCCAGCCAATGGTGCAGCACCGACAGAAGTAGCGACAATGCCAATGCTGTCCACTGGCTACTTAATCAGCCTATCCAGCTCACCAAAATGACAAGGATCAAAGTGCAAGGGTAAAGAAAATTAACGACGACGTCACTTTGCAAGTCATACTACTTCTGACTTCAAAGGAATAAAGATCTCCAATCTAACAGATGTTTCTTCTCCATATTCCAGAATCCAGATTGAAATAATATAAAACATCACTACACAGAGTGTAAAACTATTCACATAGAGTACACACAGAGTGTAAAAAGTTCTACACAAAGTGTAAAAGCGCTTCTAGATATATTACAAAAAGTAAAAGCTATACGAAACATAAACATACCCAGTTTTACATGTGAAGGAAGACCTCAGAATGGATCTGACTAGAACCTACGTCCTTGCACATAAAGTTTTTGAACTAAGAAGAACTCCAACATTCAACCTCAGTGGGGAGAGTATTCAGTCTTTAAACTGCACTATAGTCCAATCGGCTGTGGAGTACCCATTCAATGGCTTAAACGTAGACCGCTTCATCATGCCATCCTCCTATTTGCTTTTGAAAGGTCCCAAAATATCCCCCCACACCTCTCGTACTGCAATAGTCGATCAAATAATTGTTTCACTCTTGCACTCTTTAATATCTGCAGCTATTTCATATAGAATTAATGTAGGTGACTTCTTTATAATATTATTCTCAATATGAAAGGAAATAGCGCTGGCTCTGCACCAATATTCTTTATTCATCACATTTTTGAAATTGAATAGTATTAGATATGAAATATGACTAGAATATTTTGTTAGAAGCTTTAAACATGTCAGCTTGTGGAAATTGATATTTCCATTGTCTTTTATTTTGAAGGATGATGTTCTTGTAAATGGAAACCGTACAAATGCTGTATGCTGCCGTATAATTGTTATCATCACGTTCAGGTCAAAGATACATACATATATATATATATATATATATATATATATATATGTATGTATGTATGTATGTGAAATGGATACTAGATCAATGCCCTGAAACATTACTTGTGTATGAACTTGGTAAAATAGTTAACTTTATGTTTCCAGTTACATACTTGGAGTAGGAGGATGGTTCTACTCTGATTTATTCTGATGTCTTCCTCCACCAATAAAACTGGATATGCCCTATATAACCTCTCATTTGTTGACAATGGCATTGAACCCCATTAACTCTTTACTCCACAGATATGTGCTTTCCCGCACTTATTACAGAAGGCCTTTGAAAACAGTGCAGGAAGAGTTCAGATTGCTCGTAACGAGCAATCTGAACACATCCTGCACTGTTTTCCATTCTGATGGTTAATATAAACATAATTCACCCAATAATATATTGAGTAACTATGCCTTTGATTTTTCTTTCAGTCATTTATCCGGCCATTTCGAGAACACCACATAGATCCCACTTCAATTACTCGTCACGACTTTATAGAAACAAACGGGGATAACTTTGCAGTAGCATTAATTGGTCTAATTTACATAGCCTTCAAGTTCTGCACGCTCAGCGATGTTGAGATACAGGAAACATACAACTGGCAGATGTACATATTTCTCCTCAGTATTTTCGTCAGTCTGACAAACCAGGTGAGTGATTGATCAGACTTGTTTTATTTTTTTCAATTTCTTTACATTTACCTATATACTTTAGATATTAACTCTGTTTTGATTCTGTGGTTGGGGCCTCATTTGGCTGATATTCAGCTCCATTTCCCCACCCCTGGAATATATTTCCCCAGTCATGGAATACATTTCCCCAGTCTTAGAATACACTTTTTTCCCTCAATTTTACTGAAATATCCCCCCTGAATTTTTATTTTTTAATAACTGTAAGGGCTAGTTTTCTGGTTAAAGAAACTAAGAAATGACAGTGAGCTGCAATGTCCTATATTAAATATTAATTACCATGGAGACTGACTAGGCTGGGCATTGATTCAAACTTACAACACAAGTTGTGCTACTGACTGAGCTAACTAGGCCATGCTATAACGAAGTACTATTCGTTCTTAGTTTGCTGTATATGCCAGTGAAACATCTGTATGCACGGGATCCTGTTATAACGCGGTCCGATATATTACTGTTTTTCTATTGCTCCCAAATTTAAAATTGATATTTTCAACCTGATTTATTAAAAACCCACGTTATGTTAATTGATGAATTGATCGAAAATCTCAACTAAATCACCAAATATTTGCAAGCTCATTACGTTTTTCCAAACTGTGATAATGTATTTGTTCATCAATTACACCTAGATTATTCAGACTGACATGATAACAATTTCTTATTGTTATAAACAACATCTAGTGGTCAAGAGTGACATCCCAAGTGACTGAGCTCAAAGGTTCAAGTCCAGTTTGGTCCCAAAGATTCATGCGGACATATTTTCCGTAAACAATTATAAAATTTATGAATCTTAGTTGTATGTAATCATGCAGAATAATATTATAGATGAAGTAAGTTATTTAGAACTAATTATATTTGTAATAAATTACTATTCATTTACAGATGAGATGATGGATACATTTGCATATAAATTAAAAAAAGAAGAGTTATATATTGATATTAATGAGCTATAAGATCTAAAGGTTTACGATGCATTGATGGCAGTGTCATAATGTAACTTGATAATAATTATCAACTTTGATCACATTATCGTTAAGATCTATACATATATCATGTTGATATGCTGTCCCTGTTTTGTATGTATTGGGACAGCTAGATATAAGTATAATCTAGGTTAAATTGATTGTTACATTCAAAACATCATGACTGCCAACTACTGGAAATCTTGATTTTTAATCTCTAATTTCTTTTTAGTTATTGGATTGTTTGCAATGCAGTTTTGAATAAAAAAATATGTATTTATCGTACCCCCTTCAAATTTTTTAATAGGTTAACAGACCTTAAATTATTTTAAGATCCATATCAAGGTCGTCAAAACTTGATAAGTGTAATGTAACTTGGCAGATCAGCTTGCCTTATTAAATGAACTTGTGGTACACCATTATAGATTTCTGGGCCAAGGTAAATTATATTGCTATGGTTACCACAATAATTCATTACTCCATGCAGTGATGCACACAACTTTTGAACCTGTACATACTTGTCTTGATCACAAATTAACTGTTTGGTTACTAGGTCAAATCTTGATGTTAATTGTCAAACCTTTATCTATTTTTCGTTTACCTGAGCAAAGCTCAAAGTGAATTATTCTGATAGTCTTTTGTCCGTAGCTTTTTGTCCATCGTCCTTTATTTTTTGTTGTTTGCATTCTAGCACCTTCATTTTTCATTGAACCTTCACCAAACTTACATTGTAGTTTAAAGATTCATTTAACTTCCAAAGATGATTGTAATTAAATGTGTTTATAGTATTGCTTAAACCATTCCTGTAGACCCCTTGCTTTCCGACTGTACCTCCGCTGGTGTTCGGAAGTACACAAATGAATACTGCAGTGGTAGTGTGCGGATTAAGACCGTTAGATAAGGGGTTCATTAACAAGATTAGAAAAGTTATGACTTCACTAATATCATGTATCGTTATTGGGTTTTCTTTCTTTTTTTAAATTTTATTGATGTCTGCAATAAAACTGTATCAAACGTAGTACGCATTGTATTATTTATACAAACTGAAAAACGATGAGTATGGAATACTAGTTTGGTCTAGTAACTCTTGCTCAGGATCCTCCGTTGCATATATGCTGATACTATCGGATGCACTATTACATCACAAATTACTTTATCGCAGTCAATATTTAGAGGCTACCAAGGGTGGTTTGTTTAGTACAGTTATTAAAAAAGTAATTTCATTTTCATATGAATGATTTGTAGCTTACGTGCAATAAATTAGCTCGTAAGTTCCAGTTCATTAATACACTGAGGGGAATAAAGGGGGTGTTCTTAAAAACTATCTAACCGCAAGTGTTTATTTAATTTTTAACCACATCCCCTTTAGTTCCCCATACTATGTTTCTCTCTGAAGTGAATTGATCATAAAATTATATTACCAACAGACGCGTTTCCGAACAAGCATCCTAACTCCCCGTTTTCTGCTGAAGGTGTTTATTTGTAAACAAAACCCGTTGTAAATTATGTACTAATCATGTGCTTTATATTTATTTTTTCATTTGCAAAGTCTCTCAGTGATGAAATAAAAATGTTTTCTATCACCTGTAAGAGTAAACTGACTAATATTAAAACTAAAAACAACCGTTTCAGAAGTTAAATGAGCCTTTAAGTCGTGGGTCCAAGCCATAGCCCAGACCGTGTGGTTCCGGCTAAGAATAGAATCGATGCCAATCTCTGCAGAGGGGTAGGAATCCTCTGAATGGGTGTAATGTTCATTTTATCATTTTTTGTCATGTTCACTATTGTGGAGCCATATGAGTGATGGCAAGAAAAGGTTCATTGTGGCTCATGCATGTTGTAAGAAGCGACAATTTGAGTAATACGATAGAATTTGCTGAAACTCTGCAGTTCTGCAGGTATCACGGTTCTAGGTTCATTCTGCATATTCATTTGTTGGTGTCTTTTTTTTAAATCTGTATGTTAATTTGTTGTTTTTGTACATGTAGAGTGAACCTGGAATCTTCCTTCCTGTTGGTGTTGAATAACCTATAATGTGTTGGTACGCCGTAAAACTCTATTCATTAATTCATTCAAGCCTAGCTAAATCGGAAACCCTTATTTTGGATTCATGCTGAGGTCTCCCTCCTCAATATAATCCTCAGTTCCATAATTACAGTATGTGAAAATTGTAATGCATTGAAAAATGTATTGAAAAATCCATTTCATCCATAACTTAAAAAACTTAAATTTGCCGTCTTTTTTCTACCCGCTCAATCATAGCTGCCAAAACCTTTTTTTTTGCTAATGTTAGAAAATGTTTTGTGAATTCTGTCCCTTTTCATTCAGTTAAAAAAATAAATTAAAAAAATGATTGTACTCATATGTTTGTATTGTACTGTATTGTACTGAACAACGTCCAATTTGAACTATTGATTATGCTATAAAAATCTAGTACAGGATGCAACTTGTTATGTGTTTGCTTGATGCAACAACATTGATTTAAATGCTGCACATCTAACTGGAGTCAGCCACATGATTAATTATTAAAGCCCAATCTCACAGTCACATAGCTGAAATGTCTTGCCCATGCAGATTTTATGGTTTATTCTTGTATATCATACTAATTTACTGAACAAGCTTTATGGTTAATACTGTATATATATTGTTTTTAATTAATCAACTGAACAATCTTCATGGTTGATACTTGTATATCGTATTTAATTAATCAACTGAACAAGCTTCTTGGTTGATACTCGTATATCGTATTTAATTAATCAACTGAACAAGCTTCATAGTTGATACTCGTATATCGTATTAATCAACTGAACAAGCTTCATGGTTGATACTCGTATATATGGTATTAATCAACTGAACAAGCTTCATGGTTGATACTCGTATATATGGTATTAATTAACTGAACAAGCTTCATGGTTGATACTCGTATATCGTATTAATCAACTGAACAAGCTTCATGGTTGATACTCGTATATCGTATTAATCAACTGAACAAGCTTCATGGTTGATACTCGTATATCGTATTAATCAACTGAGCACACTTAATGGTTGGTACTCGTATATATCGTATTAATTAACTTCAATGTTTGGGCATAAAAATAACTGCCTGACTGGCATCTCAGTTAAGAAGTTTGTTTGTTTGAAAATTTAGCATCATTGTAATGCCATCTGGGGCAGTTCTCCTAATCACTCTGTCCTGGGATCCTGGAAGGTTAACTATATCCGCAAGTAACTGATAACATTCAAACTTGAATCAACAGTGTGAAATGAATGAAACTGAGACACAATATCTCATATCAGTCATCACTGAGACTGTGACTAGGCAAGGAATCAAACTCACAACTCTTGGATTGATAGTCAGATGACTTACCAGCTGAGCTTACCGCGCCCACCACACTGATTTTTACAATAAAATGTACTTTGTTTCTTTTGTCAATATTTTCATTTTTAACACAATAGTAAAATATGCCACAAAGTCATCAAGACACGGCATACTCAGTTAATCTGCTGAGTAACATTTGCAATCAAAGTCTAAAGAAATAATGATAGAAGCAATTAAAATTTAACAGGAGAGGTACTGTGGAGGTAGGGGCAATACAACCACAAATGTGTTCTAACCCAATGAAGCATCAAAATTTGAAGTCATCAGAAGCCACCATTGATTTAAACTTCTATTTTTAAACATTCTCATGTGGAGGATCTACTCTACATGAGTGGGATTCCACCTCATACACCTCCCCGTGGTAACTTTCAAATTTGACGCGCTACGCCCCTGGTTATATTCTTTTTCTTCTCTTATCCAGTTCCATAAATGGTCGCACACCTACTTTGGTTTACCGAAGTGGATTACAACACTACAAGATCTCCATGTGGTACTGCCACGGAAGCACCATCGTATACACCATGTGGCACCACACGAGACATATTTTTGTATAACTACCGGCTGGCTTAACTTCCCATTGGAGACGATTGGTTTCTGGACGGGTTTGGAGTATGTAATAGATGTCGTGACAGGAATCAAGCCAAGAATTGATGATTTGAAATGGGCAAAAAAATCTTAACATTGTACAATGATAGGGCTTTAACAAATTTGTGATTTTCTCTTTTTCTTTTTTTTTTTTTACAATTTACAAAATCTTGAGTTTCTGTTATTTGACTTATTTGTCAGTTCTTCCGAGATATACTGTCAAAGCTGTGTAAGAAGTAACCTTTATTGAGGTAGCCACTAGTCTTAAGCAGCCACATTTGCTTAAAATTTCCCATTTCTATGCTTTCAGGCCAAATTTTCCTATATATTAAGCAACAACCTTAAAAACACCTCTTAAAATGCCACTTATGCTCCTTTCCTTGACTGGCTACTTTTACAGGTTTGAGGTTATATACATATATGAACAAATGTCACAAATAAGAATCACTGTTCAAATTTGTGTCCGTCTCTTGTGTTATGTGAATTGCTTTATGTTTATGATTTTATATACTTTTTCAATATTGAACTGATTATTTGATTAAATGTTTTGTTTTAAGTTTAGAAAATGAAAATTTTTCACATTGTTTAACAAGGAATACATTATGCTATATGTAATTTGTAACACTTAACTGTGTAGTTTTCATATTTAAAACCTAAATGACGAAAGTGCTCTTATATTTTCAACATGCACTTGTTCTTGATTGTGTTACTCAATGCACATGTGTACATAAGGTGTCATTTTGCTTGAAAACCAAATGTTTCAATCAATTGACAAGGGAAGATATATGAATGATATGTGAAATTTACAGTGTGTTATGCGGTATTTTTTACTGTAAAGGCAAGCTGTACACAGCTGTTAGTTCTAGTTTATTTATACATGAGTGTGTTTGACATACATGACTTTTTGTTAAGTCGTGTTTATTACCTGGTAAGTGCAACCCGTATATTGTAATATTTTCACAACAATCACTTAAGTTGCCATATTTTCGGCTCTAAAGATTTTATTTAACTGGAGATTGATACTTTTTTTTTTTAATTTATATTGTTTTTCAGTAGCATTCATGATTCTGTTATTCTGTAACTGAATACCATCATACTAAAAAAGTTATCACTCACTGACCTTGACCTACTTAATGGACTTTTGTTTTCTTGTTGTTTTTTTCTCCTGCTATTAATTAAGAACATTTTTGGTCCATGTTAAAAAATGACTATTGTGTGTATTGTATTCACTATACATTATATTTATATAATTTATGCATATAAAACTTTGATGAACTAAATTTTTAGCTTGACTATTTGAAGAATAAAGAGAGCTATTCTAGGCACCCGGACATCGGCATCACACCTTGGTTAAGTTTTGCATGCAAGTCCCTATCTCAGTGATCATTGCATGTATTGGCTTGAAGCTTTACACAAGACTTCCCAGTCATCAAACCTAATACAATAACTAAGTTAGATATCTCTTGCTTCAATATAATGCAAATGATTGCCCATGTTTGACTTAATGTTTGCCTGCAAGTATCATCAAGTCCATATCTCACCAATCACTTAATGTATTTGGTTGAAACTTCACACAATTCTTCCCAGTCATCACACCTACTATAGTAACTAAATAAGTTAACTCTTGCTTGTATATAATGCAAACTGTTGCTCTTGTTTGACTTAAAAAAGCTGGTTAAAGTTTTGCGTGCAAGTACATGTACCATCAAGTCCATATCTCACCAACCACTCAATTTATTTGATTAAGACTTCATACAAGACTTGTCAGTCATGAAAACTACTAAAATAATGAAGTTAGATAATTCTTGCTTGAATATAATGCAAATTATTGCCCATGTTCGAATTAGAAATCTGGTTAAAGTTTTGCATGCAAGAACAGTCTAGTTCATATCTCACCGACCACTTATTGTATTATTAAAACCTCACTCAAGACTTCTAAGTCATCAAACCTACTAAAATTATTGCCCTTCTTTGACTTACAAATTTTGATTCATGTTTTGCACGCAAGTACCATCAAGTTCATAGCACAACAAGCACTCAGTGTATTGGATTGAAACTTTACATTTGACTTTATAGTCATGAAACCAATTAAATCAACTCATCAGCCACTGCATATACTGGATGGAAACTTCTATTTAGTAAGTTAGGTAACTCATGTTTGCTTGGGTTTGTCATCAATCTCAATCAAATTTGTGCTTTTGTGACAAATATTCAAATAGTCAAGTGCTCGGTCTTATCAACAGCTCTTGTTTTCATTGTAATCCTACGTGTATAGCAAAAGTTTTGTCTCGATTATTATAAACAGGCTTTGGTTTGTTGTGGAAAGTTTAATATATATTCTCTAGTCCCAATAAATAATATCTTTATTGTAGTTTGTGTATTTGCAATCTTATATCATAGATATACATATATACATGTGGATAATAAATGATGTTCTTTTTGTTTTGTTTTGAGATTAACAGGAATCATAATTGACCGAATCATTGATGGTAGGCTGCCATAAGAGTATCCGAACCCAAGATTTCACTCTTTTTTTTTTATCATACAAAGCCTCTGTTTGGTGTCTGTTAGCAAAATGCTTTATCTGCATGTGCTTAGTACTGGTTCTTCCGAGAACGGCTTTGAGGATGATTTGTCCAAAAAATTTTGGCTAAAGCCTGTTTCAGATGTTTATGAACTTTGTAAAATGTATTGATCTTCATGATGTAATTTATGTAAAACTCTTTTGTTCAAAGCCAATATATGATGCAGATTTTTTTGTATTGCCTCTAAAAATATTGTACTAAACTATGCGATAAAAAGTCGTACTTTTGTACTATGTTTTGGGCAATAGCTTTGTGAGGAAAAGAAGAGGATTTTTAGGATGGAAATCATAAAGTCGAGCATACTGCCCTACTTCCATTATTACCAGTCATTGTTTTATTTTATTTATTGTTATTTACTTCTTTTTTTTTTCATTAAAATACACAGTTTTTATAATTGTTTTATCCACTTTTTAGTTGGGTTTTAATTATAAAGTAACTTGTTTTAATTATATATATAACTTGTTTAAAATTTTATGTTATAATTGGCTGACGGGACTTCCTCTCTCTCTTCACATTACTTGTATGTGGTGGTCCAATGTGAATAATGTCTGACTTGTTACTGACACAAGAGCTAGAGCTGCGTTTCACAAAGATACTTACAACAAAAATTGCCTTAACCCTTTTCTCCATAGATACGCGTTTTCCCGCACCAATCACAGAAAGCCTTTGAAAACAGTGCAGGAAGAGTTCAGATTGCTCATAACGACCAACCTGAACACTTCCTGCACTGTTTTCCACTCTGTCAGTTAATATAAACATAATTTACCCATTGCTGATACGTGGTGAATTAATGCGTTCAGTATTAGAGGTGTCCAAAGCAGTTATATGACGTAAAGGGTTAAATCCCAAACTTTTACTGCCAGGGTAGTAAATATTTGTAAGAGTAAACTGTCAAATTACAAGGCTACACTAGGCTATCTGCTGATGGTGAATTAACACATATCCATGAGTATACAGTGCATTTCCCTCGAATTTCACATTTTTGCCAGTTGGAGTTAAAACTTTTAGAAATTACTTTTTGGCAATTAAATGTATTAACAGCAATCTTGTAATATGCAAAATTATAACAAAAACAATGCATTGATGACTATGAAATTTAGAAAAAGGGTTCTCTGATTTGAGTCATATATAAAATTATATAAAACCTGCCCCAGAGTCATCTTGCAGGTTTTATATGGCAGTTGGGGCTTTAACCCAATTTCTTTCTGCTTGATTTGAGCCAACTTTGGGTTAATTGATTTACATTTATGACGATCTTTGTTGTAAGTTTGTTGGTTTTTAAACACGCCCCTGGTTGCCAAGTAGTCATTTACATAATGGAAATTAACAGAAATTACCATTGTACATATGGTTTTGTCATGAGTCACGACTTTCTCATTCCTGGTTTCCTGCTGTGTCTGTATTAGGTTTTGGGAACAAAGGAAAACAGGAAATCAGCTTTTAAATATTCAGATGAGCATCGCAGAGAGTTTCTTGCATTTTTATTTAAGTAATTCAGTACTCCAGATACTTTTTTTGACAAGAGGGTATTTTACCCCAAAAATTGTAAAGATTGGGGTATTTAACTCCCAGATATTCAGACGGTAAGGATATTGAAGCATACAACCGAAAGATACATTAAAATCTTACTTATTGCAAAATTCAGAATTTTCATTTATTTCAGTTAAAAACTTTACTTACTTATATAATATTATTTAGATTAGATACTTTAACTTTCATTTGCTGTCTTAGATACATGAATCTCCAAGATATGAAATCATTATACATTATTTTAAACAAGGTCTATCATATTTCAGTTCAGAAAATTTGTTTTGGAGAAGTAACTTTAACCCCAACTTTTAAAAGTAAGGGCTAAATTTACCTCCATTTTTTTACAACTAAGGGGTATTTAGTTAAATCATGAGGGTAAAATTGCCCCAAAATCACCTTATCTGGGCCACAGGTAATTATACCTCAAATTGCATTATGTATACTGTAACCTGTGCAATAGTATACATGTAGCTTTTGTTATGGTTTTCTGTTGTTGTTATTTTTGTATAAAAAAAAGGAAAGAAAACGTGTATTTAAATAGAGAATCCTCATATGATGGGCTAATGCATGAATTAATGAACATCCCTCATTAATGAGAGTCAGACCCGACCAGCTCAGTTGGTTACGAGTATTGATCAATCCTGGGGTCAAGAATATGAATACCTGCCCGGCCACATTCTCTGTGCTGTTTGGTCATAAACTATAAACTGGCCACCATCTGAATATGTGGGAATGTAGCTAGTGACTTGCAAAGATAAGGTGTGTCTAGTATTGGTTAACTGCCTAGTATCATAAAGAACGTATATTTTTATGTATGCAGAAACCATTGCAGCTGTAGAATAGAAAATCTTTGAGAAATTAAAAAGTGTACACTTCCTTTTGCAAACTGGTGTATATATGCTGCATTTATAAAGTTGAAATATGCCAGTATAGACACACTCAATTCTGTTACATTTTTGGATATGAGCTATAGTTGAAAGATATTCAGGTAAATATCAGTTTGTATTTTTTAGACACTTTTTATTTATATTTTCAAAACTGTCATGACACCACTAGTTTTAAGTTAAACATGCAGTTCCAGACTTGGCGGTTAAAGGGAAGACGCAATAAAAGTAACATGACTAATTTAATATGTCAAAATATGCTGTAATTTTATGCGAGAAATCTATCTTAGTTTAACCTGGGCTTGTAGCAAAAGTTAGGAAATCTGGTTTCAATATGTTATTTTGGCATGTTTAAATAGATATCCTTTTGGCATTATCAGGTCAGTGAGTATATATATGCACGATTTATTGGAAAAAAATGTTTTCAGCCAATTTTAAAATTTTGTGAAACCAAAATCCTGATGAATTCCCTTTAAATGTGTAAAGATTGATTTAAAAGTGAACATGAGAAATAACAAATCCAACATTGCTATGTGTACCTTTAAAAAGCATTGCTATGTGTACCTTTAAAAAACATTGCATAGCAGGGTATTCATGTATGTACGCATCTGATGACAAATTTAAAGGAAATGAATTTTGCTTGAAATTTTACATTTATTTTCAGATTTTGTTTTCTTGATTACTGTTAACTGTTTGTTGCCATAATATTGTGAATATTACCTTCAGATTGTGATAATAGCTATATTCATGTTTGCATTTTTCTTCATTGTCTAAATGTGATATCGGCCTCTGACTGTAGATCTGAGTTAGTTTTTTCCATGCAAATTGATAAGATAAGGGGTTGGTCTGTCAAAAGTCTTGAGTTGGTTAATTAATAAACAAGTTGACTTTATCAGAGGGTTGTGGGTTCAATCCCCTGCCATGGCAATGTTTGATGGCCTTGAGTTATTAGGTGCTTTATCTATATATGCTTTAATAGTATTGATTCGCTAGAGGAAAACTTCGAGCATGATTTATCTTTGTAAGAATATTTTGCATGATCTGTGTAAAGTAAATATAAGCGAAAAGTTGACTTCAGATGAGGGTGGTCGGCCATCTTGATTCTCTTGTTAGAGATAGTCATATTGTTTTCCTGGCCATGTATTAATGTAACAGTGCAGCGGATAGTGTTGGGCACTCGCAACAGAAGTTGCAGGAACAATCCCAGATGTGTTTGGGAAAGAGACTGAAGACTGATTCATATGATTCTGAACATAGTTCATTATCCAGCTGGAAAGAATTACATGTAGTAGTATAAATGGGGTTAAAGCTATTTTCATTACAACATTTCAGCATATTCAGTTTTATTGGTGGAGTGAGACCTTGGAATGAATCTGAGTAGAACCTCTGTTCCTCCTTGAGAAATAGGCAACGTTCTCACATAAAAAATTTTGAGCGACCGGGACTCAAACCTTCGATCTTAGCGGTTAGAGATAAGTGATATTGAGATGCACCTTAGGTCATTCCGCCGTGAAAGACCCCTTGAAAGTATGAATTAATGCATATAGATGTTGTACAGTCGGACACTGTTAACACATTGAAGATGGTGCTTGATTTCTTGTTGGTGAATTACATTGTTATCTTTTACTCAGTGAATTACTGTGCTACATTCTGTGTTTTTAAATGGATAACTGTTTGTACTTGTATACTAATTATATATTGTTGATTTTCCAGTGAGCTTTTTGATGTTTTCAATAGTGGAGTGGTGCGAATTTTGTAACATATTTTCTTACGACGATTTACATAGTCCATTGATTTACAACATGAATTTTTTTGCGAGTTTATTTTTATATTGTAAGTAAATCCATACATTCATGCTTTATGTGGGCGGTCCTTGAAATGTTTTGTTTTTGAGAAATGTTGAATGTTTGTTTTTGAACGTGACCAAGTTCTTTTTGGAAAATTGAACTACTAGCTTGGCTTACTTATCATGATGTCATTTGATGTTAAATGTGTTTCATAAAGTAGATGCCAATTTTAAACTAAAACAGTAAAAAAAAGGATTTAATTTAAAATTTATTGAAAACAAACAACTTACATTGTATGGATCCTAGCCGGGCCCGAAATGTTTTGTGGGTAGCGCATCTGATTGTCAATCCAGGGGTCGTGAGTCCGAATCCCTACCCGGCTACAGTCTCTGTGATGATTGATAAACAACATTTCGTCTCATTATTATTCATCTCTCACTGCTGATTCAAGTGGGAAAGTAATTATCATTTACTTGCAGAAATGGGGTGTGCTTGAATACTGGTTAATGTCCAGGATCCCAGGAAACAGCGGTTGGATAAACTGATTGTCTGTTGGCCCCTGATGGCATAGAAATGATAGTTAAATATTCAATCAATCAATGTATGGATCCTTCCATTCTTATATTTGTATATAATTATAAAATAACATTAGCAAAACTATTCTATCTAACATGTACATGTTTGTATCTAAAATCAAAATCCTGTGTTAATCCATTGATTAAATTTTTAACCTTATTAATAAAAAATATTGTGCATAATGATATAGTCTTTATTTTTAGTTTATTTTTGAAAATGATCTCCTTTAAATTTCAGTTTCTATTATTTCTTCATGATATATGATATATTAATAGTAACAATAATCTTCTATATGGTAACAGTAAGCCTTCATGTAATCTATAAACAATGCTAGTATTGCCAATGTTACATATGTGTAGGCCTTCCTATAGTGTCCATATTAACACAGCTACAAATCCTATATCATAATTATACCATCACATTTGACCTCTTAAAAAAAAGTCATTTTAAAACATTTTTAACATATTGAATTGATTATGAAGCATGAGGCATATCAACACATGTTATGTTTAAGATCAGTTAACCTATACACAGTCTGAGCTGTCTTCAGTACATTTAACACTTTACTCCATACATACGCGTTTTCCCGCACCAATCACAGAAGGCCTTTGAAAACAGTGCAGGAAGAGTTTGGATTGCTCGTAACAAGCAAACTGAACACTTCCTGCACTGTTTTCCACTCTGTCAGTTAATATAAACATAATTTACCAATTAATTCAAAAGCCTTCTATATTAGGTGTCCAAAGGCTTCTATATTAGAGGTGTCCAAAGGCGTCTATATGAAGTAAAGGGTTAACAGCATGTTTGTGTTACTTGCCAATATAATTCCTTTAACATAAATTATTGAATTGTTACTGCAAGAGCAAGTAGTTTATGTAAGATGATCTTTTAACATGTTCCAAACCTAAACTCAGACGTATATTTACATATATACCATTTACTTCAACGGTATTGGTTGTGGTGCCTACTGTGTTGTCATGGTCACTAAACTGTGAAGCATCCACCATACCTACATTGTATCAAGGACTTAAATAGAGAAAGATAAGCAACTGATTGAGATGTTATGAACACTCGCATATTCACACAAAATCTTGCAAGATCTCATTTTCAAATATTTACAAAATGAGACCATTCCCATCCAATTGTGTTTACAATTGTTGAAGTACTTATGATTTCTGCCACTAAAAAATCAAGAATAGTACATGTACTTCGATTTTACTTCAAAATGCAATATTTTAAACTCAAGATCATTTTGCATGTTTAAAACATCTAAGGTTACATAATTATATTTTATGTAAAAAAATCAATTAAATGTGAAAATTGAATAGTTAATTATTTATTCCTAGCATGTTATTTTATCAACATTTAGTAGAGATTTGCAAGTTTCATATCCTTCTATGTAAGTCCTTGATTGCATTTTATATTAACTGCATTATTGTAGCATTTAGCAGTATGCTTCAAGTCTTACCATCTACATATTAAGTAGATGCAGGTGTCTTTGGATGTATTATTTGACTATAGTAAATGCCATAGTTCTGCTTATATATCAGTTGTAAACTGTATGACTGTCCTATATTTGCAATAAAATGTTGTCTACATCTGAACATTTCGTTTGTTATAGTTACAGTAGAATTTCATTGGCTTGAACACGGATGGCTGGAACACCACTGATAACTTAAACCACCGATCTGGCCCCGGCAGAATTCCTTCTTAATTTCTGTTATTCTACCTCCAACAGCTAGAATATTGATGGCTTGTAGAGTCGGACTAGAAATTAGGGTCTGCCAACATACTTGCATTTTTCAGTTTTAGGTCGAATAACAGTCAGAATGATGGGGTTTCTTTGAGAACACTCCAGGTTTCCCTACCTGCCTCAGTACCACCTCGTCTTCCTCTCTTCTGGTTCCCGTTCCAGAGGAAATTTATGGTTTGCTTCCAAAGGAAATGCTGGCTTAACTCTCAAAGGGAATACTGCAATACATCTCATTACTAGGTTCCCTTTCCAAATGAATGCTGGCATCCTCCCAAAGGGAATGCTGCAATATTTCACATTACCTGGTTCCCTTTCCAAATGAATGCTGGCATCCTCCCAAAGGGAATACTGCAATACTTCACATTACTAGGTTCCCTTTCCAAATGAATGCTGGCATCCTCCCAAAGGGAATGCTGCAATACTTCACATTACCTGGTTCCCTTTCCAAATGAATGCTGGCATTCTCCCAAAGGGAATGCTGCAATATTTCACATTACCTGGTTCCCTATCCAAATGAATGCTGGCATCCTCCCAAAGAGAATGCTGCAATACTTCACATTACTAGTTTATTAATATTGCTCCAGGTTTGTATATCAGCTGAACTGCACTTTTGTGGTTGAGCAAAGCAATGCTCTCGACTTTCTTACAAAACGACCTAGTGGCTAGATTGGTCAGTAACACATCTCACACTCACGACTGGCCATTGACTTAAATCCAAGACCTTGAATCTCCCATCTGAAAATATGGGAAAGTAGTCAGTGACTTGCAGAGGTAAGGTGTTTAGGTACTTGATGCCTAGTGGATACCAGGACTGATGATAAGATTAACGATCTGAAATACTGTTCAGTAAGATGCAAAACCAGATACAAAACAAAACGTGATACAAAACAAAAACAGATACAAAACAAAACAAAATACAAAAAAACAACATACAAAGCAAAACCAAACACAAAACAAAACCAGATACAAAACCAAACCAAACCAAACACAAAACAAAAACAGATACAAACAATACCAAATATTAAACATAACCAAATACAAAACAAAACCAGATACAAAACCTAAATACAAAACCAAATACAAAACAAAACCAAACCCAACACAAAACAAAAACAGATACAAACAATACCAAATATTAAACATAACCAAATACAAAACAAAACAAAATACAAAACAAAATCAGATACAAAACCTAAATACAAAACCAGATACAAAACAAACCAGATATAAAACAAAACCAAATACAAAACAAAACCAGATACAAAACAAAACCAAAACAAAAAGAAAAAAACAAAATCTGATACAAAACCAAACCTGATAAAAGACAAAAACAGATACAAAACAAAACCAGATACAACACATGATCAGATACAAAACAAAACCAGATACAAACAAAACCCTCTTTAAAGTGATTTTGCATTTGAATGCTTAAACAGCAAGTTGAATTTATCAGTGATTATAAAGTTGGATCTGTCTCAAGCGGTCAGTCACTGAAAGGGGCAAAAGTAGCTTAATACAGGTTAATGTGCTCTGTTGGCGTAGAAAAGAGAAATAGCAAGTGTAGCTGCTAAAGACAGGTGGCTCTATGAAGCTGGTTGCCTATACCAGTTTGCTAATTACCAGTATAGCCAGATAACAAGTATTATAATTATGCAATGATTATTTTACATAATCATCAATCCACTAATAATTAGGCTATGATCCCCAGTGACACTGACAGAAATTCTCTCCTGGCTTTGTTCAATACATGTACCAGTAAACAATAATTCTGTGCATTGATTTATTGGCGGTCATGATTACCTACTGAAACATTAATTACAAACAGTCTGTGGGACAATTCTAGCTACCGGTAGTAATTATTGTTCTGGGTTCATGTCTCAGGTAAAGGGATTTTAGCTTTTATACCCTACAATTCTTTATGAATCCAGGCATTAAGAGGTCAATCTTTTTAGTGATAAATAAAAGTACTTCACTTTTGAAATTGGTCGCGTTCTACTGGCAAAAACTTATATTGTTGGTTGGATTGTGGGTTCTGTGTGTTGTTTCGATGAATTAAATATCTGACCGAAAATTTCATGGAAATCATTCAAGGTGTTTAGGAGATACAGAGCTGACACAAAATCATGGCTAAATCAAAGCTAAAATCATTTGACTTTGTACTGTGGCCCTGACGTAAAAACTAACATGTTAGAATGTAGGTACTGCACATTGTCTTAAAGAGGCGAACATCTAATCCTAATTTCACAGACACCGAACATGAAATCATGCTTATAAATCAATGTTGAAATATCTGACATTGAACTGTGACCTTTGCCTTTAACCAACATGCAAGAAATGTGGGTTGTGTCCGTTGTCTCTGGGAGGTTAACATTAGATCCAAGTTTTCAACTTCTTCAAGAGGTTAGGAGATACAGAGCTGAAAGGAAATCACAGAAGGACATGACCATTTCTATATCTCTACTTCCGTCATGAGGCGAGGAATGATATATGATCAGCATGACAGGAGAACATCCGCAAGATCCAGATCAGTTAGAAATCAAATATAGTTAAGAAATAGACAAATACGTCTACATTCACAGACAAATTGCAGGGAAGGGGGCAGTTGTCACATACTAGAAGTGACATTTCTTGTTCACTCATACATATACATTCAAAACAAGTGCGACACCACATAATGGTTTTATAAAAAAAGTTGATAATTAATTAAATCAATCAACGTTTCAGATGTGGTAACCACTAAATACTTCAGGTAAACCTGGGTATAATTATGTCTATATGGGTAAAGTTTTATTTTATGCGGAATCATAAGTGAAAATTGATTTCATCAAATCTTTTGTAGATAATTGGCCGCTTTTCTCTATTACAGGTACCTCTGGCTTTCAAAACACTTTTGTGTTTTTGACATTGACTGCTGCCTTTACAGATTCCCCAACGATTCTGTTGCATAATTATCATTAAATATAATTCTCCAATGACCATGCTATATAATCAACATATATAATTCTCCAATAATTATGCTATGATCTCTCGTAGTCTCATGTCACTGACCGTAACCATCTCACCTGGGTTTTAGTGCTAATATATGCAATCAGAGTATTGAATGCCATTTGAAACATTAATTACAAACACAGACTGGGGACGTGCAATCTGCTTGTTACTTAACCCTTTGCTCCAAGGGTTCCGTTTCACTAACATTCGTATATTTACAAAATTCTTAGGTGTAAGCTTTTATGTTATGGAAAAGGCGGGATACGGAATTTCTAGCATTACTCCAGTATAATTACTAACATTTTTGTAATCATGATAAATTAAATAAAATTTGCATTGAAATGTTCACAACGTATAAGATATTAAGTCGCTATTGTGTGAGATTTTATGCTAACGATAATTACAGCGAAATATGCCTTTGGGACTGCAGGCTCAAATCTATAAATATAAGTTTTAATGGCTACAGTTTCTACAAGAAGAAATGTGGACTGTTTTACATCTTTATTATTAGTACCTTCATATTGTATAGTCGGACACCCTTTATTTCACTTAAGGAATTACCTGCATTTGTTAAACGTTACATGTGCCATAAAAGTGGTCCATGTAAACTTTGTTTGTAACATATAAGTGGTCCATGTAAACTTTGTAACATGTAAGTGGTCCATGTAAACTTTGCTTGTTATATGTAAGTGGTCCATGTAAACTTTGCTTGTAACATGTAAGTGGTCCATGTAAACTTCGCTTGTTACATGTAAGTGGTCCATGTAAACTTTGCTTGTAACATGTAAGTGGTCCATGTAAACCTTGCTTGTAACATGAAAGTTGTCTTGCTTGTAACAAGTAAGTGGTCCATGTAAACCTTGCTTATAACATGTAAGTTGTCCATGTAAACTTTGCTTGTAACAGTAAGTGGTCCATGTAAAATTAGCTTGTAACATGTAAGTGGCTGATGTAAACTTTGCTTGTTACATATAAACTTTGCTTGTTACATGCAAGTGGTCCATGTAAACTTTGCTTTTAACATATAATAGGTCGATGTTAACTTTGCTTGTTACATGAAGTGGTCAATGTACACTTTCCTTGTTACATGTAAACTTTGCTGGTTACATGTAAGTGGCCCATGTCAACTTTGTTACATGTAAACTTTGCTTGTTACATGCAAATGGTCCATGTAAACTTTGCTTGTAACATATAAGTGGTCCATGTAAACTTTGCCTGTTATATGCAAGTGGTCCATGTAAACTTTGCTTGTAACATGCAAGTGATCCATGTAAACTCTGCATGTTACATGTAAACTTTGCTTGTTACATACAAGTGGTCCATGTAAACTTGGCTTATTACATGCTTACTGTGCTTGTTACAAGCAAGTGGCCCATGTAAACTTTGCTTGTTACATGCAAGTGGCCCATGTGAACATTGTTTATTACATGAAAACTTTGCTTGTAACATGCAAGTGGTCCATGTAAACTTTGCTTATTACATATATAAGTGGCCCCTGTAAACTTTGCTTGGTACATGTAAGTGGTCCATGTAAACATTGCTTGGTCCATATAAACTTTGCTTGTTACATGTAAGCTTTGCTTGTAACATATAAGTGGTCCATGTAAACGTTGCTAATTACATGTAAGTGGTCCATGATATTTTGCTTTTACATGAAAACTTTGCTTGTTACATGCAAGTGGTCCATGTAAACTTTGCTTATTACATATATAAGTGGTCCATGTAAACTTTGCTTATTACATATATAAGTGGCCCCTGTAAACTTTGCTTGGCACATGTAAGTGGTCCATGTTACTTTGTTTGTTACATGTAAGCTTTGCTTGTAACATATAAGTGGTCCATGTAAACTTTGCTTATTACATGTAAGTGATCCATGATACTTTGCTTGTTACATGAAAACTTTGCTTGTTACATGCAAGTGATCCATGTAAACTTTGCTTATTACATATATAAGTGGTCAATGTAAACTTTGCTTATTACATATATAAGTGGCCCCTGTAAACTTTGCTTGGCACATGTAAGTGGTCCATGGTACTTTGTTTGTTACATGTAAGCTTTGCTTGTAACATATATGTGGTCCGTGTAAACTTTGCTTATTACATGTAAGTGGTCCGTGATACTTTGCTTGTTACATGAAAACTTTGCTTGTTACATGCAAGTGGTCCATGTTAACTTTGCCTATTACATATATAAGTGACCCATGTAAGCTTTGCTTGTAACATATAAGTGGTCCATGTCAACGTTGCTTATTACATGTAAGTGGTCCATGATACTTTGCTTGTTATATGCAAGTGCTCCATGTAAACTTTGCTTGTTACATGCAAGTGGCCCATGTGAACTTTGTTTGTTACATGAAAACTTTGCTTGTTACATGCAAGTGGTCCGTGTTAACTTTGCTTGGTACATGTTAGTGGTCCATGTAAACTTTGCTTATTACATATATAAGTGGCCCATGTAAACTTTGCTTGGTCCATATAAACTTTGCTTGTTACATGTAAGCTTTGCTTGTAACAGATACGTGGTCCATGTAAACGTTGCTAATTACATGTAAGTGGTCCATGATACTTTGCTTGTTACATGAAAACTTTGCTTGTTACATGCAAGTGGTCCATGTAAACTTTGCTTACTACATATATAAGTGGTCCATGTAAGCTTTGCTTGAAACATATAAGTGGTCCATGTAAACGTTGCTTATTACATGTATAAGTAGCCCATGTTAACTTTGCTTTGTACATGTAAGTGGTCTATGTAAACTTTGCTTGGTCCATATAAACTTTGCTTGTTACATGTAAGCTTTGCTTGTAACATATAAGTGGTCCATGTAAATGTTGCTAATTACATGTAAGTGGTCCATGATATTTTGCTTGTTACATGAAAACTGTGCTTGTTACATGCAAGTGGTCCATGTAAACTTTGCTTATTACATGTAAGTGGTCCATGATACTTTGCCTGTTACATGAAAACTTTGCTTGTTACATACAAGTGGTCCATGTAAACTTTGCTTATTACATATATAAGTGGCCCATGTAAACTTTGCTTATTACATATATAAGTGGCCCCTGTAAACTTTGCTTGGCACATGTAAGTGGTCCATGTAAACTTTGCTTATTACATATATAAGTGGCCCATGTAAACTGTGCTTATTACATATATAAGTGGTCATGTAAACTTTGCTTGGCACATGTAAGTGGTCCATGTAAACGTTGCTTATTACATGTATAAGTGACCCATGTAAACTTTGCTTATTACATATATAAGTGGCCCATGTAAACTGTGCTTATTACATATATAAGTGGTCATGTAAACTTTGCTTGGCACATGTAAGTGGTCCATGTAAACGTTGCTTATTACATGTATAAGTGACCCATGTAAACTTTGCTTATTACATATATAAGTGACCCATGTAAACGTTGCTTATTACATGTATAAGTGACCCATGTAAACTTTGCTTATTACATATATAAATGACCCATGTAAACTTTGCTTGGTACATGTAAGTGGTCCATGTAAACGTTGCTTATTACATGTATAAGTGGCCCATGTTAACTTTGCTTGGTACTTGTAAGTGGTCCATGTAAACTTTGCTTGGTCCATATAAACTTTGCTTGTTACATATCAGCTTTGCTTGTAATATATAAGTGGTCCATGTAAATGTTGCTAATTATATGTAAGTGGTCCATGATACTTTGCTTGTTACATATATAAGTGACCCACGTAAACTTTTCTTGGTCCATGTAAGTGGTCTATGATACTTTGCTTGGTCCATGTAAACTTTGCTTGTTACATATATAAGTGGCCCATGTAGACTTTGCTTGGTACATGTAAGTGGTCCATGTGAACTTTGCTTGGTCCATATAAACTTTGCTTTTTACATGTAAGCTTTGCTTGTTACATTCAAGTGGTCCATGTAAACGTTGCCTATTACATGTAAGTGGTCCATGTGAACTTTGCTTGGTCCATATAAACTTTGCTTTTTACATGTAAGCTTTGCTTGTTACATTCAAGTGGTCCATGTAAACGTTGCCTATTACATGTAAGTGGTCCATGTTAACTTTGCTTGGTACATGTAAACTTTGCTAGTTGTCCATGTAAAGTTTGCTCTTACATGTAAATTCATAACAAATGATGCAGTTCATTTTATACATCCAGACGGTGGCATATGGAAATCAGATTATCTGTCCGCTCGTCATCCGTCTGTCCTTCTGAAATTAAGTGTCCAGTGCATAACTTTGAATTACCTGGAGGGATTTTTAATAACTTGTCAATAAATGTCAACCATAACATGACGATATGACGCGTGCATTCTCCAGCCGGCCAGAGATGTAAGTCACTGGATCGGTAGCTCAAAAATCAATGTCGTATACTGTCGTAAAACAAACGAAAAAGACGAACTAGAGCAATTAATCCGAAGGACATAGGTCAAGGTTACACTTTAAAGCAAAACATAAAAAACCTTATATAGGCGACATAAAAAGTGGTATTTGTATCTGATTTGTAAATTGGTTATTCATTGAAGTATATTAAATTACACGGCACACATTATCGCCATGAGACGGTTACATGCTGCATGCAAGAGCCGGATCCGTAGCTCAAAAGCCAAGGTTCTGTTGTTTTTTTTCATTAAAAAAACTAAATAAAGTAATGGAGTAATAATATTTTGTAAATGGCCAAAGCCATTATGTTGCCGATTTGCTAATAAAAAAACTTGAACTTAAACTTGACCTTGGTGTTAAAGTACATACTTACATTCACAGACCACTTCAGGGCCAGTGGTCAGTTCATATTTTTTGTTTATAAAATCAATGCACTCGAAACCACCATGTCTCATTTTTTTTATATTTATCTTTGCAGACACCGTTTTGACCGAGTTACAAATGTCGAAGGTAATTGGAAAAGATAAATGTCTCACACACTATTACATTTCCTATATGGCTCCATTGTTAGATTTGTGTCCAAAAACACCGTGAAAAAACAAAATATGCAGATCTGCAATTTTAAATCGGATTAAATTATCAACAAGACATCCAAAAATCTAACATTGATATGAATTAAAACAATAAGTTTTAACAATCGAAGTATCTAAATACAATTATCAGAAATAATATAATAACGAAATTGCCGTTATTTTGAATAAAATGAGTTACTGTTTATGATTGAAAAATAACAGGATGTAATATAAAACTTTCCTAAATTGATAATGGTAAGCATAGAAATATATTTATCAAAATATAGCATGGTGACTTAAAAGGCATCAGAAAAAGGTTTCGAGGCATCGTATCCTAACATTGCCTCATGATCATGTTGTGCATACCGGTAGCTACGGCAACGTCCGAGCGCTCGTTTTCCACTACAGTAAGCGTCGAGTTAAAACAAACCTGCGCAGGGTGATGTCCAGTGAGCGGATATCGGTCCTAAAATATTGCAGTTGCTTTGTTTTCTTTCGAATGGCAGGACATCGAGACTCATATCGGTCAGCGCCAGCGACGTGATAAGCTTCAAACGATATAAAATCGTGATTTTCGTTTCCTAACATCATTGTGTAGTATATAAGTGACAAACAAAAAGGAAGCTTTAGGCTGAATAAACATGAGAGACATGAGAACACATCATTTGACTTCTAATTCCTAAACACTGTAGGAGGAAGACCCCCAACCCCCGACCCCAACCCCCGACCCCGACCCCGCTCCCTCCATCCACACTTGCAGTATTGTTGCTAATATATGGCGTGCAGTTTAGAAATGTTCAAGTACACCACTGCCCCGGATGACAAGAGTATTGTAATGGATTAACCGTGGGTATTTGACGATACTTTTTATGTGATGAACAAAAATACAATTCTCGGCAAGGACGATTTTTTCCAGATTATAAGCAAAGTATATATTTGTTTTCATGGACATTGTACATAGGACAAAATCTGGGCTATAGACTATAGATTCAACGAATTAGAATTTTGCCACAAATGTGAATATTAAAATCAACTGCCCATCAGTGATTTTTAGCTCACTAGAAAACACAGTCAGGAAAGAAATATATCAGAATATTAGATTTAAAAGTAACATAACCAAAAGAATTATATCAGTGACTTAATAACATAGTGGATAGGTCACTGATTATTTAGTATAGGGAAGGCAACTAATTGATATATTAATATATAAGCGCTTTCATAACCAATGACTTAATTACAGAGTCTGGCAAGCTAAGGGTCCAAACTATTAGGCAACACCTGCTGATCTGATAAGGCTTTTTATTTTTTATTGCAACCATTTATTCATGAAGATAGCTGTCAGCGCAGAAGGGCTCTTGCTTGCACTTTCTGGAATAAGTTTGGAGCGCTTGACTTTTATTTTAAAAAGAAATTGGGAAAATTACATGGCCCAGGGTCCTTCAACATACAGAACAACACAAATGTATGTTTAATGTATAAAAATGTGACCCCCATAGCTGACGCGGGCCATGAAAGTCAGCGTTTTAGAGTGGCCCCTAATTTAGCAATATAATGTACACTACTGAAATTTCGAATGGAATCTTTAGTATTTCTTTAATAACTCTTTGAATCGTTGTCTGAATTATATCATTTTGGTACCAAAGCAGAGCTGATAAAATTATGACTATTTCCAATTACCAATTATTTATATTTTCTTTCGAAATTAATTTATTACGGATTGAAAACGAAAAATGTTGAAATTTAACACGGAATATTTATTTATTTTAACAAAATACGATAGCGTACTTGATTTGACAAATACGTTTGAACAACACACATGGATACCCACGGGTTCCACTGATGTCATGGGTTCAAGTCCAGGACGGTGATTCTACTCAGATGCTGAATATCAGATGTTTTGTGTTGAAAAAGACATTAAACTCCATTAAACACAGAAAAAAAAGCCAGGGAAATATTTGTTGACCGCATTCCGAATAATTTTATGTACCACAGCATATTTTATGTTAGTTTCAATTCACATTTTGTAATAAATATGTAGAAAGATGAAGAAGTAAGTTTTTCATCGGTGGCGAAAATTTCATATCGATATTTAAAGACGTTTTTCTTATTTCTTTCTTTATGAAAAAATGATCACACAAAAAATAACTATAAGCGTAACAATTCTTCATTCTTTAAATTTAAAATAGAAAAGTTGACCTCCCATATTTACAATAAAGCCCTAATTTCTTTTGATACAAAATTGTAAAAAAATATGTTCTTTGGTTCAGAGGGAGTTGTGTTTCAAGATTTAGTGCCACCTGAAATTTAGACAATTGCCTCCACCGAGTTGCATGTAGATCTCTGTCATTTGAAGGCCTAATTTGAAAATACATTATTTGAGAACTACATGGCCTTTTAAAGTTTAATTTAATAATAGTTTACTGCATCTATTATATATAATTACATGAATAACAACAATACAATTATATTTATATATAGTGCAAATGGGTTGGGCTACAAGTTTTAACAACATTAGTAACAGCCCTCCCCAAAGAGAAAATCACATTTAAATGTACACATTTTCCCGATACTTTACATATTATCACATTTATTCTTTTTATCGAAGACATTTTGCAAAAGAAAGAAAATATGTATATAAAATGAAGAGAGAAAAAAAGATCTATTAATAAGATAATATTTATAAACAGAAATCGTGATTTGCAATGAGAAAGTTTAGTTTAAACATATCTTATTAAAAATATTTTAAAATGGGGTTGGGCTACAAGTTCTTCCAACTAAATTCGGCCATCTCCTACACGTAACAAACAAAACAAATTACAGGATGAGAAAGGATAATCCTAACTTGACAAGATGAACTCTTAACCTGCCGAATCCTGGGATACATATCCAATTAAGCTAACCGTCATAGTTTTGTAAAAACAGTGACAGAGAAAAGATATTAGTGAGAGTAGATAAATGAACATTTGATACATATGCTTTGTTATTTCAATTAATGGACAACAAATGCATAACAATAGGAACTGAGATCCGTGACTAGTAGTTCTACTATGTACAGCGCTCGAGATCGATGTGATGATCGAAAATGCTTTATTTTGGCACTCTCTTATGCCAATCGTTTGTTTACGACTAGCTTGGGTATATTGTTATTCTATTGTCATTAGCCATCGCAGAAAAAAACAACAACTTAAAAAACGAATATGCGCAGTGAGCAGTTATTCGTATTCGTGATAACAATTTACCAAACCCAAGATGGCAGCTTCCATTACCGCTTTTGTTTTTCTGTAAAAGAAACACGATTTAAAACATTCACATAACTTATACGATTGTACTTACACAAGATGTCGGACGCATGGAACGAGATTCAGGCTGTTAAGTCGAAACAAAACAGCTTGAGGGCAAAACTTGCTGCAAGGAAGAAGGAACGCGAAGGACTTGTTGCCGAAATTTCAAAATCGTCGACTTCGCCCAGTGTGCCAAGCTCTAAAATACAACTGGCTTCGTCGGAAGGTATGTATTGCTTTATGCCAATTGTTATGACTCGACGAGGCCATGACACCTCATGATGCCAAGAACGATATTGATCATTGCCTTCCCACATTGCACTTGCTTTATCCCTAGTATCGCTTGTATACCTAATTCCGCGAATGACCGTATAATAACAATCTGGAAAGACATGCACAAAACTCCAACTTCTGTTATCGTTGACATTTGTTTTCATTTTGTATCGGCAACTGTCTTATTTGCACAATTAAGTAACCTTCTTACTGTTTAGTATTGATGCCATTCTTTACATGGTTGAAATTTTTTTAGACTCGAGGTATTAGTTATGACCATTATATACCCAATACCGCGATATATGTACAACCGTATATGTTGTATAATAACAGTATCTCACACATGCCCACTAAGAATTCTTTACTAGAGGACAGTGTGATAATTGAAATGGATTGGTACTCTTGAAATACTGTTCATGTCTCGCCAAAATAACAAAGCGTGAGGGTAAATAAAAAGTTTTTTTCTGGTCATACCTATTACTGCGAGTCTAAAATTTTGTCAACCATGTAAATAATGGCATCAATAATAAACAGTAATAAAGTTACTTAAGTGTGCTGAGTAATAAACAGTTGCCCGTACGAAATATTAACAAATGCCGAAGCTAACGGAAGTTGGAGCTTTGCGCATGTCTGGGATATTGTTTTTATATGGACATTCGCGGTAATGGGTATATTGTGGTATTAGGTATACAAGGGATACATACTTACATACAATACTGTTCATCAGTAAGATTCCCATTGGAAGGGGTCAACATTTGTGTGCCCTCTTTTTAGCAAAACTAGAATCAGTACAATAATTTTTAAGTATACAAACTAACTGTATGTTGACTTGAATCTTTAAAAATATTTTTTTCATACAGAAGTTGCTTAATATTATTTGAAAGTTTAATCCAGTACAAGTATTTTTCCTGATGACACCATTTCTAGCCATTTGAATAGCTGATATGTGGTAATTTGTATACTAAGAAATAATAAAAATGGCTGACTGCATACCAAGAAATAGCTTTTAGAGGTGTCAACCCACCATTGATTTTTGTTCTTTATTCTATAGTAAATAATAATAGTTTGAAGGCTTGTCATTCATAGAGAATCCCAAATGAAAGAAGTGAAACCTACATTTTACTGTTTGTCGACCTCTGCACTATCAAAATATGATGAGAAAAGTAGGGATCATGTGTCGTATAAGAGATTTTTTTCTGATCAGTGTGTACACTGGTGACAAAATGAAAGTAGACTTCCGAAATCATGTATTCATACCCCAATTTCCAAGCATCAATTTTTTTTTTTAATTTCACAATTCAAACATGACAATGCTATCAAAATGTTCAAAATACATCAATAATGCCATTCAAATAAAAACATGAGCATAAAAATAAGGAAAATGCATTTTTAAAGAAGAAGAAATGAGGATTATTTATAACCGCCATTATGCGACGATCCCACGGAAGCACTTCCTTTTTGCAATGGTGGTACTATGCCTAGAGGGATTATTCAGGACAATAAAGTAACTTTATGACTGTTTCTTATTGATATCATCATTTAAATGATTGATAAAGTTTTAGACTCGTGGTCATAGGTATAACCAGTATATATCACAATATTATATCATTGATGTTTGTTGTATTCCATGCACTTTGCCCAACCAAACATTATATCAATAATTTATTTTTTATTTTTTAGTATAGAGCAAAGAATATAGTTATCAACAGTTTAACATGCATATCATATGATTGCCGACATAATACTTTGCAAAAACTGGCCTACTCTGTTTTAACAGGACATATGGTTAACTAATAAAGTACTTATTCATGTTCGGATAAAGTTACTGCATCGTGAGTTTAACTCTTAATACATGTTTGGATATGGTTATTAACAGAGGTATACAGTTGTCAACATCTGCTGGTATTACTAGAAATTTGTTGGTTAATATGTTCTTTATATTCAAATTATTATTCAGAGTTTTCAATTTTGTGACATATTACCCATCCAATAGTAATTGTTTCATGATTTTTACTGTACAGCCCTTTAATCAGGCAGACTCGGTTATCAGCATAATTTCAATCATAATTCTTGTTTTATGAAAGCACATTGGCAGTGAACAATGTGATATGATATAAATTTACAATTTCTTGCAGATCCATCAAAGAATCTGAGTCCAGGGCAGTCACCAAAGATTGTTCCCACAGTGGTGAAGTCAGAACCAATCAAACATGATCCAGAGGTGGAGAAACAGCTCCTCCTTGTCTTGTATGACCTCGGTGTAGAAGTGCCATGTGGCTCAGATATTGTTGCAGAAAAGACAGCCAAAGTTTTGGGCAAGGAAGCTCACATAGATCTTGTGGAAAATTTATTACAGAAATTTGCTGCCCAGCAGATGATTACGTATGTAATTCTCTATTCATACAATACCTATCATAAATTGGTGCAATTTCCCGCGCAATACCATAAACCTGTATATAAATAACCAGTTTAATACCATTTCTGTTCAATATCTTATAATAATTTGCATAACAGGCAGAGTTGGGAGTTTATGGTATTTATGATGGTCATTTTTATGTCATCGGTGTCGTGGGCTGCAGCACCACCTTGAAAAAAATGTTACATTGACATTTGAGACAGAAAAGTCAAGTAAAGAACACCATGTTCACATTTCTTTTTGATACTGGACACTTTTGTTTGATTTAACTTCCTGCTTAAAAAAACCCAAAATATTTCATGACATTTCAAATGAGTCCTGTGATTTTATTTTGATTTTGATTTGATCTTCTTACTGCATTACATATTGTAGAATATATTTACCTAACAATTTGGATTTATTGATGATAATGAAATGCTTTGTATTCATTTCCCAAATATTTCTTTTAATTCATCATTTAAACAATTTGCTATGCTTTCAGGTTGTCCAAAGATGAAAGTGACAAGCCAAGAAATGGAACTTTAAATATCAAGTCTGTAGATTTGTCAAAGGTATTACCTGGTACTTGTGGATGCATAATATTTTCTTAATTTTAGACAGCTTTTTTATGTATTTACCTCTTTTATTCTAGTCACATGTATTGTATGGAGTTTGTGGAATGTTATGGAATAACATGGATTTTTTAGTTTTTGAGAAGATAGTTTGACTAATAGTGAAACAGAATTTTGAACCCTACTTGACTTCGCTGTGTACCTAGTATATAAAAAATTAATATAAATATATATATATATATTTTTTAGTTGTTCAACTCCTGTAATTATTGACTGTGATTTGGATTATTAAAGTATTTGTATTAATAGTTATGGTAATGAGTGATACAGGATATTAGACAATTAAGTTTATACTTGTATATTTGTGCAGTAATTAGTATTTGCCCTCCATGGCCGAGTGGTCTGAGGTGTTGTCTCGAGATCAAATATCTCTCACTGCTGTGATTGTAGGTTAGGGTCCCATTCAGGTCAAAATATTAATGTTAACAATAATTACAGTGAATGTTTGCAAGTTGTGGATGGATGGTTGTTCTATTCAGATTCATTCTGTGGTCTTTCTTATGGGACCACAGCACTCCAGATAGTTATTTTGATAAGATATTTTGATCACTTAGTAGTTGTTGTATCTGTTTTTACCATTATCTGTGAGCTGAACTTCTCAAAAACTACCATTTTTGTCAACCTTAATCAAACTTAATATATGCGCATTCCTTTATTTTGATGTTTGTACAAATTTTGATCAGTCTTCTTGTAAATATTATATCTTGTATGTTACAGGGTCTTATATATTAGTACTTCATGTATTTAAAATATTTTGCATACATATTAAACTTAACTTTGTTGTTGGAGCTTGAAAGGTTGCTTTAAGACTTGAATCTATTCCGCAGTTGTATCCAAGATATTTCTTACATAGCAATATATATCTACAGAGCTTGTTTTCCTTGCAAGTTCTAGGTTTGATAAACACTAACAGTTCTTGTTGCATCAGCTCAAATGTTTACGCCATGGTTAATTGTCCGTTGTCCATCGTTCTTGAGTAACCTTTTTCGTAAGACACAATAGCACCCCATTTTTTCAATAAATCTTAACTAAAGTTGCACAGAAGTTATGTAACCACAAGATCTCGAACATTTTCTTGAACCAGCGTGAATCCACCACAAATGCCCCCACCACAGGGCCTGTAAATACATTTTAAAAGAAACTTTAAAAAAATATTTTCTCTGAAAGTTTAAAGCCTAGACCTTTGATATTTTACAAGAATCTTTGCATGGAGGTTACCTAAAGCAAAAGATACATTGAAGTCGGGTCCCTTGGGTCAAATTTGAGGTCACTACAAGGGTCATGGTTTTACATAGAGTTATATAGTGATAATGTTGCAGACACAATAACACCATCAGTTTTCATTGAATCTTAACTAAACTTGCATAGCAGTTAACATAACCACAATATCTTGCACAAGTTCTTGAACCAGCATTACTCGATGACCACAAATGCCTCCAACACAGGGGTTATAAGTACGTTTTAAAACATTTTTCTGAAATTCGATGCCTAGACCTTAGATATTTTACATGTAGCATTGTATGGAGGTCCACTAAAAGGTTTAAGTTGATCCCTGGGTCAAATTTGGGGCTGTCACTGTTTTCATTGAGTTATATTGGGAAAATGTTGTATACATGTATGTGATAACACCTCAATTTCTCATTGAAACTTAACCAAACTTGCACAGCAGTTATATTACCACAAGATCTTGGACAAGGACTTGAACCAGCATGAATCAACCACAAATGCTCCTGCCATGGCTTACATGTATAAGCACATCTTTTAGGAAACTTTAAAAAAACATTTCTCTGAAACTTCAAGCCATAGACCTTTAATATTTTACATATAGTATTGTATCAAAGTCCTCTAAAAGGGTTGTTGAAAGCTGATCACCAGGGTTAAATTTAGGGCCGCCACAGAGGTTGCTGTTTTACACAGGGTTACATAGTGAAAATGTTAACATTTTTGTGTAAATACGATAGCACCCCTGTTTTTCATTGAATATAAACCAAACTTGCACAGCAGTTATATTACCACAAGATTGGATGAGTTCTTGAACCAGCATGAGCCGATCACAAATGATACTGACACAGAATAAAAAAAAATTCTTCTAGTGATTTTTTGTTTACAGTAGAGTGATTCAGGTTCTTTGGACCACTTGTTTTATAGTAATTAATGTCATCTATGATGATGTCATGCCTTAGTGTTTGCTTTCCTATATAATCATTCACCAAGGTTTAAACTATAACTGTTCAAAATTGCATGAACATAGAGTGGCTAGTTACACAGAACAAGACCCAACTCTCAGTTGTTATTTACCTGCATTCGTAATTTTTTTTTTTTTAGCAAAATCAAAACAAGCCCAAGTTAATATCTAATTTGAGAATAAATTAAAAAATTATAAGAATGAACCACCATCCTTTCACAAGTAATTGGCAAACTTTCCTTACATTAAGTCTTTGGACCAGACTGGATTCGACTCCATGATGACCTTAGCAACAAGAAATGTTAAAATGATATTGTTATTCAAATACATGGTTGAGCCATAACTGTTACAAGAAGAGTTTGAAACTGTCTGGTGTACATTGTAGTTGTCTGCGGTTACCACAGAGAACACAGACGAGAAAGCTGCCAATAAAAAAAGGAAACGAGATGAGTATGTATAGAAAGAGTAATATATTTTACATTGTAGTGTTCAGAACTGTTTGTTTTAAAGCTTTTTCTGAACTTTGAATTATTTGTATTCAGAGGTGTTTGTGTTTTTCTACTCTTTTCAACCAAAAAAAAATGTCAGAGCTCCAAGTATTTTGTATGTTTTCCAAGATGGTTACCTTGACTAGAAGTTGTATGTAATCTTAGATATTTTATAATGTTTTAAAAACTAAAAAAGATCTAGATCATTGCAGTTTGAAGTAAAATTTCAAGTACTTTCCTTGATTTTTTAGCTGCAGTGTACAGATTTTATAATCATAAGATCTTGAACAATTGTAAACACAGTTTTCTAGGAATAGTCTCATTTTATAGAGAATTCCATTGTGCAAAGGAAGAATTTTTTAATTTGTATATATGAGATGAATGGAAATAAGGATATTCGAAAATGTGATTTCACGAGATTTTGATCATTCATAACATCTCAATCAGTTGCTTTTCCTCTTCAATATAAGTCCTTTCTAGAGTAAATGTTTGCAAGAATACAGAGTAGCCATTTTTAGCTTGCCGGAATGAAGTCCAAGGAGAGCTATTGTCATGACCTCTGCGTAGTTGGCGTCGTCGTCGGCATCGTCTGTAGACACCCAGGTTAAACTTTTGCATTTAAGTTACAGATATCTATGCAACCACTCATTGGATGTGAATGAAACTTTGCATGTGTGTTCACCATCATCAATGGTACACACACAGACAAGAACCATGACTCTGGATTGCATTTTGGCACTTTTTGGAGTTAGACACCCAGAGGCAAGCTTTGTTAGTCTTCTGACAACTCTTGTTTCAGCATTAGTGATAGTTTTACATTTAATTTTTGGATTTTACTATCATATGAGACATCAGTTTTTGTATATATTGTAGATTTGGTAAAAAAATAGTGATTTTTAGTTTTTACTAAATCGTTATAGTCTCTGTATTACTTTTTCCATTATGGTATTCTTAAACTTATAGATCTAAACAAAACAGGTCCTCCATGTCTAGTGAACATGTGATTGTATTACATACATGGGGATCCTTCATGGCCTTGTGGTTTATAGCCCATCTAATACCTCTCAGTGATTGGGTCCCGAGTTTATACCAATAAATATTTTTGCTTTGTTTAGCCAGGGTTGAAAATGGTGTTAAATACCATTGATAGGCTTTAACCCTTTACTTTATATAGACACCTTTGGACATCTCTAATATAGACACCTTTGTACATCTCTAATATAGAAGCCTTTGGACATCTCTAATATAGACCCCTTTGGACATCTCTAATATAGATGCCTTTGGACACCTCTAATATAGAAGGCTTTTGAATGATTTGGTGAATTATGTTTATATTAACTGACAGAGTGGAAAACAGTGCAAGAAGTGTTCAGATTGCTTGTTACTCTTCCTGCACTGTTTTCAAAGGCCTTCTGTGATTGGTATCTATGGAGTGAAGGGTTAAAAAGGATTGGTGTAAATTATGTACTCCTGCAGGGTATTTATGATACTACCATTGTATTTCCAGGAGTGCCGATAGTGGAAGCAGCCAGCCTGCAGCCAAACAGACAAAACAGTCAGTGAAACCTGAGGCCAGTTTCAGTGTTGAGGTGCATATTTGTATAATTGTTAATATGAGATTCATCATTCATACAGTATAAGCATGTGTATTTACATAACAGCATTTTTATGTATTTATATTCACCCAGTCAGGAGACTTTTCTTAAAATACTTATCATGTGCGGAATCAGGGTTTCAAATTGGGGGGAGCGGGGGAGGGGGGTTAATTGCAATAGCCTCTAATTACAATATCCTTGGGCAATATATTGGGGCATACATGTATTATTGTGTGTGTGGTGAGGAGGGGGGCGGGGGTCAGTTTTCATAATTTTAGTGGGGATGGGGAATGGGTAAATGACAAGGATATGGTAATCATATTGGAGATTTTCATATGAAATTTTTATTGACCGTTACAGTTACCGGTATTGTGTTTATAAAATGATGCTCATGAAGAAATTTATTTTACCTGCATATTGCATGTACATGTATATACATTCAAACAAATGCTTTGTATAAAATTATACATAAGTGTCTTCAATATTTAAAAGACCGTGGCGTGGTCTAGTGGTAGAGCGTCCGCTTTGCATGCAGAAGGTCGTGGGTTCAATCCCCGGCCTAGTCATACCAAAGACTTTTAAAATGGTACTAGAAGCTTCCTCGCTTTACGCTCAGCATTTAGAGGAGAGTTCTAGGTCTGGTCGACCCGGTGTCAGTATAATGTGACTGGATGGGGTATCATACCATGTGTCTGCGGCATGATACTCTAGTGTGACAGCGCTAACAATACTGTCTCAAGTAGACACTGTTATGATATGACTGAAAAATTGTTGATTGCGACGCTAAACACCATACAACAACAACAACAACAACATCAATATTTAAATGATCCCTTACTATCTAGTAGTGATATATATAGTTATGTAATAGCTAAAGTTTACTCTTATTTTCTGTATTTATTTTAGAGTCTCTTGGCAGCCCAAACATCAAAGGAAAAGGAGAGTAAGAAGATGACAGATGAGATATTGCAGTTATTGAGTGCCCCAACAGCTAAGGAACAGAGTCTGATGGAGAGGTTCAAGTCTCAGGGAGGTATACATTTGTGGAGGAATGGCTATGCTTGTAGATGGAATGTTCAGAGAATCCATTTGTGATATAATGTAATTGAGTAAGTTGAGGATCATCATAAGATGTTGCCAATGATGATGATCAATGAAAGTTTGATTTGTGAATTACAGTTAGCAAGGAATTATATAAAGAAGAAAACACAACTTAATGAGATGTTATGCACACTCGCGTATACACGCAAAATCTCACAAAATCTCATTTTCAGATATCCCATTCATCTCAGAAGTTCAAATCAAAATTCTTTCTTTGCACAATGGAATTATCCACAAAATGAGACCATTCCCAACAAATTGTTTCCAAAATTGTTGAAGTACTTGTGATTACAAATTTGTATACTGCAACTAAAAAATCAAGGAGACTACTTGAAATTTTACTTCAAACTGCAATATTTTAAATTAATGATCATATTGCTTTTAAAAAAGTCATAATAAAACATTTAAGGTTGTATACACCTTACATTTTATGCAAAAGAAATTGGTTGTCTGTGAAACTTGAATGATTCATTTGCCAAATTATTAATTCTTCACATGTTGTTTTATCAACATTTTGTAAAAATATCTAGTTTCCTATCCTTCTATATACTAGTCTTTGCAGTTAATTATTAATTTTCAGCTTTACTTTTAAATTCTGATTAAAAATGCGTTTTTGAGCCGCCAGACTTTCTGGCATCTCTGTAGTATTGTAGGTTGATAACTGTAGCTCATTTCATATGCACCCAAAAAACTACGGTACATCCTTGTGGTTTCAAACTACTTGATAAAAGTAATTCTTGAATATTATGTATCTATCAGATGATAGGAACTTTTTAATGGATGAAAAAAGTAAAACGACTTTCAAACGTGTTTGAGTCATTACTTTTGATATTTGATGTCTCAGTCTGCACAAGATTGCTATTTAATGGAGTGTAGTGAAGGCTGAAATGCAGGAGTGTCCACACTAATTAGCATATCGCATAGCAACAATGAAAATAGTCCCTGAAGCAAATGTAACCCGTTTTCTACTTGAAAAGTTGAACCCTGTCGTCAATACTAATTTCGAGGTTCGATTCAGAAATGTTTAACATTATTACAGAAAAGTTCTCTCATAGACCCAAGGTCATATAGATTGCGATCATTTCATTTAAAAGTATGTAATAAAGTCATGGAAGATCGCCTCTTTCGTCGAACTTATTTTAAACGTAGTGTACTATTGAGAGCATTTTACAAGTAAACAAATCAATGCAATTGTAAAAGGTTTTCGCAGCATCTAATTTCAACAAAGATAGGATAAAATTACCACTTGAAACAGTTTATTTTGTAAATAAATTGAAGAATTTGTTTGAAGCAAAAAATACGAAACTTCCCGGAGGTCGCTCACCGGATGTTGAGAAATTTGAGAAATCAGGTTTAAAAGTCAGTGTCATCAAAAGTCGGCGCATAGGTTACTGCAGTCCCGTTTATAAAGTCGCTGATTCGTGCATGCGTCCGTCACAAAGTTCTTGTTCGGGCTATTTCTCTACAACCCCATGTTGGAATTTTATGAAACTTGCTAGGATGCATCATAATGACCTATTTCAAAGTATGTTGTACAATGTATTATATCACAAATTAAAAAATAATGTATTGACTTCTCTTTAGAACTCTCACAGTTACTTCCCCTGTTCAATATCATAACCATATGGTACAGAGTCAAACACTCAATTTTTGGAGCATCCATCGGTTCCACCGATATTTTATTGTTTACGGAGTTATGGACCTTTGATTCTGTCTGTGACCAAAATTTGTCCGGGCTATTTCTCTACAACCTATGGTTGGAATTTAATGAAACTTGCTAGGATGTATCATTACCAAGTGCAGATGCGCATATTGTCTTTGTGTTCCGGTTCAATGGTTTTTCACGGAGTTATTGCCCTTTGATTCTGTCTGTGACCAAATTCTTGTCCACGCTATTTCTCTACAACCCCATGTTGAAATTTTATGAAACTTGCTAGGATGCATCACTACCAAGTGGAGATGCACATATTGTCTTTGTGTTCCGGTTCGATGATTTTTAATGGAGTTATGGCCCATTAATTGAGTATGTGACCAAATTCTTGTCAGCACTATTTCTCTACAACCTCTGGTTGGAATTTTATGAAACTTGCTAGGATGCATCATTACCAAGTGGAGATATGCATATTGTCTTCATGACGCTATTTCGCTACAACCTCTGGTTTTAATTTTTTAAAACTAGCTAAAATATGTGCATATTGTCATTGTGTTACGTTCAAAAAATAATGTATTGACTTCTCTTAAGAACTCTCACAGTTACTTCCCCTGTTCAATATCATTACCAGATGGTACAGAGTCAAACACTCACTTGGGGGAGCATCCATCGGTTCCACAGATATTTTCTTGTTAGGGATGTTTTTAGACTTAACTAGTAATGTCTACCTGACCACTTCTCCATTGAATCATTTAAAGTAGGAATAATACAAAATATTAATATCTACTTTTATAAAGTTTATATTTATTTCGAAATACACAGATACCTAATGAAAATATTCTCGATTATAGAATCAAACATTAAAAATACAAACTTATCAATTGTATTAACTTTGAACTATGGCAAGTTGTCCATTAAAAATCACTCCTTTACTTTATTTTATAGCAACAATATTTAAATATAGATTAGAAACATATATTGAATGTCCCATTAATGCATCATGGTGTCAATTTATACATCGTGATTAATGGAGAGTACCGCAGTTGATGTCTGGGGGTATCAGACGATGCATTAATGAACAAAAAACTTAATCTTTTTTCAACACAAGATAGGATACCCATCGATACCCACACCATCTCATTTCTTGTTACATGTATTTCTGAGAGAAACACTGAAATGTGTTTTTTATTTGATTTAGCTACGATTTTCTAGTAACAAGAATTGTTTTATAAATGGTTAATACAAGTATTTCCCCCTGTGGCGAGCATATTACTATCAATCCTTGGTTCGTGAGTTTGAATCCCTATCCAGTCACAGTCTTCGCTGATTGATAAATGACATAATGTCTCATTGTTACGTCTCTCGCCGCTGATTCATGTGGGAAAGTTATATGTTACTTGCTGAGATGGGTGTACTCGAGTACTGGTTAACCTTCCAGAATCCCTGGAAAAAGAAGTTAACTGATCGTCTTTTAGCCCTAGATGGCATAGAGATGTCTCTAAATATTAAAACAACTAAACAAATGATGCCTCCCAGGATCTTGAGTCCTTTGATTTGTGATTTCTAAACATAACTTCAAAAGTGCGATCTTGTAAGTATACATTTCCATCCAACTGTCCATTTGAGCAAATATTTGGAGTTTATGGATTAGGGTTAAAATTTGGTAAGATGTAGATGATTGTCTCGTACACCTTTGCTTAAAAAACGTGATAAATGTCTTAAAATAGAAATAAATTTTTTTAAAATGTATAAAAAGCATCTCATTATCATAAGTAAATATACTCAGGTTTGGTGTGATATATCAACCAAAACGGGACAAAATTTAAATCGGAGTGGTAAACTTGAAATCAAATCCCAATTCTAAAAACAGACAGCACTTAAATACTGCTTGAAAACATTCACATGTTCACTTGGACACTTTCTAAGATGAAACAATTTTTACCACATATAAACATGTAAAACAGATCAGATGAAATCACATGACTCATTAATATGTACAAAATATGTGGCAATTTTAAGCAGGAAATATATTTTAGTGTATCCGAGGTGCACAGCCCAAGTTAGGAAATCCTGTTTCAATAAATTATTTTGGCATGTTTAGATAGATATCCATTTGGCAATAGTCAGTGAGTATAATAATATATGCATGCTATATTGGAAAAAATGTTTTTAGTCAGTTTTAGAATTTTGAAAAATCCTGGTATTTAGATTTGCTTGGAGGGAATATTGATTGAATATTTAGTGTCATTTTATACCATCAAGGGCTAACAGACAATCAGTTAAGCTAACCGCTGTTTCCTGGGATCCTGTAAGGTAAACCAGTATGGGAGCACACCCCATCTCCACAAGTAACTGATAACTTTCCTACTTGTATGATAATGAGACCGATGAGATATATTGACTATCTTGGAGAATATAGCCAAACTCACGACCCCTGGATTGATTGTCAGACGCGCTAACGACTGGGCTAATTGAGCCTAGCTTTGAAGGGAATAAAAAGCAGTGCTAAAAACACCTTTTGTTGTAGGAAGCTCCTAGAATGTCCATCTGTCAGTCCATACTAGAGAAATTTTAAATCAGAAATTTGATGATGAGGAGGTTAGTGATATTAAGATGATTCACAAGGGCACCTGTATGATTTTAGACTGCTACACTATCTTGTAGTGATATTAAGATGGTCCAGTAGGGCACATGTATGACTTTAGACTGCTACACTATCTTGTAATGATATTAAGATGATCCAGTAGGGCACATGTATGACTTTAGACTGCTACACTATCTTGTAGTGATATTAAGATGATCCAGTAGGGCACATATATGACTTTTTAATGCTGCACTATCTTGTAGTGATATTAAGATGATCCAGTAGGGCACATGTATGACTTTAGACTGCTACACTATCTTGTAGTGATATTAAGATGATCCAGTAGGGCACATGTATGACTTTAGACTGCTACACTATCTTGTAGTGATATTAAGATGATCCAGTAGGGCACATGTATGACTTTAGACTGCTACACTATCTTGTAGTGATATTAAGATGATCCAGTAGGGCACATGTATGACTTTAGACTGCTACACTATCTTGTAGTGATATTAAGATGATCCAGTAGGGCACATGTATGACTTTAGAATGCTACACTATCTTGTAGTGATATTAAGATGATCCAGTAGGGCACATGTATGACTTTGTAATGCTACACTATCTTGTAGCAATATTAAGATGATCCAGTAGGGCACATGTATGACTTTAGAATGCTTCACTATCTTGTAGCAATATAAAGAGGATCCAGTAGGGCACATGTATGACTTTAGACTGCTACACTATCTTGTAGTGATATTAAGATAATCCAGTAGGGCACATGTATGACTTTGGAATGCTACACTATCTTGTAGTGATATTAAGATAATCCAGTAGGGCACATGTATGACTTTGGAATGCTACACTATCTTGTTTTACTCTTTTACAGGAGTACAACTGCAGGAATTCTGTAATCACGGGACCAAGGAAGAGTGTATGAAGCTCAGTCAGAAATCCACACCATGTACGAAGCTGCATTTCCGCAAGATTATTCACAAACATACAGATGGTGCGTACCCAGTTATTGTTGCATTATTTATCTTCTTACCTTTTTATAAATGAGGTTCAACACCATTTTCAGCACTTTTCATGATATATATATGACATATCCAGTTCCAAAGGTAGGAGAAATCCTCAGAAGTCAATATTTAAAGGTTTAATGATATACATGTTTACACTCAAACCTGTCTTAAGCAGCCAGTTAAGCAAAGGTGCAAAAGTGGTCTTTTAAGATGGGTTATTGCTTAATACAGGTTGATTTGCTCTGAAAGCATTGAAATTGGAATAAACTAATGCTGCTGCTTAAGACAAGTGGCTGCTTAATAGAGGTGACCAATTGCACCTTCCTGACAAATTTTAAGTTTAAAAGAAAAAAAAATGACAACTTACCTACCCACTTGAAAAATGCTAGTTGGAACACATAAAATTAACATTTATTTAAAGATGGCTTTATTTACATATTAGGCCAGATAAAATAATACCTGTGTTCAGCATGACCCAACCCACTATATAATTGAGTCCCATTCCTAACATATTTTTTTCAAATTTCATTTTTAGATTTAAAACTGGAAAGAATCTGCCTAATGTAAAAATTATATTTGTATTGTTTTTTTTTTTATTTACTATCATAATTAGTTTTTTTATATGATAGAAATCAAATAAAAATCAATTTGTTTGTAAGAGTTCATTATTATCACATTTTCTCCATAATGAGACACAGTATACGACATTGTGTCTCATTATCATTCGTCTCTCACCACTGATTCAAGTGGGAAAATTATCAGTTACTTGCGGAGACAGGGTGTACTGTTTAACCCAGGAAACAGTGGTTAGGTTAACTGATTGTCTGTTAGCCCTCAATGGCATAAAATTGACGCTAAATATTCAATCAATCAATCCATGAAATGAATATTAGAAAAAAAAAATAGAAAAGAAAAAATTGCCTACCTTCCCTGTTTCGTTAAGCAATCCCAAACACAGGTGTTTTTTTCTGGCCTTGTGATCTATTAAGGATATGATATAACAGTTTTAGTCATAACAGGGATATAAATAATTATTTGTTAATTGCTCTGTTATATTTACCATATATAGTCCATTTATGAAGTGCCCCATCTTTTCAAGGAAAAGTGAATGGCCATTGTCCATCCATTTTGTCTAACACAACTTACCTTGCCAGCCTACAGTTTTGATGCAGTTGAACTGGAAATAAAGAATGGCCATCACCCCGAAGTTGAAATACAAATATTTTACTTTTGATATTTACTTGCAGTTGTATGTAAGGTGGTGTTTAGGCAGGAGAATTATCAGTCATTCAATTTAGTTGTTGACAGTTTAAAATTGACATTTCAGAATCTCTTGGTGACTGTTCATTCCTTAACACCTGTTTCCACATGGACACTTGTAAGGTAGGTGTCAACTGATTCTCTCCACATAAGGACATGTTAGGTTGGTTTGTTGGAATATTCAGCATCTTTTTATGCCAACCACTCTTTCCTTGGATCCTGGAAGGTTAACCAGTACTCAAGTACACCCATCCTTGCAATTAACTGATATCTTTCCCACTTGAATCAGCAGTGAGAGATGAATGACAATGAAACAATGAAACACAATGTGGTTTATTAATAATCATGGATTTAAACTCTGGTTCCCTAGATTGATGGTCTGAGGCTCTGCTGACTGAGCTAATTAGACCCAGCTACATGTAACATGAGTTGTTCTGTATGCGGAGATGTGTGCATTTTAATTCTTTAATCGTCACTTGCCAGGTATTGAAAATGTTTTAATCGCAGTAGAACCATCGTCCATAAGCAAGTAACTGGCAAACTTTCACACATGATTTTTTTCACCCAAGTTTGGCTTTAATCCAATAGCCTTGGTGTCAAAAGATTGAGAGGTGTTAAAAGGTTGAGAAGTGATTTTGGCCTTGGAGGAACCCTAACAATTAAAAAGATCACGGCTGCGTTCAGCACGGTTAAACATGTTTACTTCGTTTATAAACGCAAACAGTGAGCTTACAAAGAAAAGTAAACGGAAAATGGTCTTCTCGATGTTGTCCCTCCAGTTCCCATTTAGTCACGTGATTAAACGCAAGCAAACATCTCGCAGAGGTGTTTAATCTGTTAGCAAACATTTAAAGCCCCCCAATTTTTGGGATTGCATATAGTAATCGCAGTGTGGTCTGTCTGACCGATATTTCGTGTCTGGCTTGTAGTTTTGTCATGCATAGATGGATATTATTGATACTTGTTACAAATGATCAACATAACATGACGACGTATTGCACATAAGACCCACACCTGTACCTCAAATGTCAAGGTCACATTTTTTGTTTGACAACATTTTGAGTCTGTGTGAGATTTCGTGTCCAGCTTGTAGCTTTGTCATGCATAGATGGATGTTCCAAATGATCAACATAACACCCAGACTCCCACTTCAAAGGTCAAGGTCGCAATTTAACTTTGACGAAACTTTCAATCTGTTTGAGAATTAGTGTCTGGTCTGTTACTTTGTCAGCTATGGATAAATTTCAAAAACATTTAGCTCTATCATCAGCATCACATGGTGACGTGTCACGCATAACACCCACACCTGTTCCTCAAAGGTCTAGGTCACATGTTTGAGTTTGTTTGACAACACTTTGAGTTTGTGTGAGATTTCGTCTCCGACCTGTAACTTTGTCATGCAAAGATGGATTTTATAAATACTTACTACAAATGATCAACATAACATGTCGCATGTAACACCCAGACTCCCATTTCAAAGGTCAAGGTCACACTTTTAACTTTTTTGACACTTCAGTCTTTGAAATTTCTTGCCTGGTCTGTCACCAATGAATAAATTGAAAACGATTTGACTCAATTCATCAGCATGACATGATGTTGTGTTGTGCATAAGACCCACACTCATATCTCAGAGGTCAAGGTCACACTGAGTTTGCTTTATAACTTTTTGAGTCTGTATGAGATTGCATGTCTGGTCCTTAACTTTGTCATAAATGGATGGAATTCAATAACACTTGGCTCAGTTGATCAACATGACATGATTATGTGTAACATGTAAGACCCAGAGCCTTTCCTCAAAGGTCAAGGTCACACTTTAAATTTGTTTCATATTTTGTGTCTGGTCTATAACTATATCTTTAAATATATTGTTATTTACCAGTGACATTTCTTGTTTTGTTTGAAGCTTGACTTTACTTTTGGGATCCAAATCTTTCATATCATTTTCTAACTAAATGACATACATGTATTTATGATAATTCTTTTGTTCTTACTAAATGTCTACACATTTATTCATTGGATGATGATTTAACATTAACTTGAGTTAGAGATGGTCTAAGAGTGGTCTTGTGGTAAGGTGAACATACTTGCTCCAAGACCAACATGTTAGGAATTGACCTGATGCAGCTGTCAATCAAACAAGTTGTTAATCCAATCAGCTATTGATATTGGCTTCTATATCACCATTTTCCTTAGACAAGCTAACAATGTCTAAGTATACATTACATTGTTTTCTTGAATGAACAATGCCATGTGGTCAGTTGGCGGAGCAGTAATTATTATGCATCAGGTCCATTCCTCGAGTAACAGTCTACACCTTGACATTAGATGAATTTACCTATTGATTGAATGTACCTAGTACCTAGTTCATAATTTCAGCCAACACGGGTCTATATTGGTTATTTTTGTTTTAATGCATTTGCTTGATATTCTGTTCTACACTCTGTTCTCACTTCTGATGCTTTACTTTTTTAACTCTACAGTCTGTTTTTTGTCTCTCCTTTTGTCCAAGTTGGGTTTTTGACATGTGTCCATATTATCAGTACCATACAGAGAAATATATGTATGTTTAATGTAAAGAAATTGAACAATAACCATAAACAGACCAAATATATACATATTTTTCACTATGCTTATTACAGGAAACACACTTACTAGTGAATAACAAAAATACTTATGAAGATGAATGTGGGAGGGGCAGCCTTTTGTGATCGTCTGTCGTTTGTCGTTAATTTTTAGCTTCTAACAACTTTTCCTCTGAAACCACTAGGCCAATTTTGACATCACTTCACAGAAATGTTCCTTTGGTGACCCTCTACCAATGTTGTTCAAGCCATCTTGATTCGTCAAAAAACATGGCTGCCAGGGGGCTGGGCAAGTTTTATTAGTAAAAACTTAAGAAATCTTCTTGTCAGAAACTACTGGCTCGATTTTGAAATAATTTTACAGAAATGTTCCTTGGGTGACCCTCTACCAAGTTTGTTCAAGCCATCTTGATTCGTCAAAAAACATGGCCACAAGGGGGCAGAGTTAGTTTACTATATAAGCTATAGTAAAAACTTAAAAAATCTTTTTGTCAGAAACCACTGGGCCAATTTTGATATTAATTTCACAGAAATGTTCCTTGGGTGACCTTCTACCAAGTTTGTTCAAGCCATCTTGATTCTTCAACAAACATGGGTGCCAGGGGGCGGGGCAAGTTTAATTAGTAAAAACTTAAAAAATCTTCTTGTCAAAAACTACTGGCTTGATTTTAAAATAATTTCACAGAAATGTTTCTTAAGTGACCCTCTACCAAGTTTGTTCAAGCCATCTTGATTCGTCAAAAAACATGTCGGCAAGGGGGCGGGGTTATTTAACTATATAAGCTATAGTAAAAATTTAAAAAATCTTCTTGTCAGAAACCACTGGGCCAATTTTGATATAACTTCACAGAAATGTTCCTTGGATGACCATCTACCAAGTTTGTTCAAGCCATCTTGATTCGGCAAAAAAAATGGCTGCCAGGGGGTGGGGGAAGCTTAATAAGTAAAAACTTATTTAACTATATAAGCTATAGTAAAAATTTAAAAAATCTTCTAGTCAGAAACTACTGGCTTGATTTTAATATAATTTCACAGAAATGTTCCTTGGGTGACGCTCTAACAAGTTTGTTCAAGCCATCTTGATTCGTCAAAAAACATGGCTGCCAGGGGGCAGGGTTAGTTTACTATATAAGCTATAGTAAAAACTTAAAAAATCTTCTTGTCAGAAACCACTGGGCCAATTTTGATATTAACTTCACAGACATGTTCCTTAGGTGACCCTCTACCAAGTTCGTTCAAGCCATCCTGTTTCGTCCAAACACATGGCCACCAGGGGGCGGGGTTAGTTAACTATATAAGCTATAGTAAAAACTTAAAAAAAATCTTCTTGTCAGAAACTACTGTCTTGATTTTAAAATAATTTCACAGAAATGTTCATTGGGTGACCCTCTATCAAGTTTTTTCAAGCGATCTTGATTCGTCAAAAAACATAGACGCCAGGGTGCTGGGTTAGTTTACTATATAAGTTATAGTAAAAACTTAAAAAACCTTCATGTCAAAAACCACTGGGCCAGTTTTGATATTAACTTCACAGAAATGTTCCTTGGGTGACCCTCTATCAAGTTGTTCAAGCCATCTAGATTCGTCAAAAAATATAGCGGCTAGTGGGTGGGGCAAGTTTAATTAGTAAAAACTTAAAAAATCTTCTTGTCAGAAACTACTGGCTCGATTTAAAGTAATTTTTCAGAAATTCCTTGGATGACCCTCTACCAAGTTTTTTCAAGCCATCTTGATTCGTCAAAACACATGGCTGCCAGGGGGCGGGGTTAGTTTACTACATAAGCTATAGTAAAAACTTAAAAAATCTTCTTGTCAGAAACTACTGTCTTGATTTTAAAATAATTTCACAGAAATGTTCATTGGATGACCCTCTACCAAGTTTGTTCAAGCATCTTGATTCGTCAACAAACATGGCCGCCAGGGGGCAGGGTTAGTTTACTATATAAGCTATAGTAAAAACTTAAAAAAATCTTCTTGTCAGAAACCACTGGGCCAATTTTGAAATTTACTTCACAGAAATGTTCCTTGGGTGACCTTCTACCAAGTTTTTTTCCCTTAGGGCATTTGAGTTATGAAGTCAGGTTAATTCATTGCTCCTGTGTTTTTTCCAAAAAACATCTTTTATAGTAATTAAATAGTAACAAATTGTTGACAGTGACAATCATAAAGGTGATCTTCAGATACTGTGAACTTTTGAGGGAAATATTTTCTTAAACTTTGGAGATATTTGTGAATATAGATTTTTCTATACCTGGATATTTACCTGGCTCACATAAATTCCTTTGTTCTCGGTGAAGGGTCAAAATTAGGGACAATACCTACACAACAAATCTGAGTGGTTACACAGTAAGTGTTATTGGATTTACAGTTATTTTTGAGAACTGCTCACCACAACCACAGCCACAATGAGCAAATCAGGAGATCAAATAAAGAGCTCACAGAAACAAGTGACTGTAAACATGGCCTCGGGTGCCATGTCAAGTCAGGAGCTTAGTAATACACAGCCTGTCAAACGCGCTAATGTGGAAGTTGCAAACTGTAGTGTAGAATAAATGACCATTATTACACAGCAACTGGACACATTAAGTGAAAACATGTGCATTGTTAAAGAAGAGCTTAGAGACATTATGCAAAAAGGAGATATTGAAAGTCTCATTTCAAACACAGTTTCAAAAATTATTGAAGGAATGGAACAAAGGATGATAGCCTTGTTTGATTCAAAACTTAAGGAGAAAACACTTGAAATGACAAATAAAATAGTAAGTTTGGAATTTGAGAACAACGTGCTTAAGGCCAAATTCAAAACATATGAGACAAATGTTGAGAAAAAGTTAGAAAAGCTTCGTGAAACAGTGTATATTGGTGAAACTTTAGCTCGAGAAGCAAACAAGAGAGCAAACCAAAATGAGCAATATTCAAGGAAAAACAATGTCAAAATTAGGAACATCCAACAGGAAGTAAGCGAAACAGAAGATGTGCTCATTACAAAAGTGTGTGATCTGTTTCACAGTGTATGAATTGTACAGTCACTTGGAAATATTGTGTTAAGGACAGTCATTTGTGAGTAATGAAGCGACAGCGTTAGAAAGTTTCAGCAGATGTGCAGGTATGTTTTCAACGTTTTCAAAGACTTCCACTTGTAATGATTGACCTAAATTGTAATAGTAGCCTTCCAATGAACCAATTATCATTGCCTGTGTTTCCTATTAATGAATGTCATTAATGTACACTGATTTCTTGCCAATATCGATATTTTTTCCAAACCCATCATTCCGTTTACTCACCTCAATAATTCCATTTGATGGTGTAAAACAGCCATTTTTCGTTTTTAAAAACCTCTTTCTATGACAATTTTGATTTTACAGGTTAATAGTGCTGATATTACTAGACCAATATCTGCATATGATATTAAAACAAATGTTCTATTTTGGAAGTTACATCTATTTATTTCCATGCAGGGTCAAAGATACTCTGTACGGTCATTTGTCTTGTCTTTTTTACAAGGAAAATAATTAAATTACTGTTTCATACGTTGCAGTTTAATGCAGATCACCGCAAAATAGATGATTCATTTGAATTTAAAGGAGTAGATGAGTGTTTCATTGGAGTTGGCACTGAATAAAAATGTTCAAAATATGAATACAGTACAAAACGAATGTGTAATCTCAAAGAGACATGAAAAAACTGCACAGGAAAAACTTGATGGAAAAAAACAATAATGAATATCTGGAATATTCGTCATCATCAACGAAATGTTTATTGTGTGATGATAGTGGGAAGGTACTTATATCTGCAGAAGAGCTAAGACAACATACCAGGACAGGTCATAAAAGGATCTTTCACTTCACCTACAATTTGTGTCAGAAAGAATATAACACTCTATGGAATTGTAAAGGGCATATGGCATCGCACAATCCGGCGTTAAAAGAAAGATGCAAGACATGTAAAGCGACATTTTTTTAGGAAAAGTCTTCTTAAACATCAAAATATGTGTAGTATTACTGCTGAAAGAGATCAATGTCCTGTGTACACCGACGACTTTGTGACCAAAGACATATTATAGCAACATACTAGGGATGTTCACGACCAGAAGGAAAACTTTTGCAAAAACTGTGGCAGGGTATCGATTTGAAGAAATGGGTCTGATGCATAGAGTATCCATTACCACAAATGTAACAAGGATTTAGACTGAGCAAGTCTGTGATGTTGTTTTGTACATAGTTTACTCGTTCGGCAAAGCAATCAAAAAGCTTGTCTTCATAATTATTTTGGACATATATTAAGTTTAAGCCGTTCATTGTATTGGTTTTTTCATATTAGGTTGTTTTGATTGTTAAAAATAAGCAAGTTAGATGTAGCCTTTCCGTGATGCATAATCATTATGTACGAGATCTCGCACGTCTATTAATTTGAGACTGTTCATTATATAAGTTACATGTGAGGGTTAATTACCTACATTATTGTAGATACATTTATTTAGTGATTGAAATGAAAGTTCTTGTTTAGTGTGATACAAATATTTTATTAGCAATGGAATTTTAAAAGTAAAAGATTTAAATTATTTTGTCATAGTTGTATTCCATAACAAATTAAACAGTAAATAATTACTTGTAAACTATATTATTTCTAAAGTTAAATTTTGAAACAGAAATTAAATCACACACGACAGTGCTGGTGCAGAATAGTACTGAAACGATTAACCGGGTAACCGTCCAGTTACAGATTTAGTGATAAACCGGTTTCAAATTAACTAATTGGTTCACCACACAAGTTGATCCTCTTCAAAGGTTCATTATTTAGTAGCAGACATTTTCTGTATATGCCATCCAAAGTATCTAAAAAAGAAAGTTTATTTGTTTAACTCACTATATTCTACAAGTGACTGTACAAAGAAACTCGGGAAATTGAGCAAACGATCGTACAGAATGCATACAAGTGACTGTACAGATTTTCGTTGTATTTACACATTTATAATCAATGATTTTACAGTATTCTAAGACTATTTCCAGATTTATTGATGTCTCAGTACTTCCAGAACTCTATTATCGACTATTCGACTCTATTCGATTTTTGGGTGGTCATTAGTTTGGAAATCTGACGATTTGATCAGTGTGCGTCTAGTTTGGGTTGTAAGTTTAGACGAGGTTAAATCACATCTTTATGCAAAATGGCTATATTTGATGTTTCAGAATAATGATATTGTTAGATATATCACTTATATACAACACAAAACAAACTGTGTTGGAATATTGTACAGCAATAACTTGTAAGAATGATTTAACTTACCAGCTCAGGAGAGCTGATGGACGACAAGACAAGAATCTCTCCCTTCGTTACTCACAAATGACCATACAAATTCAAAATATCCAAGTGACTGTACAGTTCGTTTATACACTGTGTGTTTCGCACAAAAGGAAATGTAACAATAGTCCCAGAGAAAATAATGGCTATTCACCACATTCCAGGCAAACCTGGCATGACAAAGTCAGTGTTAGTGAGGCTGACTAACCACAACGCAAAAACCACCCTGATGAGGAAACATTCAGCAATAAAGGCAGCAGACCACAAACTGGTAGATGACGTCACCAAACTCAACCAGGGATTGATAAACAGGCTTACACTCCACAAGGACATGGACAGTGCCTGGTTCTTCAATGGATAAGTGTTTGGGAAGACGATAACTGGAGTCAGACACAAGTTTGACATCTATGACAATGTCAACATGTCATTCATGCACCGTTATAATCAAATACAGGACAGTTTGTGCAGTATGTGTGGAATATGAAAATAACTTTGAGATGTATGAATGTGTTTTTTTGTGATACTGGATTACGTATTTTCTTTGGATAACACTTTTTAACAGTTAGGTTATTATAAAACTTTTTATGAATAGGAATACCCCTATATTAATACCTGACATTGCATTCTGTAAAGTATCAAGTAAAGAAATGCTACTATATTATTATACAATCAAAGACTACTATATAATACAATAGACATCATTAAAAATAATAACTGTGTTTACAGATAAGTGCTGTGGACCAGAGTTTAATATGTATTTGTTAATTGATGCATGCAATCTAGGGATGCTTTTCAGAAGCTTCATTGTTTTTTGTATTTTATTTGTTTGTTTTATTTGCTTTCTAGAAAAAAATGAATGTCAGCTCATGAATTATACATCAACATGAATCTGGATAGTCAACTTATTTTGACACAGATGTTCAGTCTAGTAGGGTGCATATAGATACTTCATTTTGGTACAGATGGTCTATTCTTTGTGATTTATTTTGATACAGATGGTCTATTCATTTTTATTCATCTTGATGCAGATGGTCGATTGATTTTGATTTATCTTGATACAGATGGTCAATTCATTTTGATACAGATGGTCAGTTCATTTTGATTCATTTTGGTACAGATGGTCAGTTCATTTTGATTCATTTTGATACAGATGGCTAATTCATTTTAATTCATTTTGATACAGATGGTTAATTCATTTTTGATTTGTTTTGATACAGATGGTCAATTCATTTTGATTCGTTTTGATACAGATGGTCAATTTATTTTTTTTATTTTGAAACAGATGTTTAACCCTTTACTCCATAGATACCTGTTTTCCTGCATCAATCACGGAAGGCCTTTGAAAACAGTGCAGGAAGAGTTCAGATTGCTCGTAACGAGCAATCTGAACACTTCCTGCACTGTTTTCAACTCTGTAAGTTAATATAAACATAATTCACCCAATAATTCAAAAGCTTTCTATATTAGAGGTGTCCAAAGGCATCTATATGAAGTAAAGGGTTAAATCATTTTGATTTGTTTGGATACAGATGGTCAATTCATTCCTTTCACTTTACCTGTTAATTCAGATTGAAGTTATAAGTTTTGAGTAGCATTTCTCTTGAATGTCCGATATGTTCATACGGAGTACTGTAGGTAATACTTATTTTTCAAACTGGTGAGTTATTCCCATTTAGCTTTTTGATAATGAATTAGCATTTTTAAAAAAAAATGGATTAACTTAACCCTTATTGGTACCATTATATTTGAATTTTTCTTCGTTTTATATTCAAATCGGTAGATGTTTCTTTGGAAAAAAATCAGGTGTTTATATATTTAATTTCACTATGTGCTTCTTTGTTGCACACTTTATTGTTTCATTGATCCCACCCTTTGTCCCCCCCTTTTTGCCAGGTGAGGTTGCCAAGCTTACATGTACTAATTATACTCTTAATTGTGGTTTGAAGAGTCATTTTGTGATTGACATAAATATTAATGAGTGATATCAAGATTTTATCCCTGAAATGCCGAGGCGTTAATGGCAACCAAAAGAGAGAGGAAGTCTTTCGATATTTACAAGATAAAAAATGTCATATTTATTGCTTACAAGACACACATTTTACTGAGTCACAAAAAAAGTTTATTTACGCTCAATGGAACGGTGACTGCTATTTTAATTTTACCAAATCTAATGCAAGAGGCGTTGCAATATTATTGAGTAAAAGCTTTGAGTGCAAGGTGCATAATGAATATCGAGACAAGGAAGGTAATTACATAGCACTTGACATGACAGTAGAATCAAAACGATTTACACTTCTTACAGTACATGTATATGGACCCAACTCTGATCAACCTGTTTTTTATGAAAATATTTTTAAGATTATAAATGATATAGGTAATGATACATATATGATATGTCGCGATTTTAATCTTGTACTTGATCCAAAGATTGATTATTTTAACTATAAAAATATAAATAACAGAAAAGCAAGAAAAACACTTTTAGACAATATTACAGAAAAACAACTTTTTGACCCTTTTCGTGAACTTAATCCTGATACTAAAAGATACACATGGAGATGTAGTAAATCTTTACAGCAAGCTAGACTTGACTTTTACCTGCTAACAGAGGATTTTTTATCAAATGTGAAAATGTGCAATATTCAAACTAGTTATACGTCTAATCATTCCATTGTATTTCTAAAACTATGTTTTAATGATCTAAACCATGGTAAAGGTTTATGGAAACATAACAACTCTCTTTTAAATGATATTGAATATATAAATACAATAAATAGAAAAATAGAAGAAATAAAAGAACAATATTGTCTACCAATCTATAAAATGGAAAATTTACATGAAATCCCCAATGACGATATGCAGTTTGTTATAGATGACCAATTATTTTTAGAAACATTATTGACGGAAATACAAGGTTAATCGATTTCATATGATAGTTAAGAGATAAAACTGAGTAACAAATTATTTAAACAATTGATAAAATTGAAAAATCACTAAATGAATAAAATATAGAGGAATTTAACATTTTAAAAAATGAATTGAATATTCTACGGAATAAAAAACTTAAAGGTAATATGATAAGATCAAAAGCAAATTGGGTTGAAAAAGGTGAAAAACCATCCAATTTCTTTTGTAATTTAGAAAAAAATAACTATGTCAGCAAAATAATACCAAAAATAGAAAAAGACAATGGTGATATAGTAGAAAATCAGACTGATATTTTAAAAGAAACCAAATGTTTTTATAAAAATCTATATTCCTGTCATGAAAACGAACAAAAAGATGTTGATCTGGAAAAAGAATTAAAAGAGTTTGATGTGCCAAAATTATCTTACAATGATTCACAAAATTTAGAAGGAAACATTACTTATTCAGAGGCATCAAAAACTTTACTTTCAATGTCGAATGACAAAAAGTCCAGGCAGTGATGGATTTTCTAGTAATTTTCATAAAATGTTTTGAAAAAAAAATAGGACACTTTGTAGTCAGATCCATCAATTTTATGAGAGCATTGTATGAGATAAACAAGTGGATTAACATTAAGAATGGTAGGTTTGATAAATTTAGTGAAGATTGGGGTACTATACAAACACTGATTTCATCATAATTTAAATTGTGTACAAATGTATCCACACAAATAGTTTGAAATGTACATATAATCTATGTTTAAAACAAATGTGTAACCTCACATGGCAAAATCCCCCCCCCCCCCCCCACCACCTACATTTTTTTTCTACACCCCATCATTTTAAATATTGATATATTGCCTAAATAGACAGAAAAAAATATTTTGATGTTTTTTTTCAATAATGTCACATTATAGAAGAAATACTATATACATACTATTAAAGAATAAATGGTTGAATGAGAGAGCAACTAAAATAATAATTATATATTACTTCATAATTGCTTGCTTTTTGTATGTTTTTAAGGAGGGTGGTCCTCCCTGACGAAGCCAACTATTTTTTGTAGACTGGATTATTTTCTCATATCTGATGGGCAGGGCTTCTAAAATCACCAGTTTTTCGGTTTTTGGACCGATTTCTACTGTTCAAAACCGGTTTTCGTTTCAAAAGTTAATAAAAACTTGTTCCAGATATTTTCTATCCGACATATAACTTTCCCCTATCACGCTTTACTAAGCAATAGCATTCGATTGTTTTGTCACCCGCTGTGCTAAAGGAGGTCAATTTTGACTAAACTATTACTGTGATTACAGATAGGGGAGTTTTTCGGAAGAGTCTTATCGCTTCATAACAGGCCTTCGATGTGTGATCAGCAACCCATATCGGTTCATCGGGTTATTTTAAGTTAAACATAAGTTAAACAATAGTCTCTTATTAGAACAGGGCTTCCAAGAAATAATAAAAAAGCAAACTTATAATATCTTCAAAATAAACGTTTAGAAAAAAACCCAACAGAGACATCTTGGCAACTTTCACCTTTTTTCTATTGATCCTCTTTGTTTCTATTTTAAACATCTCTAAACTATCCTCCTATAATTAAAAAAAATGTTTGCATCAAATAATAAATACATTAGTATTTGTAATTTTAGGGACATCTATTTTATAGGTTTACTACTAATAAATATTACTAGCAATATGTTAACAGCTTTATATTATAGAAAGCATAATTTTGGAAAAAAAACTTTTAAAAAAATGAATTATATACATGCATATGGTTGTAATAGTATGTTTGTGTATAAATATACTTATGTGTGTATTCTATCTTAAATATGTCAGTGCTGTAAATTACACATGCAAAACTATGCCAATATTTGATGCGAATAAAAACATATTATTGAAAAAGATAATTCAGCCAACAACTTTTCTTTGGCATTTGTAAAACCATTTTAGAAAAATGTTATATAAAAGGAAGTATATCAAGATTTTTCTAAATTTTAGATTTGGCTAAATTTGACTATATTCAGTGAGCTTGTATTACCACAAGGGTATTCATTTCAACTGGCTAAAATAATGTATCAAAAAGTGATTTCCTAACTTGACCTATGCATCCAAGTTAGACTAAAATAGATCTTCTGCTTAAAATTGCAACAGATGTGACACATTATCAAATTAGTCGATGTTATTTAATCTTGATTGCAATTTTATTCAACTTATTGTAACCTATTTGAAATTGTTTTTTCTGAAAAGAGTCATAATGACACAGTCTTCAAGTAATATATACCTTTTATTTATGTTTAGAATAGGGATTTCATGCAGGTTTACCACTCTGGTTTAAATGTTGTTTTTTTGTCACGTTTTGCCAGATTTGAAATTCAAAATCATTTGTACTTCAGTCATTGGTATTATAGTCTGACAGATGCTCTGTTTCATTTTAAAAATAATTTTATTTTATAGGCACTTACAGGGATTCTTCCTCACCATACCTTTAAAATGAATAATTATATATCAAAAGAACATGTTATAAAACAAATAGAGTAATTTCCCCACATTCAGGTACTTTGTTAACCAGGTTTTTCAGTTTTCCAGAAGTGCATGTCTTAATATGTATGTAGAACCGTACAAACTTAATGGGTGTGCGAGACGTTCAAGCCTCTCTTTACTTACTGTTGAATTGTGTGTGCTGAAAATGATTAGGTAACTGATTGACATCTGCCTTTTTCTATATATCGTTTAATATATATCGGTTAAATGTGTTTGATACGTAATATATATCTTAAAGAATGTCTTGCGGTACATAAGTACTGTGTTTCCTGACATTTGTATATATAATCATGCCGAGGTATCCTTTTTAAAATGACCAGTAAAAGAAAATCACCAGACGAAACATGACCCCTACTCTTGTAGTTTTGACACTGCAAATTTAAATAAATACCAAAACTGTATTGACTCTTATTTATTTAAATCTTTTTATGAATGCCAACCACGTAAAGACAATTAATAAGACAAAACAAGAATGCTGGTTTCACACCTGGGGGTGTATAGAGAATGTTTGATATGGATCATTTTACTTTTTTATTTTCTTTATGACATGACATTAACGTCTTTTTTGACTTGTGTCAAGTTGAAAACCTGGTTATAAGATTGGCGAAGTCGGTGTGCGGGCGAATTGGCAACGTCAAGTTTTTCGTTTTCGATTCAATAACTAGAGTATTTTTCATCGGAACTGAATCAAACTTACACAAAGTGTGAACCTTTATAAAATCTAGGCCAGTTTCAATAACCAGCCAATACGGACCATTATTTTAATTAGTAAAAAATGCTAAAATTGCCCATTTCCGCTCAATAACTAGAGTATTCTTTATCAGAACTGAAACCAACTAGCACAAAGTGTGTGTATCTCTATAAAAGCTTAGCCAAGTTTGATAACCAGCTAATTCTGACCATTATCTTTAAAGTTATGGCCCTTCAATTAGTCAAAAATGCTAAAATAGATTGTTTCCGCAACTAAACTTATACAATTTTTCTAGTGGTAAAGTAAAAATAATCTTTTTCTTTTGTTATTTTGATGAAGATACTAAAAAAGTTTGGATTGATGTTTTGATATATGTTAAAATGAAACTCCATTAACATGCACACTTTTATCTTGAAAATGGTTTGTGGTGCCCTTGATCAGTTGATAGCTATGAGGCAAAAAATATTATAAAAAATACAAATTATTTATTAGAGAAGTGTACAGGTCCATTTAAAATTTTTACAACACAGCTGAATTTCTCATTATGTTTGATGCATTTTTTAATATTTTTGTAGGATCAAACAACTGTTTAAGAAATTGTTGCTATCAGTTGAGTATGTGTGACTTACCGCCTATCGGTGAGCACTGGAAACAATACCACCACTTAAGCCTCGATGCAAAGTGTGAAAATATTGATGTATTATTAATTTTTATGAATATGCATGTTTGTTTCCGAGTATAATCACATTACATCTTTCATAATGTGAGTTACGGAAGTAATATTTTAGCCAAACAACCAGTGAATAGCACAGAAACAAGAGAAAAACTTTATTTCATGCTTTTTAAACAAAACTATTGCATCAGTGTTTTACAAATAAAAAAACAAAATTTGAATTGTATGCTTTTTTATTTTCTGCTTCAATGTATATAAAATTCTGGCATGAAATAGAGTTCTGATGTACAGTCAAACCTGTGCTAAAGACCACCTCTGAATAAAGGCCTCACCTATAATACCTGCTTATAAGGGCCACTATTTCCTCTTCTGGTTCAACAATAAATAGTGTAAATATACCTGTGTTGAGAGACCACCTGTCAACAAAGACCACTTTTTTTATTTCCAAATGGTGGTCTTTACAGACAGATTTGACTGGTTATATTTTATCATTTTGTATTTAGGCATCTGTTTATGTATTGCAAAATCTCATTACCCATATATTCACATTCATACTGATTCAAGTGGGAAAGTTATCAGTTACTTGTGGAGAAGGGGTTGTGCTCGAGTACTGGTTAATCCCAGGAAACAGTGGATAGGTTAACTGATCGTTTGTTAGCCCTGAATGGCATAAAAATGACGCTAAATATTCAATCAATCAATCAATCACATTGAATTTCATACTAAGCCTCACAAAACACCAAATTCTCCTAAATAGTTTAGTGCTTATAATGTCTCACATAGTATCTATAATATACATGTATATAATTATGATTTGGCTTTCATCCTTGCATGATCTTCATACCAAACGTAGTGTGTCAACATTGTGATAAACTGGATATTGTTTTTGGTGGTGGTGTTGGCTAAAAATCATATTTTTATTTGTATTTTTATTTACAGTTTGCTCTACTTTCTAATCCAATCAAATGCTCCCATTCCATTCAAAAATGGAAGATTCATTTTCCAAATTGACTCAATAGAATGTTTGAAAAACATGGTTTTCGGTGAATTTCCACTTCTCTTGTTGATTATTTCCTACTAAATATGGCTTGAGTTGGGAATACCACAGTGGTGGTTTAGTGGAAGAGCATCCACCTCACATGCGGAAGGTAATGGGTTTGATGACCAGCCAGGTCATACCAAAGACTTGAAAAATGGTACTATAACCTATAACTTTCTGGGTGGGGTATCGTATCATGTGGCAGCTCTCATAAAACTGTCTCAGGTAGACACCATTGCAATAAAACTGAAAATTCATTGAAAGCAATGCTAAACACCATACAACAATATGAGTTGGGAAATTTCATGTAAAGTTTTGGTGTGATATTCTTCAGAATTCATATGAAAAATGTTGAACATGTCAATACCTATATTAAAACACAGCTGTAGTATTCTTGTGTGTTTTCAGTATGTGCACTATCAGATCGACTACCCGGAGATAGCTGCCAAGTCACAGCTTCTTAAGAAGGAGGCACTGCTAGCAAAATCTGGTGATACGGGGGACCAGGTCAATATGTTTCCACCTCAGGTAAATATATAATCAAAATCTGGTGACACATGGGACCAGGTCAATATGTTTCTACCTCAGGTAAATATTTAATCAAAATCTGGTGATACAGGGGACAGGTACCTCAGGTAAATATAATCAAAATCTGGTGATACTGGGGACCAGGTCAATATGTTTCCATCTCAGGTAAATATATAATCAAAATCTGGTGATATTTGGGACCAGGTCAATATGTTTCCACCTCAGGTAAATATATAATCAAAATCTGGTGATACGTGGGACCCGGTCAATATGTTTCCACCTCAGGTAAATATATAATCAAAATCTGGTGATACGTGGGACCAGGTCAATATGTTTCTACCTTAAATTTTATCAAAATCTGGTCATACAGGGGACCAGATCAATATGTTTTTACCTTAAATACTATCAAAATCTGGTGATACAGGGGACCTGGTCAATATGTTTCTGCCTCAGTTAAATATAATCAAAATGTAGTGATACAGGGGACCAGATCGATATGTTTCTATCTCAGTTGAATATAGTCAAAATTTTGTAACACAGGGGACCTGGTCATTATGTTTCTACCTCAGTTAAATATAATCAAAATCTAGTGATACAGGGGACCAGATCGATATGTTTCTATCTCAGTTGAATATAGTCAAAATTTTGTAACACAGGGGACCAGGTCATTATGTTTCTACCTCAGGTAAATATATTATCAAAATCTGGTGATGAAAGGGAACCAGGTCATTATGTTTCTACCTCAGTTAAATATAATCAAAATCTAGTGATACAGGGGACCAGATCGATATGTTTCTATCTCAGTTGAATATAGTCAAAATTTTGTAACACAGGGGACCAGGTCATTATGTTTCTACCTCAGTTAAATAAAATCAAAATTTGGTGATATACAGGGGACCAGGTCATTATGTTTCTACCTCAGTTAAATATAATCAAAATTTGGTGATATACAGGGGACCAGGTTGATATGTTTATACCTCAGGTAAATATTATCAAAATCTGGTGATATAGGGGACCAGTTCAATATGTTTCTGCCTCAGGTAAATATAATTAAAATCTGGTGGACCAGGTTTCCACCTCAGGTAACTTCATGAACTAATGAATTTTTATGATTTTCATATTTCATTTTAGTCTTACCCCTCAAACAAATATGATAAGCTTAATTGTAGAATTGCTTTTATATACATATAGTTTTTGTTGAAATTTATAATTTGACAATTGAACCATATGTCTTACATTGTACAACTGAAAAATGTGATTTAATGTCATCTTCAACACATGGCATGTTATATATGCCATCTTCAACACATGTCATGCTATATATGCCATCTTCAACACATAATGCCATCTTCAACACACATGGCATGTTATATATGCCATTTTCAACACATGGCATGTTATATATGCCGTCTTCAACACATGGCATGTTATATATGCCATCTTCAACACATAATGCCATCTTCAACACATGACATGTTATATATGCCATTTTCAACACATGGCATGTTATATATGCCATCTTCAACACATGGCATGTTATATATGCCATCTTCAACACATATGTCATCTTCAACACATGGCATGTTATATATACCATTTTCAACACATAGCATGTTATATATATATGCCATCTTCAACACATGGCATGTTATATATGCCATCTTTAACACATATGCCATCTTCAACACATGGCATGTTATATATGTCATCTTCAACACATATGCCATCTTCAACACATGACATGTTATATATGCCATATCCAGTTTTATTGGTGGAGGAAGACCTCAGAGGCTGAGAGGAACCACTGTCCTTACACAAGTAACTGGCAAACTCTCTCACATTAAGTTCTTGGACCAAGTTTGACTTCACTGCCTTGGACCACTCAACTATAGAGGACTTTTTATGTAAGTCATTTCAGACTAGTATGTTGTTCTCTTTAATATAGTGGATCCAGTGTGATATTCGTTTCCTTGACAACCATGTACTGGGTCAGTGTGCTGTAATCATGGCTGATCCCCCATGGGATATCCACATGGAGTTGCCCTATGGTACGATGAGTGATGATGAAATGAGGAAAATGAATGTCCCAGCCTTGCAGGATGACGGCTATATTTTCCTCTGGGTTACAGGCAGGTGAGTCGTGTGGGTGTTTTGCTGGGTCACTAGCAGTTTTGTTTTAAATTGGTCGTTTGTAGGTGGGGTTTTATGTGAGTGACAGATATAAAAAGATGGATAGATATCTGGGTCAGAAAGTAACGTGCTTCTGGGCACTGATATACATTGTGTACATTTTCATTAGGGAATATACATTGTATACGTTGTTGTTAGGGCCACGTATAGAAGGATATATGTTTTTTACAGAAAGTTTTATCTAGCTTCATGAACAGATTGGTAGTTTTCTTGGCCACAGACAATGTATCATGGTTTGGACTAGTGATATGTATCTGGCTACATGCAGGTGGGTCTATGTTTGCAGGTGGTTCTATGTCTTGGGCACAGTGCCATGCAGGTGGTTCTATGTCTTGGGCACAGTGCCATGCAGGTGGTTCTATGTCTTGGGCACAGTGCCATGCAGGTGGTTCTATGTCTTGGTCAATGTGCCATGCAGGTGGTTCTATGTCTTGGTCACAGTACCATGCAGTTGGGTCTATGTTTTGGTCACAGTGTCCTGCAGGTGGGTCTATGTCTTGGTCAAAATGCCATGCAGGTGGTTCTGTGTCTTGGTCAAAGTGCCATGCAGGTGGGTCTATGTCTTGGGCACAGTGCCATGCAGGTGATTCTATGTCTTGGTCAAAGTACCATGCAGGTGGGTCTATGTCTTGGTCACATTGCCATGCAGGTGGTTCTATGTCTTGGGCACAGTGCCATGAAGGTGGGTCTATGTTTTGGTCACAGTGCCATGCAGGTGGTTCTATGTCTTGGTCAAAGTCAAAGTGCCATGCAGTTGGGTCTATGTCTTGGTCACATTGCCATGCAGGTGGTTCTATGTCTTGGTCACAGTGCCATGCAGGTGGTTCTATGTTTTGGTCACAGTGATATGCAGGTGGGTCTATGTTTTGGTCAAAGTGCCATGCAGGTGGTTCTATGTTTTGGTCACAGTGCCATGCAGGTGGGTCTGTTTTGGTCACAGTGCCATGCAGGTGGTTCTATATTTTGGTCACAGTGCCATGCAGGTGGGTCTGTTTTGGTCACAGTGCCATGCAGGTGGTTCTATATTTTGGTCACAGTGCCATGCAGGTGGGTCTATGTTTTGGTCAAAGTGCCATGCAGGTGGTTCTATGTCTTGGTCAAAGTGCCATGCAGGTGGGTAAATGTTTTGGTCAAAGTGCCATGCAGGTGGGTCTATGTCTTGGTCAAAGTGCCATGCAGGTGGGTCTATGTCTTGGTCAAAGTGCCATGCAGGTGGTTCTATGTCTTGGTCAAAGTGCCATGCAGGGTCGATAGTTATTTGGGTTGGTTGTAGGAATATTTTGCATGGTTAGGTCACTGACTTGTGATACTTGTCTGGGCCATAAGCACAAGTGATACTTTGGAATAAAACATCAGTTTCAATATACTAATGTTAGTTTGCAAGTTAAAAACACATTTTATACTGCTATCAAATTGTAAGTTTTAATATAATGTCAAGTTAGTTTCAGTTTATTCATGTACATTATCAACATGTATAACATCGACATAATGAACAAAATTTAATGAGAACCGGCATTTTTATTCACATTACCTGTAATTCCACACAGGTTGATAACAATCTATTAACAGATACGATAGAAAGTACAGATTAACACATTTAATACAACAGTGATAAATATATCTTCTTTTTTCAGAGCTATGGAACTTGGCAGAGAATGTTTGGAGCTATGGGGGTACTATTCCTTTATTTTATTACCTAAATAAACATTATTTCTTATCATTTGTATCATAGTGAGATAAAGAGAAAGACTGTCACAAGACAACATATAATCATCTGCTGAAATTATTTTTATGGGTGGCATATAGTAATCGCAGCGTCCGTCTGTCCGTCCGTCCGTCTGTCTGTCCGTCCGTCTGTAGTTCCGTCCGGTATTTCGTTTCCGGACTTACTTTGTCATGCATAAATGGATTTTGTTGATACTTGCTACCAATGATCAACATAACATGACGACGTGTCGCGAGTAAGACCCACACCCGTACCTCAAAGGTCAAGGTCACAATTTGAGTTTGTTTGACAACACTTTGAGTTCGTGTGAGATTTCGTTTCCAGCTTGTAACTTTGTCATGCATAGATGAATTTTGTTGATACTTGCTACAAATGGTCAACATAACATGATGATGTGTCGTGAGTAAGACCCACACCCGTACTTCAAAGGTCAAGGTCATAATTTGAATTTGTTTGACAACACTTCAAGTTTGTGTGAGATATCGTGTCCGATCTGTAACTTTGTCATACACAGATGAATTTTAATGATACTTGCTACAAATGATCAACATAACATCATGACATGTCATGAGTAAGACCCACACCTGTACCTTAAAGGTCAAGGTCACAAATTGAGTTTGTTTGACAACACTTTGAGTTTGTGTGATATTTTGTGTCCGGCCTGTAACTTTGTCATGTATAGATGAATTTTGATGATACTTGCTACAAATGAACAACATAACATCATGACATGTCATGAGTAAGACCCACACCCGTACCTCAAAGGTCAAGGTCACACTTTGAGTTTGTTTTACAACACTTTCAGTCTGTTTGAGATTTCGTGTCCGGCCTGTAACTTTGTCATGCATAGATGGATTTTGTTAATACTAGCTACAAATGACCAACAGAACATGACGATGTGTTGCGCGTTACATCCAGAATCCCACTTCAAAGGTCATGGTCACAATTTAACTTTGGTTGATGACACTTTCAGTCTGATTGAGATTTCGTGTCCGGTCTGAAACTTTGTCACCCATGGATAAATTTCAAAAACACTTTCGATTCATCAGCATGACATTACAAAGTGTCACATGTCAGACCCACATGCATACTTCAAAGGTCAAGGTTACACAGTTTGTTTGACAACACTTTTAGTCTGTGTGAGATTTCTTGTCCAATCTATAACTTTGTCATCTATGGATATACATGTATTTTAAAAACTTGGCTCAGTTGTTAAACATGACATAATTAAGTGTCACATGTAAGACCCAGAACCTTTCCTCAAAGGTCAAGGTCACAATTTCAATTTGTTTGATATTGCGTGTATGGTCTGTGACTTTGTCTTTAACTTGGCTCAATTTATCAAGATGACACGACGTCGTGTCATAAGTTAAACCTAGACACGGTCACACTTTGAGTATGTATGACAACACTTTAAATCTATTTGAGATTTCAAGTCTGTCCTTTACCTTTATCATATATGGATGGATTTAAAAAACACTTGGTTCAATTTATTAGTTGATCAACAATTGATCTGTAACTTACATTTAGGGATTTTAAAATAGCTTGACACAAGTGATCAGCATGTCATGATAATGTTTCACCTGCATTTAACTGTTGAAATACCCAGACCATTACATCAGATGTCAAGGTCAAGGTTACACAAAGGTCAAGGTCATGCTTTAATGTAAAAAAACCCATGAAATTGCATGTCTAGTCTGAAACATTAGTCCATTACTCTTGATATACATGGATACATTGTACCTATTATATTATATATTATTATTTTTCAGACAATTTGGGGGGCATGCGACACTTCACAGTGACATTTCTTGTTCTTACATTATTTCTAGTGCTCTATATCTGCATACATGTATGTAATAGCACAATTTTGCTTTTTGTTGGTAAGAAATTAAGTCGAGAACATACGAGTCTTAAATCTAAAAATTGTTCACTTACTTTTGGAAAGATTTCTTGATCCTCATCACACTTTGTTATAGGTTCATTATATATATCCTTTCTCAAACTGCAGTGATGGTCTAGTGGTAGAGCATCCACTTCACATGCCAAAAGTCAGGGGTTCGATCTCTGGCCGAGCCATACCGAAGAAGTGAAAAATTGTACTAGAAGCTCCCTCACTTGGCACTCAGCATTTTGAGGATAGTTTTAGATCTGGTCGACCCAGTGTCAGTATAATGTGACTGGGTAGGGTATCATACCATGTGTCTGTGGCTTGATATTACTCCAGTGTGGCAGTGCTTAGAATTCTGTCTCAAGAAGACACTGTCACAATATAACTGAAAACCTTTTTGAAATGCTAGACACACTAAAACAACAGTAAAATTTCCCTTCTCTATAATTATATACTTGTATTACTACATGTAGATATGAAAGAAAAGATGAGATTGTATTTCTATTTTTCTAAATATTTAACACGTTTCATTGAGATTTTTCTTGTACTGGGGTTAATACCATTTAAACACATAAGGCCATTATGAATTAATTGCTAGATTATCATCCCCTTCCACCCCCTAATTTTCATGCCACCCTGACCATTTTTATTTTCATAAAAAAAATTAAATAAATAAATAAACAAAAAACTAATAAACAATAAAAAATGAAATAACAAAATAAAATTCTCCCCCCTCCCCCTTTTTAAGAAAAAATTGGATGATAATCTAGTAATTAATTTATAATAGCCTAAATATACATGTTTATATATGGCATCCAGTTTTATTAGTGAAAAATCCCCAAATTCTGCTATGATAATTTGAGTAGAACCACTGTCCTGTGGCAAATAAATGGAAAACTTTCTTACATAAAGCTTTTGGACAGAGCTGGACTCCATTTCAAACCCACAATTTTAGTGGTGAGAGCTAAGTGATATTTTGTAAGATACGATGCATGTATGCAAAAATAGATGAGTTTATGAATTTGTTTCAAACATCATAATTTTTATCAGATATAAAAGAATAGATGAGATTATATGGGTCAAGACCAACCAACTGCAGAGAATCATCCGTACTGGCAGGACCGGACATTGGCTGAACCATGGAAAAGAACACTGTTTGGTATGCACCAAAATAAGGTCATTCTTAAAAAAAGTGTTTGCTGGGGCTAAAATTTATAGGGGCCCTGTAAGGGGACTTGGAATTTTACATAGGGATACTATGGGAAAACAGAAAATTCTCTTTTTCTTTCATCTATTCTGAAACCACTAGGCATATTAAACTGAAACTTCACGTGGGTGTTTTATTGCCTAGGAGATAATACAGAAGATTTTTTTTTTATCTGAAATTCAAGACGGCCACCGTTACTAAAAAAAGTCCAAAACTTAAAAAATCTTCTTCTCATGAATGGCTCAACAGATTTTCAAAATGTTTATGGATGACCAACTATAGTTTTGTTAGATTTGTTCAAATGGTGTCCCTAGGGTTAAAAATGACCCCGCTGCGATGTTTCTATTGCATAGGAGAATTTCAAAAAGTGCCATGGCCACTATCAGTCAGTAGAGCGTCCTCAGGCCCTCTTGGGCCTCTTGTTGTTTACAATGACTATACAAAATCAAAATCTGGCCAATAAAGGATAAGCTAGCTACCTACCTACATGAAAAATACTGGGTCGGAGCAAAGCAAACAAACATTTTTTAAGGATGGACCAACTTCTGTAAATGTTCAATGTTGTAATTGAAATTATCTTGTACAGTTTTTGTACAAGTCTTTATTAATTTTATTAATAGTTGCCCCACATGTATGCCCATTGGCCAGGAAAGAGTCACAAGGGCCTTTTTTCAGTTTAAAAGTTCCTGACCCTATGGTTCAGATAAAATATCATCAGATTAATGAGACAAAAAATAGGTCTGTATTCTATAGTGCCAATACTGAGGTTACACCAGGACTACTTGATGGGGAGAATAAAACCAAGTTGGAATCACACACACACACAAGATAAGAAATAAGTCCACATTCTATAGTGTCAATATGGAGGTAACACCAGGACTACTTGATGGAGAGACAGAAACCAAGTTAGAATCACAAACACACACACAATATAAGAAATAAGTCCACATTCTATAGTGTCAATATGGAGGTAACATCAGGACTACTTGATGGAGAGACTGAAACCTAGTTAGAATCACACACACACACACACACACACACACACACACACATTCACACACAAGATAAGAAATAAGTCCACATTCTATAGTGTCAATATGGAGGTAACACCAGGACTACTTGATGGAGAGACAGAAACCAAGTTAGAATCACAAACACACACACACACACACACACACACACACAAGATAAGAAATAAGTCCACATTCTATAATGTCAATATGGAGGTAACACCAGGACTACTTGATGGAGAGACTGAAACTTAGTTAGAATCACACACACACAAGATAAGAAATAAGTCCACGTTGTATAGTGCCAATACAGAGGGAACACCAGGACTACTTGATGGAGAGATTTAAACTTAGTTAGAATCACACACACACAAGATAAGAAATAAGTCCACATTGTAAAGTGCCAATACTGAGGTTACACCAGGACTACTTGATTGAGAGATTAAAACCAAGTTGGAATCACACACACACAAGATAAGAAATAAGTCCACATTCTATAGTGCTAATACGGAGGTTACACTGGGCCTCCTTGATGGAGAGACTAAAATCAAGTTAGTATCACACACACACATACAAGATAAGAAATAAGTCCACATCGATTGAGCTTATACGGAAAATACCCCGGGACTATTGATGAAGAGATTAAAACCTATTTTGAATCACACACACACAAAAGATAAGAAATAAGTCCACATTCTATAGTGTCAATACAGAGGTAACACCAGGACTACTTGATGGAGAGATTAAAATCAAGTTAGTATCACACACACACACAAGATAAGAAATAAGTCCACATTCTATAGTGCCAATACGGAGGTTACCACGAGACTACTTGATGGAGAGACTAAAACCTAGTTGGAATCACACACATACAATATAAGAAATAAGTCCACATTCTATAGTGCCAATACTGAGGTTACACCAGGACTACTTGATGGAGAGACTGAAACATAGTTTCAATCACACACACACAATATAACAAATTGAAAGTGAGTGAGTTACATTTTGCACAAATATGTCTGTCTGTGCGTATGTCACCCTTTCTTGTCAATTCTACTTCTCCTAATTTTTTTGCCTGATTTTGCAGAAACTTTGTAGGTAGTATCGGTATGAATCTAATCATGTATAATGTTGTTACGGCCTTTTAATAGTATATCTTGTCAGTGCTAGTTTTAGTTTAAGAAATTACCAAAGAGTCTGACATTTTAAGAATTTCAGCAAGTTGATGTTTATAGGTTGGCTTATATCCATAGGTCGGTGTTAAAGGCAATCCAAAAGGAGTGAATAAAGGACTTGACTGTGATGTAATAGTAGCTGAGGTATGTACCATTCTCACAGTCGTGAATAATATATGTTGTCATTTTGTATGTCATTCGAATCAGAATTACATGACACTTCATGCAAACAGTGTTTCAAAGAACAAGGTTGACAATATTTTATAAAAAAGTGGGGCGGTAGGATGTAGTGGAAAGAGTGTTGAATGCTCACGTCAGAGGATGTGGGTTTTATCCCCAACTTGACTTCTAAAATAACCCACTCAGTACTGGTTCTACCCAGGAGGTGGACTTGAGAGTGATTCAGATAAACCCTGATCTTTCTTTGCAGTCATGCTAAAATAATAAGTATAAAATAAAAAAATGAAATTGAAAGGAATGTTAGTATTGGATGTGATTCCAATGTAGGAATCCAAATTTTGCAAAAAAATATAGATCTAAAACGAGTCTAAAACAAACAAATGTTTCTCAGAAGCTATGTCCCAGAGTAAAATATTTAGTTTATTCATTTTTCTTCAATTGTGAAACTAGTTATTATTACTAATCCAAGGACATGTAAGGATCAAGTAATTTTGTATGGCAAAATGTATGTTTATGCAAAACTATCAAATTTTGAGTATTGAAAATGATCATGTAGTATCATATGATTTTGTTGAAAGATTAAAAATTGTAACTCTGCTGTCAAAATAGTCATGTGGGGTTTCTTGCAAGAGAAAAGTTCAGTTTTATTTTTACTTTTTTTTTTGCGAAATAATAAAAATCAATTTAATTTAAAGAACTTTGGTAGTAAGAGTTGTGAATCTAAACATGCTTGACCCATTTAGCTCAGTTGGTAGCGGGTCTGTCTATCAATCCAGGGATTTTTATTTTGAATTTCTTCCAAACCACAGACTTTGTGATGATTAATTTATGCGGAATAGCATCTCTTTGACATTCGTCTCTCACCACTAATTCAATTGGGAAAGTTATCAGTTGCTTTTGAAGATGGGTGAGCTAGAGTACTGGTCAACCTTCCCTGATCTCAGGAAAGAGTGGTTAGGGTAATTGATTGTCTGTTTGCACATGATTTCATATTAAAAAGGTATGCTTAATTGTCAAACAAAACAATGAATCTAAATTTTTCTGAAATCTTTCCTTTGTGTTCTGGCTTGTAACTACTTTGATTGTTTATCAAACTTGTTGTGAGATGTAAGTTCCTACATGTGTTTATAGGTGAGAGCAACCAGCCACAAGCCAGATGAGATATACGGTATAATTGAGAGATTGTCACCCGGAACAAGAAAAGTTGAACTGTTCGGACGACCACATAATGTGCAACCTAACTGGTATGTTGAATTGATGCTACCTATTGACCTATATATATATATATATATATATATTTAATTTTATGATATATTATATCATTAATTGGTGCAGTCAAGTCAAACCAACTAATTTCCAGAACTCTATTACAGATAAACCTGTCTTAAGCAGCCACTTGAGGGAAAGAGTAAGATGACCTCTTGATGCAAGTGGCTGCTTAATACAGGTTGATTAAATCTAAAATTATAATAATGGTAAATAAAAAATATGGCTGTTTAAGACAAGTGGTTACTTTATAGTGGTGACCACTAACACAGGTTTGACTGTATGATATTATCGCGATATGATAAAGTTGTTGAATCTCTGGTTTGCATGTTCAGGCATACCATATAGTTCCTTATAATAAAGTAACCTGTTTTTGCCCATAATTCTGCAACTATCCAATTTTATGGGCTATGTTGATTGATACGTGTAAATAACAAAAATAATTTATTTTAGTTTTTATTAGCTCGACTATTCAAAGAATAAAGAGAGTTATTCTACTCACCCAGGCATCGGCGTCATGCCTTGGTTAAAGTTTTGCATGCAAGTCCCTATCCAAGTAACTATTGCATGTATTGACTTGAAACTTTACACAAGCCTTACCAGTCATCAACTTTACAACAATAACTAAGTTAGATAACTCTTGCACGAATATAATGCAAATTATTGCCCTTCTTTGACATAGAACTTTGGTTAAAGTTTTGAGTACAAGTACTGTCAAGTCCGTATTACACCAACTGCTCAATGTATTCAATTGAAACTTAACATATGGCTTTGTAGTCATGAAATCAACTAAATCAATCAGTCGGATGATTCTTGTGAGATTTTTTTGCAAATTAGGGCCTTTGTTTTATTTAGAAATTTTTATAACTCAGCGGTCACTGCATGTATTTGATTGAAACTTCATAAAAGATATTGCAGTTATAAGACCTACTCAATTTTGTCAATTTCGTAAGTTCAGTCACTGAATGTATTTGATTGAAACTTCATACAAGTTATTGCAGTTATAAGACCTACTCAATTTTGTCAATTTCGTAAGTTAGATAACTCTTTTTTGCTAGGATTTGTCATCAATCTCAATCAAATTTGTACTTCTGTGACAAATATTTGAATAGTTAAGTGCGTTGTCCCTTGTTAAAATATAATGTGGGCGTTTATTAGGAGCAATGCAGCAGCTATATTTAATGGGAACAATTAAGCAGCTATATTTATTAGGAACAATGCGACAGCTATATGTGATATAAGTTTGCTTTTAATATAGATTATTTTGTAACAGGTGCTGCCGAAAATACTTTTTTTTGTGTCTATTTAGATGAAAAATTGTAATTCATATGGATTTTCTCATATGATACAACAAGAAATTAAATAAATTGTATTAAACAGTGGTAAAATGCCATATATAGTAAAACCTGTTTTAAGCAGTCAGTCAAGGGAAAGAATAAAAATGGTCTTTTAAGACAGGGTGTTGTTTAGTACAGGTTAATTTGCTCTGAAAGCATTTTAATGGGAAATACATTTTATTAAACAGTCAGCATGCTAAATGCCATATACAGTTAACCTGTCTTAAGAAGCCAGTCAAGGGAAGGAATAAAACTTTTTTTTAATACAGGTTGTTGCTTAATACATGTTAATTTGCTCTAAAAGCATTTAAATGTGAAATAAATTTTATTAAACAGTCAGCACGTAAATGCCATATACAGTTAACCTGTCTTAAGCAGCCAGTCAAGGGAATGAATAAAAGTGGTATTTTAAGACAGGTTGTTGCTTAATACAGGTTAATTTGCTCTGAAAGCATTTAAATGGGAAATTGCAAACTTGGCTGCTTCAGACAAGTGACTGCTCAATAGAGGTGACTGCTCACACAGGTTTGTCTGTACATGCATAAATCATTGATCTGTATATTATATGTAGGGATGTTTACAGGCTATGAATAACTGGATGGTATTTTATTGATAATACATGTAGTTATAGAACAACTACATTTATCATGATGAATTTTGTGGTAAATACAATATTTCAGAAAGTTAAATGCTCCATTTTTATTATTGCCCAGCTATCTCAGGCAGAAATGTGTCTGATTGCCAATCCAGGGGAGTTTCATTCACGGTCTTGCCACAGTCTATCTGATGATGGTTTATGGACTTTGTTTTATGGTCATTAGTCTCCCACCTTTGAGTATGTGGATAAGTAGTCAGTGACTTGCTGGACTGAGATAAGGTGTGTCTAGTAGTGGTTAACCACTAGATCCTAGTGACAGTGATTGGCTGCATTAACTACCATTAAATGATTAAATTACTGTTGATAAAAAGGATATAAAAAACATACAAATTAATCCATTTTTACACTAATTGTAAAATTGAAAAATTTATCAATTACTGAAACCCGTTATAATGTCCAGTGATCTTGATGTGATAGATTATGATGCGGCAGCAATCATATTATATTGGAAAGGTAGATGGTTATATGGACTGTAAAATAATACTATTATAGTCTTTTCTCAGTACCTTCATTAACATAGGACTGGTGGTGTAGCGGATAGGGTAATAGCTTCTTATGCCAGAGGTCTTGGGTTCCATTCCAGATTTGATATGATGGCTTATTATTAATAACAGCTATTAGTTCTAGCAAGGGATAAACTCAAAATCCATTCACATTCAGCTGTGAGCTTAAATTGCAATCAGGCTAAAATGAACCAGACATACACCAGGGAAGATGATGTAGAATCCTTGCCATCAAGCTGTTCTTCTTAATATTTAGATTCTATTGTAGAACCAAAGCAAGAGGAGTCTCACTGTTAATTTTGATGTGTAAACGATAAGCTTTTGTTTTTTATGAATACATGTTAATCAATTAAGGTGTTGGGCTATTGATATGATATATGTACCTGGTACCCCTGTTTCACTAACTTTTGTAAATCTTAAGATTTTCATACAAATTTTAACACCTATGAATGCTTCACTTGCACAGTATGTTTTCAAATTTTATAAACAAATACTATTTAGAAGGCTAGCGATAGTTTGTAAAATGATGTAAGTAAAACAATAAATGAATTTCCTGACTTTTTTTCATAACTTCAAATTTTACACTTAAAAGTTCGTAGTTTTATGAATGTTAGTGAAACGGCCCCCAAGTACATATCATACAAATGCCATAATAATTCCAGCCTAAAATAAATACCGGTATAAATCTCAATGCAGATATTTCTGTGGTGGATGTTGTTTCTGATAGGGTTACCATATCTAAATCAATGTTGTATCGTGCCAAATTGTTGACGTTCATACCTTTGTCATGCTTTATGTCTCTGCAACTATTTACGTTTCAGGATAACTTTAGGGAACCAACTGGAAGGAGTGCGACTTGTAGATCCTGAAATAGTTAAACGTTTTAAGGAACGATACCCTGATGGGAACTGTTTGGAACCTCCAAAAGAAAAAGCACGTGAGAAGGAACGTGACAATAAAAGATAGGACAGAGCAATGGTCGCTTTGCATCAAATCAATTACAACGATGTGTTAAGAAAAAGGAAAGAAGAGTGTGATCCAAGCAGAGACAAGAAAAACAGACGAAAGTGTGCGTGACAAAAAACAAAGCTTCAGTCTAAGGATCAAAACTGACAATACATTAAATAGAAGTTTAGTTTTGTGATGTTTAATCACAGTTTGGTTTCATAGACAGTAAAACCTGTTTTAAGCAAGACCGCGGCGTGGTCTAGTGCTAGAGTGTCTGCCTCGCATGCGGAAGGCCGTGGGTTTGATCCCCGGCCGGGTCATACCAAAGACTTCTTCGCTTGATGCTCAGCATTTAGAGGAGAGTTCTAGGTCTGGTTGGCCCAGTGTCAGTATAATGTTACTGGGTGGGGTATCATACCATGTGTCTGCGGCATGATACTCCAGTGTGACAATGCTTAGAATACTGTCTCAAGTAGACACCGTCGTGATATGACTGAAAAATTGTTGAAAGCGACGCTAAACACCATACAACTACAACAACTGTTTTAAGCAGCCAGTTAAGGGAATGGGCAAACTTGGCATTTTAAGGCAGGTTGTTACTTAATACAGGTGAATTTGCTCTGAAAGCATAGGAATGGGAAATAGTAAATGTTGCTGCTTCAGACAAGTGGCTGCTTATTAGAGGTGACCGCTTGCACAGGTTTGACTGTATTCCAACATGGAGATCATGAAAAGTGAAATTTAAGTGTATATACTAAACATGGGTTTGAATCTATTAATGGTCCACCCATTTCCTGAAAGATCGTAGCCAGAAAGATATCAGGCACTGGTAAAAATAGAATATAACTGAAAATATTCTTCACCTGAGTAGTTTTTGAGATGAAATTAAAAAGGAAGCTTTAAATTGCATATAAATCCATGCACCAAATTCTGACATTTTTTAAAATATTTATTAATATGAAATTCATGACATTACGTAATGATGACCTTTTAAACGGTGTATTTTCTTGGGCGTCAACTGTTTTTTTGCAAGCATCTTTTAGAAACTATATTAGAAAATATGTATTTTTAATATGCCTACATTACAAAACATACATTCTGCTGAAAATTTAAATTTAAATAAATATTAAACACTGATATATTTATTGATTTTGAGTTTTGTATCACAATGACATAATATTAAAGGGAATAAATCAGGATTTTTCAAAATTTTAAAATTGGTTAAAAAATTATTTTTTTCCCTCAATTATTATACCATGCTTATACTCATTGACTCCATATTGCCAAAAGATATTTATTTAAACATGCCAAAATAATATATTGAAAAGGGCTCTTCTAACTTGGGGTACGCGCCCAGTTACACTAATATAAACTTCCTGCTCAAAATGGCAACATATTGAATGAGGCCCATGATTTCATTTTTATTTCAGTTTGATCCCTTATACAGGTTTACACATAGTAAACATTGTTTCATCTTAGAAAGAGTCATTATGACAATGTGAAAGTCGTCAAACAGTATTTAAGTGTTGTCTATTTTTAGAATGGGAATTTCATTTCAAATTTACCTCTCCAATTTTCCTATTGATTTTTTCACGTTTTAGTGGAGTTGACATTCAAAACTATTTGGTTTATGTTTATTGATGATAATGAGATGCTGTTTATCCATTTTGATAATTAATTTATTTTATAAGACATTTATAGCATTTTATCCATACACTGATACACTCCCTTTAAAATCAAGGGTCGGTTTATTACTAGAATAATTGATATGGTTTCCTGCATCCTCTCGTGGATATTTTACTGTGATGCGGCAGTATGACATATTCACATGAGAGTATAGAAATAATCCATGATAAATATCTATTCAATCGAGGTCATCCATGCATAAAAAGGATATTGCAGTTTGCATGGTCATGTTTTGTAAAAAAAAATTTTGTCTTTACACTGGAATGTCATGCTTTAAACATATGGTATGATACCGCGCCGTATCACATTAAACTAGTAATGGGCTTACTATCCTCAATATGCTCTGAACGCCAAGCGAGTGATTGAACCGTCTGGGATTGAACCCACAACCTTCAGCATGGGAGAGGAACACTCTACAAAAGAACTGTTGGTGCTAAACTAGTCTAAACTGAATATGTCAAAGCCATTATCAATCATCTTCAGCCTTTATCATTTGTTTTATATGTGTGTATGTACATGTATATATTTTTTTTCTTTAAAACATGAATAAATGGATAAAATATATTATCATTTTGTTCATAATTTTTTCCCAACAAATGATTGCCAAATTTACATGACACGCAAAGCACAACTTCAAGCCATAAAGTCAAACAATATCGAACGGGAAAAAACTGGTCTGGTCACAGGACCGTTCTTCAGGGGTACTACTAATAATGGCCAATCCTGTCACTTTTCCGGCTGTAATAAATCACAATAAATATATGAAAGGAAAAAGATCATTTTTTTGGAATTATGATTTTGTAAAATTATGATTTTCAGAAATTATGATTGTTTAAATTATGATTTTCAGAAATTATGATTTTTTTTGAAATTATGATTTTTCCAAAATAATGATTTTTGGAAATATTATTTTTTTTAAATTATGATTTTTTGAAATTTTGATTTTCCGAAATTATGTTTTTTTTAATTATGATTTTTTAAAATTATGATTTTCCAAAATTATGATTTTTTGGAATTATGATTTTTACAATTATGATTTTTCGGAATTATGATTTTCCGAAATTATGATTTTAGGAATTATGATTTTTACAATTATGATTTTCCGAAATTATGATTTTTTGGAATTATGATTTTTTTAAATTATGATTTTTGGAATTATGATTTTTTGGAATTATGATTTTTACAATTATGATTTTCCGAAATTATGATTTTTGGAATTATGATTTTTTGAAATATTATTTTTTTTAAATTATGATTTTTTGAAATTTTGATTTTCCGAAATTATGTTTTTTTTAATTATGATTTTTTAAAATTATGATTTTCCAAAATTATGATTTTTTGGAATTATGATTTTTACAATTATGATTTTTCGGAATTATGATTTTCCGAAATTATGATTTTAGGAATTATGATTTTTACAATTATGATTTTCCGAAATTATGATTTTTTGGAATTATGATTTTTTTAAATTATGATTTTTGGAATTATGATTTTTTGGAATTATGATTTTTACAATTATGATTTTCCGAAATTATGATTTTTGGAATTATGATTTTTTGGAATTATGATTTTTACAATTATGATTTTTCGGAATTATGATTTTTTTAAATTATGATTTTTGGAATTATGATTTTTTTGAATTATGATTTTTACAATTATGATTTTTCGGAATTATGATTTTCCGAAATTATGATTTTTGGAATTATGATTTTTTTAAATTATGATTTTTGGAATTATGATTTTTTTCAATTATGATTTTTCGGAATTATGATTTTCCGAAATAATGATTTTTTATAATTATGATTTTTTATAATTATGATTTTTGGAATTATGATTTTTTGGAATTATGATTTTTACAATTATGATTTTCCGAAATTATGATTTTTGGAATTATGTTTTTTACAATTATGATTTTTCGGAATTATGATTTTCCGAAATAATGATTTTTTATAATTATGATTTTTTATAATTATGATTTTTGGAATTATGATTTTTTGGAATTATGATTTTCCGATATTATGATTTTTGGAATTATGATTTTCCGAAATTATGATTTTTGGAATTATGTTTTTTACAATTATGATTTTTGGAATTATGATTTTTTTAAATTATGTGAATTTTGGAATTATGATTTTTTTAAATTATGTGAATTTTGGAATTATGATTTTTACAATTATGATTTTCCGAAATTATGATTTTTGGAATTATGATTTTCCGAAATTATGATTTTTGGAATTATGATTTTTACAATTATGATTTTCCGAAATAATGATTTTTTATAATTATGATTTTTTTCAATTATGATTTTTCGGAATTATGATTTTCCGAATTTATGATTTTTGGAATTATGATTTTTACAATTATGATTTTCCGAAATTATGATATTTGGAATTATGATTTTCCGAAATTATGATTTTTGGAATTATGATTTTTACAATTATGATTTTTCGGAATTATGATTTTCCGAAATTATGATATTTGGAATTATGATTTTCCGAAATTATGATTTTTGGAATTATGATTTTTTTAAATTATGATTTTTGGAATTATGATTTTTGGAATTATGATTTTTCGGAATTATGATTTTTTTAAATTATGTGAATTTTGGAATTATGATTTTTACAATTATGATTTTCCGAAATTATGATTTTTGGAATTATGATTTTTTTAAATTATGATTTTTCGGAATTATGATTTTCCGAAATTATGATATTTGGAATTATGATTTTCCGAAATTATGATTTTTGGAATTATGATTTTTACAATTATGATTTTCCGAAATTATGATTTTTGGAATTATGATTTTTTTAAATTATGATTTTTGGAATTATGATTTTTTTTCAATTATGATTTTTCGGAATTATGATTTTCCGAATTTATGATTTTTGGAATTATGATTTTTACAATTATGATTTTCCGAAATTATGATTTTTGGAATTATGATTTTTTTAAATTATGATTTTTGGAATTATGATTTTTTTCAATTATGATTTTTCGGAATTATGATTTTCCGAAATAATGATTCTTTATAATTATGATTTTTGGAATTATGATTTTTTGGAATTATGATTTTTACAATTATGATTTTCCGAAATTATGATTTTTGGAATTATGATTTTTTGGAATTATGATTTTTACAATTATGATTTTTCGGAATTATGATTTTCCGAAATTATGATTTTTGGAATTGTGATTTTCTGAAATTATGATTTTTGGAATTATGATTTTTTTCAATTATAATTTTTCGGAATTATGATTTTCCGAAATAATGATTTTTTAAAATTATGATTTTCCGAAATTATGATTTTTGGAATTATGATTTTTTTAAATTATGATTTTTCAAAATTATGATTTTTGGAATTATGATTTTTTTTTAAATTATGATTTTTCGGAATTATGATTTTTAAGAAATTATGATTTTTAAGAAATTATGATTTTTTTTAATTATGACATTATGGTTTTCAGAAATTATGATTTTAGGAATTATGATTTTTTGAAAATATGATTTTTCAAAATTGTGATTTTTCTAAATTATTTTTTTTTTGAAGTAGGGTAGTAGTAGAGTAGGTTGGGTGGGTAGAGTAAGTAGTAGAGTAGGTTGGGTGGGTAGAGTAGGTAGTAGAGTAGTATGAGGTGAACAGAGTAGTAGAGTAGGGTAGGGTCGGTGGGTAGAGTAGGTTGGTTGGGTAGAGTAGGCTCGGTGGGTAGAGCAAGTAATAGAGTAGGGTGGGTGGGTAGAGCAAGTAGTAGGGTAGGATGGGTGGGTAGAGTAGGCTGGGTGGGTACAGTAAGTAATAGAGTAGGGTGGGTGGGTAGTGTAATAGAGTAGGGTGGGTGGGTAGAGTAAGTAATAGAGTAGGGTGGGTGAGTAGAGTAAGTACCAGAGTATGCTGGGTGGGTAGAGCAAGTATCAGAGTAGGATTGTGGGTAGAGTAAGTAGCAGAGTAGGATTGTGGGTAGAGTAAGTAATAGAGTAGGGTGGGTGAGTAGAGTAAGTACCAGAGTAGGGTGGGTGAGTAGAGTAAGTACCAGAGTAGGGTGGGTGGGTAGAGTAAGTACCAGAGTAGGGTGGGTGGGTAGAGTAAGTACCAGAGTAGGGTGGGTGAGTAAAGTAAGTAATAGAGTAGGGTGGGTGAGTAGAGTAAGTACCAGAGTAGGGTGGGTTAGTTAAGTAAGTACCAGAGTAGACTGGGTGGGTAGAGCAAGTAATAGAGTAGGATTGTGGGTAGAGTAAGTAGCAGAGTAGTATGGGGTGAGTAGAGTAAGTATTAGAGTAAGGTGGGTGAGTAGAGTAAGTAATAGAGTAGGGCAGATGAGTAGAGTAGCAGTGTAGGGTTGGTGGGTAGAGTAAGTAGAGTTGGGTAGGGTTGGGTGGGTAAATAGCAGAGTATGGTGGGTTGGGTAAGTAGCAGAGTAGGATGGGGTGAATGGAGTAGGTAGTTCAGTAGGTAGCATGGTATAGTTGGGTTGGTAAATTAAGTAGTGGAGTTGGGTGGGGTTGGTAAAGTAAGTAGTTTAGTAAGATGGGATAGGGCAGTGTGGTTGGATAGGATAGGGTAGGGTAGAGTGGATAGTTTGGAATTATTAATTATAAAATAATAAATAAAATAATTTAATATAAAAAATGTGTATGATAAATATCAAATATAAAAAATATAATAAAAAAACAATAATTGAATGTCATTATGAATTTAAATGAGTAAAATATGTTATGTTTGATTAAATAGAATAAAATAATTAATATTATTACAAAAAATAAATAAAATAATATCATATGAATGTAATTTCAATTTCACGTTTTTGGTTCAACAATTATTTATCCAATTTATCATTATCAAACTATGTAAAAAGACAACTCAAATTAATTTTTTTTTATATCAAAACAAGAATAATTCTCAGAATATTCATATTAAAAGTATGGAAAGAAAAACAAACAAACAACATCTAATTTTATTTCAAATGTAACCAAGACAAAATAATCAGAATAAATAAAACACAAAGCAATAATAGAATAATTCCCAATAGAATAAATAAAGTATTTTATCCATATTCAATACTTATTGCAAACATCACTTATATAAAGTAGAAAACAAAATGTAAATTCGAAATAAATGTAGTGGCTAAAATTAACTCTATATTGAAGAGTAATGAATAACAAAGGTCAAGGTCAAATATAGCCTTATTGTTAAATTAAGATGGCTATTTATATCCATTGTTTACTTCTTTTAAAAAGATTGATTGAATATTTAGCATCATTTTTTTTTTATCAAGGGCCAACAGACGATCAGTTAACCTAACCACTGTTTTCTGGGATCCACAATGGTTAACCAGTACTCTAGCACACCCAATGCAAGTAACTTTCCCAATTGAATCAGCTGTGAGCTATGGATGATAATGAGACACAATGAATCAATCATAACAGAGAAAAAACACTTGATATATGTGTCCCAAATTCAATAATATTCAAAATTCTACGGTATTAATCTGTATCATTTCCAAATAGAATTATTGTTTTACTTTCTCAAAAGCATATAAGATTTTAGATTACTTTCAAAATATACAAACATAATAATGATAAATATAAAAAAACTATGCAAAACTTAAACCAGTTTCTTTATAACCAATCATAAAAAATTTGGAATACACATGGTCATTTCTTTATATATCTATTTATTTTACAATATTTAAATTGCTTTTAAGTTCCATTAAAGTAATTGTTTTTATGAGTATTGTATTTGGAATGTAAAATCATCTGTCAACTTTCCTTTGGTGTAGTCAGAAGAGGTTTGGAAACAGAGCATGCAGTCAAATATGTTGTCTTTAAATATAGGTCAGATGTCGATCTGTATATAATCTGTATATATAGGTCACATAAGTCAATATGTATATATAGGTCATATAATTTATATGTAGGTCGTCGTATAGATTCTGAATCCGCCCCTAGCATCGCAAGCTTGCATGTTAGATGTATATAACACATGTCAGATGAGTGTTACAAGTTAAGGGTAAGCTGTGTTTTTATTAGCAGTAAGGAAAGTTGACTGACCTTTCTTGAATAATAGTCAGAAACATCCTCAATTTCTTTAAAAAAAATTGCCCAATTTTCAAACTTTATCTAAACAAATTTATTTTAATAATTGATGAAACAGTTGACAATTAAATCCTAATGCAGGATAATAATGTAAAATATATGTATAATTTTTTTATGTGAGAATTTAAGTATTATATATTGTTATCCAAGGTTCATGTTGTCCAAAGGTCATATCTACATATAAAAAATATTATCAATTGAAATAAACTCTTTTGAAAAAATTTGTTTATATAAATAACTAAAAATTAAAAAATTTCAGACTAACTCATTGATTTTATTCTAAGTCATCAACAGAAATGGCATCATCGTACAACGACAGACGTTTAGGCGCCATAACGTCAATAGTAGTACAACAGTGCCACCATGTCTGACAAAGAAACAAACATACACTTGTAACGAACTTAATAATATAATAATATATAATATTATATATAATATATTAAAAAGACCTTGGTTCAAAACCATAAATTTTAAAAAAAGTTATATACATAATTAACAGTTCGATAAAAAGAATAAACAGAATATTGTTATTAAAGCAGTGCCCATTTTAAATAAATTTTCATCAGTGTTTTAAAGGCATTTTCATTAATATCTTATTTTATAATTTTTCATTAAAGTATGTCATTTGTTTTTTTTATTATATCTATCAATTAAAGTCTTTCTTGAGGTTTCCAAAAATTGAAAGATTGGAATATTTGTAAATTCTGGCATTTTTTGTTTTAAAACTTTACAACTGAAATGGTCTTTCGCGGTATACTGACTTCTATGATCATAAATTTATTGACATCTGCTCATAATATAAACATTTCTGTTATCATATATTGTCAAGATATTTGCAAACAAATAATAAACTAAGTGCTTCCACATACTATATTTATACAAATATATTTGTTTTACTTTTAGATTTCAGAAAATACGTTGTTTTTAATTTCAAACAATTATCATGAATAAAGTTGTTCACTGTCATTGAAAATATTTTGTTAAATATTGAAAAATGATACTAAGATCTTACTTGATAAAAATACAATGTAGCTAACCTCAGAAATATCATAAAAAATATTCAAAATAGTTACGCAATTTAAAACAATGATCCTTAATTCCCGTTTTCAACAACAGTAAAATGTAGAAAAATTGTTTCATTTAAAAATCGAAATTTATTGAATTTCCTCAAATATATTGAAAATGTTTTAGTTTAACAGTTTGTTTAATCATTTATTTCCTTTACACCACAAGAACAACACCCTTCGTCTGTACTATTTGGTCAAGTGATCTAATCATAATAATTTATCAGAAGTCTCTAATACAGTTCTGTTAATTTAAACTATAACTATTTATTGGGAAAAAATTTTCAGCATGTTTTCTGTGCTATAAATACAAATATTGAAAAGAATTTCAGGGTTGTTTTATCAATAAAGGGAAATAATTTGATTTTTTTTTTCTTGCCTTTATAAATTAATTTTAGTTCAAATGTCCAAAAACAGTACAGATTTACTTTTAAATGGAAATTAGTATACAATTAAAGAAAAAAAAAACATATAAAAAAAACAAAATTTAAATAGTGAAACAGGTAAAAATCATCTCAAAATAACAGCTCCTTCAATGAACCCGAACTCAATCAAAAATTGCATCTAAAAGAAAAATAATCATTTAAAAGATGTTATAATTCAGAAAAAGAAAGAAAAAAAAAACAAACTTAAAATTTATTTTTAAAAAACAAATACTATTATTATAAAGATATTTTTCTTCAAGCTTTTAAATAAAATGAGTGCCGCTTCAACTGTTATTCTAAAGTAGTGGAAACACTTTACAATTTTGTATCCAAGCATACATTTGAATATATTCAATAGAAAAATCTATAATCATCGCTTTGTTGGATGTCTCTATTTTCGCCCGATAACATCAATCCGACCCTGCAAAGTGAAAACACTATTATTATTCCTTTACTAATGCAAAATGGATGTGTTATAGTATTTGATTTATTGATTGATTGAATATTAAGCGTAATTTTTATGCCATCAATGGCTAACTGATGATCAGTTAACCTAACCACTATTTCCTGGTATTCTGAACGGTTAACCAGTACTCGAGCACACCTCATATCTGCAATTAACTGATAACTTTTCCACTTGAATCAGTGGTGTAAGGTGAATGATAATGTGAGGCATACATAAATACATATATATATATTATATGGAGATAATTATTTGTTAATAACCAAGCCATAAATGTACAGACTGGACTACAGCGAGTGCGCCTAGCTACAATGCAAACCATAGATAAAATTTTAGCAGTTTTAATATGATAACAAAAAGTTGGAGGGGGAGGGTGTCTTGGGGTTGGTAACAAAGTTGATTGATTGATTGATTGATTGATTGCATATTTAGCGTCATTTTTATGCCATCAAGGGCTAACAGACGATCAGTTAACCTAACCACTGTTTCCTGGGATCAACCAGTACTCGAGCACACCCCATCTCCACAAGTAACTGATAACTTTCCCACTTGAATCAGTGGTGAGAGACGAATGATAATGAGACACAATGTCGTATATCAATCATCACGGAGACTGTGGCCGGGCGGGGGATTCGAACTCACAACCCCTGGATTGATAGTCAGACGCGTAACCGACTGAGCTAATCGGGCCCGACAAAAAAAATGGGCAGCAGGTTTGGTAGCCAAGTAGATAATGTGACAATGGACCTGGCAAATTCAAACAATTATACAAAGTTTTTCCAAGCTGTGATCTATTTATCAATTTAGATACAGTTACATGTACAGCAATTCATATAAATACCCAATAACAGTTTTGGGCACATGAAACCTTTAAGGGGATAATGACAGTATTAACCAAGTCCATTAAATAGGTCAAGGTCAGTGATGTAAATTTTGTTTTTAGTTTATGGTGATAGTTTACAGAATTAATAACATTACTGAAAAATAAAATTGATAAAAAAAATCAAAATAAAAATCAAACCAGAGCGAAACAAAAAACTTTAACCGAAGGTTTCAAAGCCCAAAGTATGGAAGATTAGGTAAGTTAGCTATATACATTGTTTGAGTAATATAATATGAATGTGTTTATAAAGTTTAGTCACCAAAACATGAGTAGTTTGTTCAGAAACATAAAAAGCTGAGCTAAAAATAGAACTTTAACCGAACCTGAGCTAAACAAAAAACTTAAACCTAAGGTTTTAGAGCCCAAAGCATGGAAATTTAGGTAAGTTAGCTATATACATAGTTTGTATTATTATTATATGAATGTGTTTATGAAGTTTAGTCCGTAACATGAGTTGTTTGTTCAGAAATGGAGAAAAAGCTGAGCTAAACATAAATCTTTATCCAGCGGACGCCGATGACAATGCTGACGACACAAGGTAATGACAATAGTTTAAAAAGATTATCTAAAAATAGAAATGTGTTAAACTAAAATTCTAGTTATAATGTATTAAATAATGTTGAGGACCTCAGGGAAGAATTATTATCAATCAGAATGTCCATTATTAGCAACAGCACGATTAATGTTTTTGGAATTATTTTAGCTTGTTTCTTATTGTTTCATTTACTTAATTCGTTTTAAATGATGCTGCATTTTTTAGTTTTTGTTTATATTTATTTGAAGACCTAATGAAAGATTAATAAAAAACACTTTTTTTTATATTTTTATCATTATGGCCTCCGTGAATATTATTGCATGTTTTTAATAGTTTTATAGTTAGGTTTAGAGCATCAGGGAATATTCGTTAATGTCTTTGTTATTATTTTAATTATAATTATCAATTTCATTATTATCTTTAACTATTTGAACCTTTAAAGGGAACAAAACAATTTTGATGAATTAATAAAGGGAGATAATTAAAAAAGTAAGCAAGTTAGAGTTATGGTTTTTGTACACTACACATCCTCTCAATGTCCTCAGTCATTGTGTGAAGATTCAACATAATCCCTAAAATCGTTTTGGAGTTATGCTCCGGTCAAAAGTGCAAATTAATAAAGGGAGATAATTTAAAAAGTAAGCAAGGTAGAATTATGGTCCTTGTACACGGCTCTTCTTCTTAAAAATGTCCTGTAATTGTGTGAAGATTCAACAAAATCCCTTGAATAGTTTTGACAGTTATACTCTGGACAGAAGTGTTAGATGGACAGAGACCATAACCATATCCCCCTTCACCTTTGGGGGGAGGAGGTGGGTAGGGGATAGTTGGAGATAACTAGGTTATTACTTGTTACATTCAAAATCAATTTCAACATTCTTAGATGATGTATGCTTATTAGTTTAAACAATATTTATTAACAATATACATGGTAGTCATACAGTCACTATGACTTAAAAGCATTCCTGTATAATTACTGATTACTCTCTCGGAGAGAGAGAGATGGTATGGAGGTATATTTCCAAGCACCTGCAAGGCCAATATTTTCCTCATTATATAAGTGTATTTATTGATTTGTTTCATACCGTATTACATGTTAATGAAGTTCAATGGCTTATAAAAGAACAAGTTTACATGGTTAAGTTTTCTTTCATTAAATCATTTAAATCATCAATATCTATGGAGTTTCTCATCTTTGCCTTATTGTATCACTGATGTTGCACTTTATTTATATCTACATGTATGTGAAGGGCCTAAGGGACTATTTATAAAAATATTTGTTTTAACTATAATTATTGTTATAGCCACCCTTATTGCGATTATCAATTTATTTTCATTATCATCATTTTCATCATTATCATCTTTATCATTATTTTGTTTTATTATTATTATTGCTTTTATTATTACTATCATTTTTATTTTATTGTCTTTATATTTTATTGTTTTTAGTAGTAACTTGATATTATTATTAAATTATCATTATCATTATTAATAGTAGTAATAGAAAGTTGTTAACTGTTTATATTGTTTATAACTGAAAAAAGCTACCTAAGAGGGGTAAAAGGTATATAAGCCAGAGCATTTTTTCAGGCTTTATTAGGTCAATCACTATCAGTGCCATCGAATGTGTATTAAAGTATTATTTTGGAATTTTATTGAAGGAAAACAGCAATAAGGATAGATTTCCGCTTTATATATGAAATAAGATTACACTATTGCTAGTGCAGATCTGTTAATATATAGTTTCCATTTTGAAAATTTAGCGTAACATAAGTGGACATCTGTCACAAAAGAGTGCTATTGTCATTTCTAAGGTTAAAGTCTCACACTGCATGTTTTATTAATTGGTTTACAACTCCTACAATATTTGAAAAAGTTTTAATTTTATATTATTTTTATAATTAATTTTGTCGAGGAAGATTAATAATTTTTTTTTTTATATTTTTTTAATTAAATTATGTTGAGGGCCTCATGGAAGATTAATTAAAGCCTTTAAAGAAAATTAATAAAGTCTCTGTTGATATTATTTTTACGCTCATTTTGAGGGCCTCATGGAAGATAAATCAAAGTCTTTGTTGGTATGATTTTACAATTATTTATGTTGACGGCCTCATGGAAGGTTAATTGAGGTCTCTGTTGGTATTATTTTACAATTATTTATGTTGAGGGCATCACAGAAGATTTATCAAAGTATTACAGTTGATTATATTAATGCCTCATCAGAAAATCCTTATTGTGATTATCAATTTTCATCATATATTATGGTAATTATTATTATCTATTAGAATTATTATTATTATCAATTATTATCAATTATTATTATCATTATCATTAGTATTATTTTACTCGTATGATGGCCATCTTGAATGATATAAAATTGACCTCAATTGTTAAACAAAGCTACCTCAGAAGGCAAGGAAATACAAGCCAGACCAATGATCATCATGTAGTTTTACTTGGTTATCTCATTTTTATTGTTATATCCGTGTTATCAAGAGAGATTTAAACTGCTAGTTTAACCCCCAAAGGAACACAGCAATTTTACTAAATTTCCTCTTAACCTTTTTAAAATTATTTTATTGCCTAAATTTTGTTTTCATTACGATAAGGGGAATAACTCTAGTTTTTACCAACATGACAGAATTAAAACAGAGTTCTATTGAATAAAAAAAAGTTTTATCTGGAGATGACAATGTTATAATAGGAAGTTATGCTCAAAATTAATTTCTAAATTGCTGTTTTTCCTTTTTATTTTATTTTTATCATTCTTCTTTTCTTAGACGATTTGTGCTTATTAAACATATATATTTTTATCAATATTAAATGAATTTTATCTTCATGGTTTGGCTTTTAGTCATTGAATTCTAAACATCCAATTTTCATGTTACAGAGAGTTGAATATTTATTATTGAACAACTTTTAGATAATTTGAGTAAGTTTATATTTTCATCTTGTTCTTAATGGTACTCATCTATGTTTGATAAACTTGAACAGTGGTTTCAGAGATGTCACTAAAACAAATTAATATATGTTGTGAGCAATGACGATGAAGAGCTTGCTATAAGAATAACACAAATGAGCTCTGCTCATATGTGAGCTTTGCCAGTTACATGTTACTTGTCAGTTATTTGCATTACAATGATCCCGTGATTACTATTACTTATGTCTAAGTTTGGTTTAGATGTGTTGAAAAATTAGATGGACGGCAGACACAGACTGATCACAAAAGCTCACCTAGAGCATTATGCTCTCAAGTGAGCTTAAAATAAAAACAAAGCTCATGTTGAGTCTTTGGCTCTGGTGAGCTAAGAACATAATATACATAACGAACCAGGGGCCGTGAGTTCGAATCCCTGTCCAGCCATCGCCTTTGTGATGATTGATATAGGACATTGCGTATCATTGTCATTTATATCTCACCGCTAATTCAAGTGGGATAATATCAGTTTAGAGAGGAAGATTCTTGTCAGTTCAGATCTTCCTCAGCCAATATCACCAGATGCCACACTGTCCTAAACGTGGCGTGTTGAAATAACTGGTCTAATGGATAAATTTACCTGGTATATGTTGAAAAACTGCACTGTCTTTTATCATCAGCTCTACAGCAGAATGTCTTGTACAGGTTCCATGGGTACATAATGGCTCTGAAAAAACAACAAAATCTTGTGCACATGTGACAAAAATATTAATTGAACATTAAATAATGATGCCCCTTAGAAACTGTTTGTCGTTTTGTATCTCCTTTCAAATGCTTTTTGGTTTATTTAGATATATTTTAATCTCTTGCCAGACATAAAATGATTGCCAAAGAAGTTCAATACATTAAGTGTTAACTGGAAATCAAACATATACTCATATACACTTGTGCCTGTATGTGCTGTGCATGTGTGCGTAATGGATCTTAATACATAAAGGGACTTTATACATAGCTTCATTTTCTAAAATTCAACTTATTTTATTTGTAAAAATAAAATGATTAAAGTAAACCACATCAATATATATATTTTAGTTCAACTGCCAAACCAAGACATGTATCGAAGCTATGTACGTATGAGGGGATACGTCTGTACGTTTATAATACATATACAATGTATGTGTAAAGACCACGTACATTTACAAGACGCAGCTCTTTTTGAAAGGAGTGCCTCTTGTACAACGTATTTATAATAAAGCAGGCCGAAAGATAGGTTCATAAAAAGCCTAATAATGTGTTGAATATGTGTGTTGAGCAATGTCAATTCTTGTTTTAGAGAGAAAAAAAAGAAAGAAATGAAAATATAGTAGAATATTGATTCTGACCATATCTTGATGTTTACTTTTATTCTAGTTTTTATTTTTTTATACTTTAGGTCAATTCCTGATAGGTGATATTTTCAAATCATATTTAAAGTGATGTTGTGATTGTTTGTTCTTAAATTTAAGGAATTTCATGGATTATTTATTTGTTATTATCTTATTGTGTGTATTAACAGTGCAATGTTATGTGTGTATGTTTACAGGAGTATCTGTTTTATAATGATTTTAAGATCTAATCATTTTATAGTTTTTATATGAGCAAATCATATGAGAATTTTTGTAACATGATTGTGTTTTGTTTTATAGAAATAACTATGTGTCTGATACAGTAAATTTTATATGAGTATAATTTAAGTATGCTTTTATCATGTATACAAATCATATGATTATGTTTTTATATATTTTTATTAGTTGTGCAATTTATGTGAGTATCTATTTTTCATTTTTCAATTCATTTTTTATTTTATAGGTGCAATTTATACGATATTATTTTGTACACTATTTATGACAAAAATATTTTATATGACTTGATTTTTATGTGTAATTGATATGAATATCTATTCTTTTTTATTTTATCATATGTACAATTTTTATGTAAGAACTAATTATATATCATATATATGAATATTTTTTTATGATTAAATTATGTTTATTCTTATATATTTTGTAAATATCTGTAATTTATGAGTGTCTATTTTATATGAATGTATTATGTAATTTACAAAAGTTTATTTTAATGATTGTAGATTAGTAGTTAAAATGAGTATATTTGAATATATTTTACTTTATATGTGCATTTTATATGAGTATAAATATATTTTTTTATTTTGTATGCTATTTATATAAGAATATTTGATTTGATTTTATTTTATGTGTGCAACCAATATGCATATCTGTTTCATTGGATTGTATTATGCATGCATTTTTATATAATATTTAATTATTTCATTATAATAATATGAATAACTATTTTATGATTTTAAAGTGTATATTATTACAAATTATTCTATGACTATATATTTAATATTGGTTTATTATGTATGCAGTTTACAAGAATAAATTTTAATATGATTTTATTTTATATATATTTAATTTTTATATGAGTTTTTATTAAATAGGATTTTATTTTTTATGAGTATTTTAATATGCTTATATTTCATATGTGTACCATTTATATGAGTATATTTTGTGATTGTGTTTTACGTGCAATATACATGAATATCTGTTTTATATTATCTATAATGTTTATTATCATTTAGGTGATTTTAAATGCATACATTTATGTAGGTTTTTGTAATTTGAAGTTTAAATTTGAACTAGTTTTATGCCAATTGTATATACTCATGTTTTATAGCATTTATTTGGTTTGTTTAGGTTTATGTTTTATATTATAATTTCCTTATTTTTATGTACAACTTTGAAGTGTGTTTTGCTTATACAAGTATCTGTTTATACTATATTTTGATGTATTTTAGTTTATTCTTACATATTTTATATGTGCATCTGTTTTTATATGAGTTTATCATCTATTTATATGAGTATTAGTGTTTTACGATTTTATGATGTTTGCTATTAAAACAACAGTATTTCATAGATCTATTATATGTGCATTTATATTAGTTTATGACTTATAACATTTATACCAATTTATGTTTTATTATATTAGTATTTATTTTATATGGTTATGCGAGTATCTGTTTTATATGATTATATGTGTATCTGTTATATGAATAACTACTTGCTTTGGATTTAAAAACACATTACGTGTGTTGTGTATACTATATTATCATATATATGTATGTAATTATAAAATATATATGATATAACTTTAACGTATATAAGTAAATAAACTATTTTACAGTAACTTAGCTACACAAGTAATACTTGCATGAATAGACAACCCCCCATTACAATATTTTACTATTTTTACACGAAAAAGGCTTCTTAAAATTGCCATGTTAATAATCAAACACAGTGAATGTGGTACTCCAAACATTTCTGATTTAAAATGAAATACTACTTTTATTGCATTCACGCTGTAAGAGTTGTATTATCTTAAGAATAATGTTTTAAATACTGATTTTAATATAATATTATTTAATTCAATATAACAGTTGTTTATTTAATTTCAGTATGCATCTACTGTTAACTGTCAGGTTAATGAAGGAGAATAAATGACATACAAACGTAATCAGTAATTACGTCTGTACAGAATACTGTTTTATTCTTCTACTGTAACCTATCACAGATTAGTGGTGCCAACAATTGCATAGGACTGTTTTATATGAGCAGAATATTTATTGCTACAGATGGCTCAAAACTTTTCCCATCATGCAATGTGTTAACTATACTTAATGCACACAAATTAAATATACAAAAAATATGTATTGACTTGAATGAAAATATTTAATATAAAATATCTTAAAAACATTTCCTTACATAACCTAAGAATATTTTTGTGCTTAATTCTTTAAAATCTGAAATGTTTTGGAGTTCCACCAAGTGGTTAACTGTTGACTTGTTAAAAGTGCGTTAGTTTGCATTAGTTTGCGTAAGCAGCGGTCATTTCAAGAAGCCTTTCTGTGATTCAGGTCTTAATTTATCAAATAATAAACCCAATGTTATACAGTTCAATAAGATATAATGTCTATTCAATGCAATACTATTACAATTACAGACACAAAAAACTATTATATAATACTAACATTATAATAGTAATAATATGATAAAATATTGATATTTCTGATATATAATGTTGTGTATCTGTTAAATTTATCCTAATCACTAAATATATTTTGATTGTTCTAAATGTTTTATGTATTAATAAATTACCCTGATTGTATATGTTTTAATTATTTAATAATTAATTCATAAATTTTAATTACCACCATACTTATTTGTGTTTTAACTGATCTGGTTGCATCTGTTTTAATAAATTAATCATTTAATTTATATATCTTTATCAACCTACTTATTTGTTTATGTTTTAATTGTCCTGGTTGTATCTGTTTTAATGATTTAAATGTCTAATTTATATATTTTAATCAACCTACTTATTGGTTTATGTTTTAATTGTCCTGGTTGTATCTGTTTTAATGATTTAAATGTCTAATTTATATATTTTAATCAACCTACTTATTTGTTTATGTTTTAATTGTATCAGTTTTAATGATTTAAATGTCTAATTTATATATCTTAATTGCCATTCTTATTGGTTTATGTTTTAATTATCCTTGTCGCATCTGTTTTAATTATTTTATAATTAATATGTAAATATTAATTGCCATACTTAATTGTTTATGTTTTACTTGTACTGTTTGTATCTGTTTTACTTATTTAATAATTAATTCATAAATTTTAATTGCCATACTTATTTGTATGTTTTAACTGTCCTAATTTTATCTGTTTTAATTATTTAATCATTTAATTGCTGTACATATTTTAGTGTGTTAATTTCCCTGATTTTTTTCTGTTGTTTTATACTATTCACTGAATACAGTTTAAATGCCATAATTTATGTGTTAATTGCATATTTGTATATACCTTATGCTTATTGTTTCATTTGCCCTGAATTTATTGTTTTAAGTATCCTAATTAGTCTGACCCTTACTAATCATGTTTCATTTACCCTATCTTGTTTATTTACTATATCATTTCATATTATAATTGTCTAAATTATTTTTTGTGGTACTTAACCTTATTATTTGGGTCATCATCCACTAAATGAATATTTAATATATATTATTCAAAACTATTTCATTACAAGAAAAAAACATTAACAAACTATTGACATTGCTCTAAATGTATACGTTTTATTTCCAGCCTAAAATGCATTAAATATATTTTTTTTATATTCTAGATGATCCAAAGAGCATAACATTAATAGTTACAATTTTGATTTTGACTTATATTATATGAAGTGTTAAAAACCAACTAGTAAACCCCCCTGAAACGGGTAAGTACCAGTCTTTAACAAGCCCATGCCCCAGTACACATTACAGTAGAATAGAAATATGTACTGGGAGTATAAATATTTTACAAGCAAGTTTATGTCCTATGATTTCTATAACTAATGTCTAAGTTTGAAAAAAAATAAGATGAACAACAGACAAAGATTGATCACAAAAGCTCACCTAGAGCATTATGCTCTCAGGTGAGCTTAAAATAAAAAACAAAGCTCACATTGAGCCTTTGGCTCCGGTGAGCTAAGAACATAATACACATAATGACTATCAAACCACGGGCCATGAGTTCGAATCCCCGCCCGGCCGCAGTCTCGGTGATTATTGATAAAGTGTTGGTATTGCGTATAATTATCATTCGTATCTCACCGATGATTCCAATGGGAAAGTAATCAGTTACTTGCGGAGATGGGTGAGCTGGAGTACTGGTTAACCTTCCAATGACATTAAATATTTAAACAAACAAATCAGGATAACCAATGAAAAGCATAATTCAAGTATATTACAAATTACACGAGCACATTGTACTTAACTTTCAATCTTCTGGTCTGTACATCTTATACGACAACCATCTGCACGATACCAATCAGTCACATTACTACTGGGAACCAATCCCGATTACCAAGCGTCTGGGTACCAACCTGTTAAAATTGAATTATCATTTAGTGTTCTATAACAAACTCGGATGGACAGTGCTAAGAGTTTAAGCATTTAAAAATAAGGATAAAGAAAAAAAGGACATATATAAAAAGTAATAGTTACGCAATCTGCATTCACAAAAGCTCACCTAGAGCATTATGCTTCCTGATGAGCTAAAAATAGAAACAAAGCTCACATTGAGCCTTTGGCTCCAGCAAGCCAAGAACATAATAGACATAATGACAATCCAACCAGGGGCCGTGAGTTCGAATCCCCGCCCGGCCGCAGTCTTCGTGATAATTGAAATAGTGTTGGTATTGCGTATCATTGTCATTCATATCTCATCGATGATTCCAGTAGGAAAGTAATCAGTTATTTGCGGAGATGGGTGAGCTGGAGTACTGGTTAACCTTCCAATGACAATAAATATTTAAACAAACATATCAGGATAACAAATGAAAAGCACAATTCAAGCATATTACAAATTACACGAGCAAATTGTACTTAACTTTCAATCTTCTGATTTGTACATCTTATACGACAACTATCTGCACGATACCAATCAGTCACATTACTACTGGGAATCAATCCCGAATTACCAAGCATCTGGGTACCAACCTGTTAAAAAACTGAATTATCATTTAGTGTTCTACAACAAACTCGGATGGACAGTACTAAGAGTTTAAGCATTTAAAAATAAGGACAATGAACAAAGGACATATATAAAAAGTAAGAGTTACGCAATCTGCATTCACAAAAGCTCACCTTGAGCATTTTGCTCCCAGATGAGCTAAAATAGAAACAAAGCTCACATTGAGCCTTTGGCTCCGCCGAGCCAAGAACATAAAAGACATAACTACTATCAAACCAGGGGCCGTGAGTTCGAATCCCCGCTCGGCCGCAGTCTTCGTGATAATTGATAGTGATGGTATTGCGTATCATTGTCATTCGTATCTCACCGATGATTCCAGTGGGAAAGTAATCAGTTACTTGCGGAGATGGGTGAGCTGGAGTACTGGTTAACCTTCCAATGACAATAAATATTTAAACAAACAAATCAGGATAACCAATGAAAAGCATAATTCAAGCATATAACAAATTACACGAGCACAGTGTACTTAACTTTCGTTATCTGATCTGTACATCTTATACGACAACCATCTGCACGATACCAATCAGTCACATTACTACTGGGAACCAATCCCGAATTACCAAGCATCTGGGTACCAACCTGTTAAAATTGAATTATCAGTAAGTGTTCTATAGCAAACTCGGATGGACAGTGCTAAGAGTTTAAGCATTTAAAAATAAGGACAATGAGAAAAAGGACATATATAGAAAGCAAGAGTTACGCAATCTGCATTCTGAACATAATCATTTCGTTATGGTACAGGGAATGTGAAAGATATGTTTTACAAGAGATCACCGATCGGAAACAAAGTAGCACATTACGATTAGGTTAAACACATCGCGAGAATACTCTTCCAGAGTGATGCGATTTCTAGGGATGATGATGATGATGATGATGATGAAATGTCATTCATTGTTTTACTTTACATTTACATACAAGGTCATTGAATATCAGGCTAGTATATCATGGAAATCGATGACAGGCAGCTGTGTATAAATAAGACTGAGTAGAGAACAGAACATTATAATACTCACTATCTAAACGAAGTTCTGTACTGTAACCATATCTGTTTGACTGCAAACCAGACAACAAAACCAAGCACAGAGCTGTCTGAAATCAACTCCTGAAATAAAATGTTTTAATTTTTATATTTTAACAAATATAGTACTTTTCAATCAATTTTAAATCCGTTTCAGACTGGGGACCCGTTTGATAAAATGTTTCATCGTCATTGATATATACGCTGTACACTTACACACAGTCAATATACAGTGTTAAAGTAACCACCATACAAAACCCATGGAAGCAGCCATGTATTTTTTGGTATAAAGATAATTATTCAAACTTCAAACTATAGACGGTCGGCATACTTTCCAATTCGTACATGTACCAGTATGTGTTCTATATACGACAAACATGATAACATAAAAATATCTTCGAGTGTGTTCTTGGACAATCACACAAAGTCAGCAGACAAACGACATAACCAAGGATACACGTGCAAATGGCGACCTGCTAATGGATAGTATTATTAAAAGACATTCGTTCATTTGATTCAAAAGTTCGATTTACTTTTATCTGTTCTATTTTACTGTGTTACTGTTTTTGTGTAATTGATTCAATAAATGGTTTTAATATACGGAAGTACATGTGCGCACAATGGCTATCGGAATTGCTAATTTAAAAACCCAGTTTTCAAAAATTAAACATTGTTTTTTAATCAAAATATTTTCAACGGTAATGCAATTGCTGGCAGAAGTTCAACAATAATAATACAACCAATGATAAGAAGAGTGTGCAAGAATATAAATGGAAGCTAGTGTTGAAACAATGGCCGCTGCATACAAGTTCGAAACGAGAATCAGCAGTGCACACTTCCGTCCATGAACATAAAGGTGAGGAAAATATTTTAAATATTATTAAATTGAATATTAATGATACAAATTAGAATGAAATATGACATAAAATAGATAAAAAAACACTGTTTAACTCACGCCACCATCCCATGTCCAAAATTAAAATAGGTCCTTCCACTTAGATTGCACAACATGAAATGGGGAAGGCAGTGGGCTGCTTTATTCTCGTCAAACGTCGGTTGTACTGTCATGTGACTTTGGACCAATGAAAAGTTGGTCGGAAAAAGACGAGGGTTTTCTATTGGTCAAACTGTTTCCCGCGAAAAGTATCATGTGATGCAAGTAGCTTAAATTTGAGTTGATTTTTGACATGTCTAACCATAAACAAGGTGCTAAAATATAACAAAGCAACGTGATTACTTAATGATGCCTTGTATTGAACCGTTTAAAGGATTAAGAATGGAGCGTTGAAATAGCTATTTGTGAGAACATTCTGATCTAATGATAAAAATAATGACAGCCGGGCAAAACTCAAAGTTTTAATAATGTAGCATTTTAATTAATACAAACAACACAAGTTTGACTGATTGATTGATTGAATATTTTGTATCATGTTTATGCCATCTAGGGCTAACAGACGATCAGTTAACCTAATCACTGTTTCCTGGGATCCTGAAAGGTTAACCAGTACTCGAGCACACCCCATCTCCGCAAGTAACTGATAACTTTCCCACTTGAATCAGCGGTGAAAGACGAATGATAATGAGACACAATGTCGTAAATCAATCACAACGGAGACTGTTGCCGGGCGGGGATTCGAACTCACGACCCCTGGATTGATAGTCAGACGCGTAACCGACAAGTTTGAGGGATACACTAAACATAGGTGCTAAAACAGGTAGGTCTATGTTTGCAACAAAGGTCACAATGCCTATCTAAAAAAATCATTTCAACATAAGAATCATTTGCATATTATATAAATATAAACGTAGGAGCGTTACAAATATAGTGTGTGGGGACCTTTGAGGGAGAATGGGATCGGGTTCTCTCGTCCCGTTAGTGGGGATGAGGGGTGGGGTGAACTCCAGAAAATGTTAATAACTTATACACCAAATGCTGCTATATAGCGAGTTTTAAGGATAAAAGTATGATTGTTGGCTATTTCATTTTTGTAAATTTTAAACTTTTTTTTTCAGAAATAAAAAAATATTTAAAAAAGTTCACCTTGTTTTAAAACCGCTACCGCATGTATTAGGAGCCAGGACGTACGTGGTGATGGTATGATAATAATAACAATAATAATACTAATAATAAAGACTTTTATTAACGAGTAACTCATGTATATAAATCCAATCTTCCACGAAGCCCTCAACATATTTACAAAGGACAACAAAGAATGTGTGTGTGTGTGTGTGTGTGTGTGTGTGTGTGTGTGTGTGTGTGTGTGTGTGCACGTGCGTGCATGCGTGCGTGCGGGAGTGCGTGTGTGTGAATATTGATGAGAGCTTGCTAAGAATTTATACTCCATTGTAATTATAAAGTTTGAACTAATTAATAGAATTTGCGTGTTTTTCAGTTTTATACAAGACGGAAAAGAGTTCCACATACAAGAGTCTGAATAAGCAAACGAATTTCGAAATATTTCAGAATTTGGCTTAGGAGAATTCAACTGTAGATTAAAGGATGACCGTAATGTGCGTGTATGTACATTAGCTGTCGGGGTACATAAATGTTTGAGGTATACGGAGGCCTGGCCATTAAATTATTTAGACACGAGTTCTGCCTTTTAAAATTGAACCCGTGCATGAAACGTCATCCATTTCATCTTAGTGAAGAATTCTGTAGAAGCAGAATCGTATTTTTTTATCGAGAATAAGTCTAGCAGCTCTCTTTTGAAACATAACAATTTTATCTACAAGTGAAAAATTACAATTTCCTCAAATAACACAACTGTAATCTAAATTGGATAAACTGTTAGTATTAAAAACAACAAAACTTACGCATTGGAACTGAAAGAAATAGTTTAATACGAGATAGAAGATAAAGTAATGAATGATATCTTTATATAACATGGTCGACTTGGTAACTCCACCAAGAAAATTTAATGTTTCAAAACTATGATTGTTATAACTTCCAATATATGGGAACATTTAAACGATTTTATTAAAAAAACAAGAGGACCAAGAGGGCCTAAGGACGCTCTACTGACTCATAATGGCCATAGCACTTTTTGAAAGTTCACAATATTTATCCTCTTTGGGGGTCATCTTAACATCTTATGGATAAATTTCCCCCACCACACACATACTGAACAAAAACTTAACTGCAATGAAAAGGAATTACTTTAAATTCCCATACCATTCATCTGTAAAACAAATAGTTCCCGTATAGAACCCTTATAGAACTAAGCCCCTTGATTTGTCAGAACTTCAATCACCCACGCTTAGGGATTTGTTATAAGAAATGCTTTAGATTTTAAAAAGAAGATTTTTTGTACACATGGATGTGAAAATGAAAATAATCAGTTTTCCCTTTATATTCCTATGTAAAAGTAACAGTCACATTACAGGGCCCAATATATCCCAGCCCCTTGATATGCAGAACTTTCAATCCTTGTTGATGTAAGGATAATTTATATCAAATATGAATTAGTTTGACTGAAAGGTTATTGAGAGGAATCTTTGTGAAAATTCCAAATTTTAACCTTATTGCCCCACCCATCACTGGCCCCTTATGGAAATTCAATCTTCTTCATTGAACAAAACCAAAGTTATTGTTGCTAGACAATGTTTTAGATCTAAAATTAAAATATTTACACAAATGGAAGAAAAAATAAGAATTTTCCATTTTCCCATTATATTCCTATGTAAAACTCAAAGACCTCTTACAGGGTCTCTATACATCCCAGTGCCCCTTGATTTGTCTAATCTTAGAACTCTTAATCATAGGGATAATATATATAAAATATGAACAAAGTTGACTGACCGGTTGAGAATAAGATTTATGACAATGTTCAATAATAACCATTTTGTGACCCCCCCCCCCCCCCACCCGTCCCCTTTTAGAAAGTCAATCCTTTGTATCGAGCAAAATCTTATTTGTTATGACTACAAGATGCTTCAAAACTCAAACTGAATAAAATAAGTCATAAATGAATGGAAAAAAAGAGAATTTTCCGTTTTCCAATAGTATTCCTATAAAACTCAAAGCCCCCTTACAGGGCTCTTACAAGTACAAGACACTTGATTTGTATACACTTTGAACTCATATTCATTTGGATAATCTTATCAAATATGAACAAATTTGACTGACCGGTTGTTGAGAAGAAGAATTTTGAAAATGTTTTATTTTAACCCTTAAAGTTTTTTACCCACCCTGGCCCCTTATGGAAAGTCAATTCTCCTAATTGAACCAAATCTTATTTCCTATGACTAGATGATACTTCAGAACTTATATTGAACAATAATTTTGCCTAAATAGATGAAAAAATGCGAATTTTCCCATAGTATCCCTATGTAAAATTCTAAGTCCCCTTACAGGGCCCCTATAAATATTAGCTCCTTAATTCTTATCTTCATTCAAATCCCTATACATTGGGATAATTTATGCCAAAAATGAACAAATCTGACTAACCGGTTTTTAAGAAAACGATTTTTGCAATTCCAATTTTTTCCCCTTTGTGGCCCCTCCTGACCCCTTAAGACGTTGGAACCAAGTCATTTTTACAAATCTGAACCTCCGTGACCAAAAAATGCTTCTGTGAAAATATAGGCAAAATCAGTTCATTTAAAAAAAATGAAATAATGTTTATGATAATGACATGTGTCCCCTAATTGAACCCTCGGGTGGGGTCATTCTTAACCCCAGGGACACTATTTGAACAATCTAACAGAACTATAGTTGGTTATCATAACTACATAAACAATTTCAAAATCTGTTGGGCGGTTCATGAGAAGAAGATTTTTTTTAAGTTTAAGACTATTTTTAGAAACGTTGGCAATCTTGACTTTAAGATCGAAAAAAAATCTTCTGTATAGTCTCCTATGCAATAGAAACCTCCATGTGGAGTTTATTTGGCCTAGTGGTTTCAGAGAAAGTGCTGGACGACAGACGACAGACGTCAGACGACGGACGACGGACAACGCACCATCGCATAAGCCCTTCCGGCCTTTGGCCAATAATGCTAATAAGAATAATTAAAATAACAATCTTGTTTTCAACCCAGTCCTCATGCACTGGCAGACAAGACGCATATGTGGTGAGAGGGTTGTCCCCTGTTGGTGGTGGTACCGCGGGGAATTGTTGATATCTTAAAAAACAAACGCTGCATTCTGATAAATTTAGTCTACTTCTGTATACATGTATATAAATAGACTTTTAATCGATTTTTAAACACACTGAGACTAACACGCACCGCGCCGCAACGAACCGCACAACTCATGCTCGCACGCACCGCGCCGCACCGCACAACTCACACACGTACGCACGCACGCACCGCACCGCACAAACAAAGCGCGCGTTTAAAATAATGGTTGTAAATGACAGATTTTATATTATTTGCTCTTCATTTTATGAAAACCATATAACTGACCGCAATCTGATGATGTCACAATGGATATCACAGTAAAAACAGGCACTCTTATTGAAGTTTGTGGCCATTTTCAACACATTAAAGGTTACGCATGGCATGTCATTTGACATTCCGGTTGCTGACAATATTTCTGAAACTTCTAATTGTTTATCATTTCGGGGGCCCCTTATTGCAATTCATTCCCAAATCAACTTTGCTATGACTAGATGATGCTTCAGATCTCAATGTGTATAATATCTTGTTTTAATTCATACTCTTTGGGATACATGCATTATTCCCAAAGTTCCACCCTGAATTCTATCATTAGGACCCTAACATTAAAACTTTCACTTTTAAAATATTCTCCACAATTACCTCTCTCTCTACTCCTACCACCATGGTTCGGTAAAACTTGCAAACACAATAATGTGCATAAGCTCAAGTTATCATTGTCTTCTACCTAACCGCCCACAATTTCGGTAATGTCAGCAAAATTACCATGCATAATCTTCTCATTGCCATCTATTTACATACCAAGTTTCATAAAATTATACTATGTAATTTTTTCATAAACGGTGAATTTCGATTTTGCGGACAGACATACATGCGGATGGACGGACGGGAGCAAAGCTAATCCCCCATGACCGAATACACCGGTAGGGGACTACTTGCATGTTTTCAAAATATGAACTGAAAACTAAAAAATGTCAACTAGGTGCCAGTTCTTTAATCGAATTGTAAACGGTGAACTTGCAACTGTGTTCCTGGTGCGTTTTGTCTAAATATTTCAATTGTCGGAAAAGCATTGTGCTAATACACAGTCATTCATTAATTAATTAATTCATTCATTCATTCATTCATTCATTCATTCATTCATTCATTCATTCATTCATTCATTCATTCATTCATTCATTTGTGTTTTATATATAATGGAAACATAAACTCAGGCTTCTATTTTATCAATATATCTAAGTATTTGTTTACATACTTAATTAGGATAAGATTTAAAGTATTTAAGTTAAACATATGGAAATGTTGGTCTTCTGTTTCATCGTCATTTTACTTAAATACTTAACTAAGTTTTGATTGGTTAATTATCTATGCTTCTCTTACACTTAAGATTTTAAGTATATATTTGTGAACCAAAAACCATGCTTCTTAAATCATATTCCTCGCCTGCAGTTTAAGAACACTCGTGAAAGGTTGAACATGTTTATGGTAGGATAATGGGAATGCTAGATAAGTTGTTTTATTTGGCCATTTGAAAACGTATCTTCTCAAGAACACTCGATTTGCCCTTAAAAGGATCATTTGTTCTTATAGTAGTATACGTACTAGTTTATCCTCGGGCTGCTAATAATAGAACACGGTTAAACATGTGCTGCATGTTCCTCACCCCTGCGTAATCTAGGTGAACCAGGTATTTGTTGAAATGTTCAGTGAATTTCAGCCGAGGTAGTACATTTACGGACTTCCAAACTATAAGCACCTTACACGAATCTCACAATTCGCATATGTCATCTCACAGTTCTCATCACTCATCTCACATTTTTCATTACCTAATAAGCATCTCGCAATCCTCATATCACAACTATCGTCTCCTAACACTTATTTCACAATTGTTGTGAGATAATTATTATTATGAGATGCGTGTTATGAGATGGTAGTTGTGAGATGATAGTTGTGAGACAATAATTATTGTGAGATGCATGTTATGAGATGGTAGTTGTGAGATGATAGTTGTGAGATAATAAATGTAAGTTGATAGTTGTGAGATAATAATTATTGCGATATGCGTTTTATGAGAAGATAGCTGTGAGATAATATATGTGAGTTGATAGTTATGAGATAATCATTATTGTGATATGCGTGTTATGAAATGGTAGTTGTGAGATAATAATTATTGTGAAATGCGTGTTATGAGATGATAGTAGTGATATGATAGTTGTGAGAAAACAATTATTATGATATGCATGTTATAAGATGAAACTTGTGAGATAATAGATGTGAGATGATAGTTGTGAAATAATAGTTATTGTGAGATAATAATTGTTGTGAGGTGCATGTTATGGGATGATAGTTGTGAGAAAATGATTATTGTGAAATGCGTGTTATTGGATGATAGTTGTGAGATAATGATTATTGTGAGATGCGTATTATGAGATGAAAATTGTGAGATAATAGTTGTGTGATGATAGTTGTGAGATAATGTTTATTGCAAGATGCGTGTTATGAGATGGTAGTTGTGAGATAATAATTATTGCAAAATTGCGTGTTATGGGATGATAGTTGTGAGATAATAAATGTGAATTGATAGTTGTGAGATAATTATTATTGTGAGATACGTTTTATGAGATGATGGTTATGAGATGATAGTTGTGATATAATGATTATTGTGAGATGCGTGTTATGAGATAGTTTTGAGATAATAATTATTGTAAGGTGCGTATTATAAGATGATAGTTGTGAGATAATGAATATTGTGAGATGCGTGTTATGAGATGATAGTTGTGAGATAATAGTTGTGAGATGCGTGTTATGAGATAGTTGTGAGATAATAATTATTGTAAGGTGCGTGTTATAAGATGATAGTTGTGAGATAATGAATATTGTGCGATGTATGTTATGAGAAGATATTTGTGAGATAACAATTATTGTGAGATGCGTGTTATGCGATGATAGTTGTGAGACAATGATTATTGTGAGATGCGTGTTATGAGATGATAGTTGTAAGATAATGATTATTGTGAGATGCGTGTTATGAGATGATAGTTGTGAGATGACAGTTGTGAGATAATGATTATTGTGAAATGCATGATACGAGATGCTAGTTGTGAGATAATAATTTTAATGAGATGCATGTAATGAGATGATAGTTGTGTGACAATGATTATTGTGAAATGCGTGTTATGAGATCATAGTTGTGAGATAATAATTATTATGAGATGCGTGTTCTGAGATGATAGTTGTGAGATAATGATTATTGTGAAATGTGTGTTACGAGATGCTAGTTGTGAGATAATAATCATTGTGAGATGCGTGTTATAAAATAATAGTTGTGAGATAATGATTATTGGTTGATGCATGTAATGAGATGATAGTTGTGAGATAATAATTATTGTTAGATGCATACATAATTCGCTATTGATACTGGCCTAAATTCTGGGTGGTACATTTTGCGTTTTCGTAATAACTTCTGAACTAAATTAAAGGTTTGTCTTTTGTCATCATCTTTGCGCGTAAACACTTCTTTTTTTTTAATTTTAAAAGATGAAGAAATTTTACAGTTAAGGTATTATGTGATTTTTTTTCTCGTCCTTTTTTAATAAAAGTTTGTTTTCAAATTTGTATTTCTTCATTATTCTGTGTAACGTGTTTTATTCACGGTGTTGTCAAAAGGAGTTTGTTAATAAACGGTTCACAACTTTTACAATTTGATCTCGTTATGTTTTGTTTTAATTCAGAACAAAACATTTTATGATTGTTACTAAATTCTGTCAACAATTTTAGTTGATATCTTATGACATTAACAACAGAGCATTTTAGGGATTATATTGATCGATAAAAAGAAAAAAAAGAAAGAAAGAAGAAAAAAATAATGTGGAAGTTTTGTAGGGTGAAAGAGAGAAGGAAAAAAGGTAACTGAGGAAAACAGAGCTATGAAGAAAGAAAATAGTTAAAGGGGAAAAAAAGAAAGAAAATTGGTAAGGGAGAAAGATGGAATTAGGGCTGGAACAGATAAAGAGTGATACATATAGTGAGGGAGGGTAATAGAAGAGATTGAGGGAAATAAAGTGGAAATGGAGAGTGAGTTAGAGAGAAAGAAACGTAGAGATATTAGAAAAGAATGAAATAAATCAGGTTATGTAAGGATTAAGATTTTGTTCATTTTAGTGGCAGAATAAAATGTGTAAATGAAATTTGTGCAAGTATTGTCAAAACGTAAATGAATGCGTTTCTTATTCACTGTATGCGTCCTTGTTCCAATACAGGTTAATATAAAAGTACAAGTTAAATCTTATGAAAAAGATGCACAATAAACTGAAATAGAATGGGACAATAAGCGCAGTATTCAGTACGTTGAAAAGTTAAATAATACAGCTGTTGATTTAAATAATAGTGTTGAAAGCATTGTTAATTCAAATACTGATACTAATAATGGTAAGATACTTTTGCAAACACACTGTACAATTGTGCGCTTAGCGTATTCGGTTTGCAAAACGGGTTTGTAAAAATAGTAAGCGTACCCATATAAGTCCGTGGTTCACGGAGGAATGTGAGCTCGCTCGCCCTGACCTACAGTCGGTTAGCAAATGTTTCGCTGGCTAGTGATTAATTGTATTATTTTATTGTTTTAAATCATATGTCTTAATATCTACTTACTTCAAGTACATGTAGTAATACCCGCACACACAAAAAAACACTTGTTAATCCAAATAGAATAGCACTATAATTATAAATAGATTAAATCCAGTTATCTGTTCGGTGTTTGAACATAATTTAACTAGTGGTGTTCATAAAATAATAATATATTTCCTTGCCCTTGACCGACGAATGTAAACAATAGCATCACGTGACATATATATAGACGCAGTTGCTAGTAGAGTGCAACAGTTGAAACACGTATATTTTATTGATATCTAGATATTGTTAATTCATTGAAAAATGACGGTTTTGCAATTTGATCTATAAATAAACTATGAAAATGACTAGTATATGTTATCTCGATTGTGAAGCAGTACCTTAGTATAACGTTATGCAATATAAAAAAGTGATAAGTTAATAGATGTACTCATATTGTGTATTTATATTATGATTATGTTTATGATTTGTCAACAATTATATCAGCGTTACTTTTGTACCATAATTATTAAATTCGGACAATGTTTTTAAATGTTATTGAAGAAATGCTGGTGGTGTCATTCCAAAATTTAGCTGCGTGTTTTCTGTAAATATTTTATAACGAGGCTTTTGATTGGCTAATCTAAAAGACCCTAGTACAGCGTTGTGGCGATAGCGGTGGACAAATATGTTTTATTGAACGGTGCACCGCTAATAAACACCGGTTGGCCGGCAAATAAGTAACGTTGCACAGTTCATGAACCATCGGTCCACTGTTAAAATAAAGATGTGCATCAATAAAAATATAGCGGTGCATCGTTAAAAAAATAGCAGTAAATCAATAAAATAGCTAACACTGACCAGAGAATGAGGCCCATGCTTGACATGTACCATAATGTCCTCTGTTTCAGAAAGTGTGTGTTTCACTGTCAACTGCAAATAAGAATTGTTTTTATTAAGCTCTAAATGATTAGAAATGGAATGACTACGTTTTTCTACGATTCTCTAGGATGTACACATGTATTTTGTAGTTTTGAATCACTTCTCAAGCATTTTCTGAATAGTAAACTTCATTATTAAAGAAGAATTGTTCCACAGTTATGTGTTTTGATTGTATAAAATCCCAGCTTCTGAATTACAAATAGTGACTTGTAGCATATATACTACAATATAATTATATCTAAATTCTATTTTTTGTATTCTCATTGGAGAGGAGCGACACAAGATATAATTATAATCATACTTATACGATGGAAAACACGCGTAACAACACGTAGTGCAAATACTAGTGACTAAGGCTATGTTAGAAACCACTTAATTTGTGTTTTATTTAAATGTCTTATAACGGTCAAACCAAATAATTACAATCAAACGGTGAAAACAACAGTGATGATATGGTCAATTATGTTGACCAATGTCACACATTATAATTGTCAAAAGTAAAAAAGCAACGTATGACTTAATGAACTCTGAAGCGAAAAACAATTAATCATTAGCATTATATTATTTTGTTTTGCTTTCCGGTGTTTACTCTGCTTTAATGATGTTCACTTTATGTTCTGTCCGGTTTTAAAGCTAATGGCTGTTTGTATTTCAAGGTGATATTCCACCATTGATTTTTGCTCTTTATTCTTTAGAAAATGCAATTGTCATTCACGGGGAGACCCAAATGAAAGAAGCGTGGAACTTATATTTTATTGTGTGTCAACCAATGCACTACCACAATTTGATTAGAAAAGTAGGTGGCACGCAGCTTATATATACGAGATTTGTTTTCTGTTCAGTGTGCAAACTGTTGACAAAGTGAAAGTAGTCTTTCGAAATCATGTATTTATTCCCAAATTAAGGAAGCATCGATTGTTTTTCTTTTCTAAATTCACAATCCAAACATGACAATGCTTTCAAAATTAATAAGGCCATTTTAATAATAAAAGGATCATCAAGATAAGAAAAAATGATTTTTTAAAGAAGAAGAAACAATGATTATTTATACATGTGGAAGGTTTTGGGTTTGATCACTGGCCGGGTCATACCAAAGACTTGAAACCTGCTGCTAATAAAAATAAAGGATAGTTCTAGGTCTGGTCGGCCCGGTGTAAGTCATGATACTGTGACTGAATGGGGTATCTTACCATGTGTTTGCGGCATAATGAAGTCATAGTTCTAAGACAGGCCGGCAAGGTGCCAGTATGTGACTGGTTGGGGTATCATATCGTATGTCTGCAGCATGATGCTCTAGTGTGGCAACTCTCAGAATACTGTCTCAAGTAATAACTGAAAACTTGTTGAAAGCGACGTTAAACACGCTATAACTGTTACACCGAAATGTAAAATGACCACATCAGAATGACATGAAACCACATCGGAATGACATTGAACTACATCATAATGTAAAGTGACCACGTCAGAATGACATCGAACCAAATCAGAATGACATCAAACTACATCAAAAATGTAAAATGACCATATCAGAATGATAGAAAACCACATCAGAAAGACATCGAACCAAATCAGAATGACATCGAACTACATCCAAATGAAAAATTATCACATCAGAATGACATCGAACCACATCAGAATGACATGGACCAAATAAGAATGACATCGAACTACATCAAAGTGTAAAATGACCACATCAGAATGACATCGAACCACAACAGAATGACATCGAACTACATCCAAATGAAAAATGACCACATCAGAATGACATTGAACCACATCAGAATGGAAAGTAACCACGTCAGAATTACATCGAACCAAATTAGAATGACATCGAACTACATCAAAATGTAAAATAACCACATCAGAATGATATCGAACTACAACAGAATGACATTGAACTACATCATAATGTAATATGACCACATCAGAATGACATCGAACTACAACATAATGTATTGGCCAAATCAAAATAACATCGAACTACATCATAATGTAAAATGACCACACCAGAATGACATCGAACCACAACAGAATAACATCGAACTACATCATAATGTAATATGACCACACCAGAATGACATCGAACTACAACATAATGTAAAGTGACCACATCAGAATAACATCGAACCACAACAGAATGACATCGAACTACATCATAATGTAATATGACCACACCAGAATGACATCGAACTACATCATAATGTAAAGTGACCACATCAGAATAACATCGAACCACAACAGAATGACATCGAACTACATCATAATGTAATATGACCACACCAGAATGACATCGAACTACAACAGAATGACATCGAACTACAACATAATGTAAAGTGACCACATCAGAATAACATCGAACCACAACAGAATGACATCGAACTACATCATAATGTTATATGACCACACCAGAATGACATCGAACTACAACATAATGTAAAGTGATCACATCAGAATAACATCGAACAACAACAGAATGACATCGAACTACATCATAATGTAGAATGACCACATCAGAATGACATCGAACTGCATCATAATGTAATATGACCACACCAGAATGACATCGAACTACATCATAATGTAAAGTGACCACGTCAGAATGACATCGAACCACAACAGAATGACATCGAACTACATCATAATGTAATATGACCACACCAGAATGACATCGAACTACATCATAATGTAAAGTGACCACATCAGAATAACATCGAACCACAACAGAATGACATCGAACTACATCATAATGTAATATGACCACACCAGAATGACATCGAACTACATCATAATGTAAAGTGACCACGTCAGAATGACATCGAACCACAACAGAATGACATCGAACTACATCATAATGCAATATGACCACACCAGAATGACATCGAACTACATCATAATGTAAAGTGACCACATCAGAATAACATCGAACCACAACAGAATGACATCGAACTACATCATAAAGTAATATGACCACATCAGAATGACATCGAACTACAACAGAATGACATCGAACTACAACATAATGTAAAGTGACCACATCAGAATAACATCGAACCACAACAGAATGACATCGAACTACATCATAATGTAATATGACCACACCAGAATGACATCGAACTACAACATAATGTAAAGTGACCACATCAGAATTACATCGAACAACAACAGAATGACATCGAACTACATCATAATGTAGAATGACAACATCAGAATGACATCGAACTGCATCATAATGTAATATGACCACACCAGAATGACATCGAACTACATCTTAATGTAAAGTGACCACGTCAGAATGACATCGAACCACAACAGAATGACATCGAACTACATCATAATGTAATATGACCACACCAGAATGACATCGAACTACATCATAATGTAAAGTGACCACATCAGAATAACATCGAACTACATCATAATGTAATATGACCACACCAGAATGACATCGAACTACATCATAATGTAAAGTGACCACGTCAGAATGACATCGAACCACAGCAGAATGACATCGAACCACAACAGAATGACATCGAACTACATCATAATGTAAAGTGATCACATCCAAATAAAAAATAACCACAGCA